>CM029655.1:41698664-41798664 GCA_017311315.1 Dendrocalamus latiflorus
AATCATGGAAAACTGGCACAATGTTCATCATACCTTAATAATTTCAAGAGTAGTTTTCGCATCTGAGAGATGAACAATGTGAATATGAGCTCCTTCTGAACGACCCCCCCACCTCCGTGTCCTTCATGGCACGTTGCAAATCTCTAATAGCTGCTTCCTCCCTAAGTACAAGCGGCCATAAAGTTAATGAAGTGTGGGCACATACGGTTAAGCTTATCTTATAATTCTGCACTGCACACTTAAATAACAGATGTGGCATCGCTACTTGTCGTCGACTGACTGTACCTAGGCCTCCTAGAGAGTCATAATTAATAATTCAGAAATTTGTACTACAACTTTTTCCAAAAGGAAAAAAGGAGATACAAAAGCCTAGCTCTCCAGCTCACAGAGTAGCATCCAATTCCATTTTGGCATAAGTAGTGCATAATTTAAATTACCATGTTGGTGGTCTAAACTTCAGATATGTTGTGTAAGATCGAGGATCTAGTTCACCATCGAGCCCCTCTTCATCCTCAACATCAGGTATGCGTTCTGCATGGATAAGTAAGGGCCTCTTGTACTTTGCCAATGTAACCAAACCCTCCTGCATTGTAATACAGGAAGAGAACACATTAGGGAATCCAAAAGCAGAATTATGAAAATCGTGTGAATGCAAAGTAAAACATAACAGAATTGACAAAGCAGCACACCTCAATATGAGTTGAATTTGTCATGGGAAAGTCGTTGATACCGGAGGGGCACATAAAAGACTAGAATCAAGAAAAATGGGAGCGGTCAGTTTCTCCTACTAGCGCCTGCTTGTTTAAAAAAAGGAGATGGAACAGAACGAGACAACAATGCAAAACTGAAGTGATGAAACCAGCGGGGTCCTAATACTAAAGATTCCAAGCCAGAACATCCAAACCAGAAAGAGCAGGATCGAATCCTTGATGCTGTTAACCTAACTTTGGTGCTGTGCATGCCAGCAATGAAAGGCTTCCATAACAACGTGTGTAAGGAAACCCCACCTCTTACATGCTACATGTTAAGGTTTAGTTACTAGTCGAGAAGAGAAACAAACCTTAAGTCCTAAAACGCCTGCCTTTAGTAGGCTCTCCAATGCACTTGGGTTGAAGGCGTTCTCTGGCGTGAGGCCTCCCCAAAACCCTGTACAATTGGACATGTATGAATTTACTAACACAGTCGTACTCGTACCATGAAACAAGTTCAGATGCAGTATTACTGTTTGGAAAATGAATTCACTACCCTGGTTCCCTGCTTAGTTGGTCATGATATAGATTCGTGTAACTTACCTACATCAACATATAGTTTATCCCGAGCTGCTTCCAGCTGATAATCAAGCATGTAATGGCAGTGTTAATGACAGAGAAACCTGGTAGCAACGTTATGTAATGATACGGCCAAGAAACTTCGACCTTCAGTTTGAGGGTTTCTTCAGAAACCGTTGAAGGAAAGCTATTGAGAGGCATGTCCACTAATGTTGTTATGCCACCTGAAATGAATGAATTTGCAGAATTATGGAACAAGAGGCAGAATAGTTGATTACTTCTTACTAACTCAATCTTAATCCAAGTCAAAAAAACCCAAAAGAGAACGGCCTCTGATGCAGTACCGAATTCAGAACACCTCCCACTTCAGTACCGAATTTAGGTGGCATCCAATATTAGAATGCAACAGTAACTTGAGGGGAGAATAGTGTTTATCAGCTTGCTCTTGATTGACACAGACACAGGCTATACAGGCCACATAAAGATATGAGCTAACTACTTAGATGTGTGACTGAACTGAACTGAAGTTGCACCTGCAGCAGCCGCTCTTGTACTAGTGGAGAACCCCTCCCATTCGACCCGTCCAGGTTCATCAAGATGTGCGTGCCTGAAGAGATAGACAAGGCCATCAAAGAGTTAGTAAATCTGAGACAATTATCACATCCGTAATTATTTTAAGAGCAAACCTCACTAGTTACCACCACGCAATTGATCGGCAGGCTAGTAGAGGCTTACACATCGATCAATCCGGGCATGATAACTGTGTCCCCGTAATCCACGAGTGCTTGTCGGAGCACGAAGTTCTGGTAATCCCCTACGGCGATCGCATTGATCACTCCTCCCTTCACCTCCATTGCACACACCAATTGCACAAGAACCATCACGGATTCTGAAAACCGAACCTTTCCACTGCCGTACCAGTGTACTTCTCATTTTATCTCTCTTTTTAACTGCAGTAACAGTGTACATGGCGAGGAGGACAACGCGATGAGGTGAAAATGGCAACTGCGGCGGGGCCGACTCGTCCGAGCGTGACGACGAGCTCGCTGGCGATCCAGAAGTGGTCGTGGGGAGAAGGCTGCACCCTTCGCCACCCAAACTCTGCAAAAAAGAAGAAGGCACGAACGAGATACTCCTCAGTTCTTTGCATATCCGCCACAGATTCGATATTGTCTGTAACGCCCCCGTTTCCAGGGGCGCGTACGGACACGACATTCTGTAACTATTCACGTATGAACAGTTATAGAGTGTCGCGCAAGAGTATACCATTGCATGTTTACAACAAAAGTCCAACATATATTTCACATATGGAATAACATCCAGTTTTGACAGCGGGGCGTGTAAGCCCAAAGTATAATTTACATTACAAAAACTCCAAGATCCGCTTGAGCGCGGTGAAGACTTAAAGCCACGGGTCCTCGTCGAAGAAGAGATCCTCCGGGACTTCCTCAACGGGGAGACCCTCACATTCGTCTTGATCCTCTAAAAAGTAGATTAAGCAAGCCGTGAGCCAAACAACCGGCTCAGCAAGCCCCAAAGGGACTCTATCTTACTACATGCACGGAATTACAATGGAATGGAGTATATTTGGTTTATTACATTTGGTGGCTGCAGTTTTATTTGTAAACATTTTAATAAAACGGACCCAAAACTACTTCTTATGATCTCAGGGGTTTTTCAATAAAAGTTAATTAACCAACTAATCAAATTAAAGCATGTACAAAACTACTTAAGCTTCGCTGCTGGAATCACCCAAGTGACACAGCTCCAGTAACCGGGAGCGCGGCGTATTCGAATACCATTTATTTGACTCTGCAGAGTTTGCTCAGCTTTATCCACACGATCCCTTAACTCCCGCGACAGAGTTAAGAAAGCCAGGTCGTTTCACTGCTCAATTCTTTATATAGGTTCTACCCGGTAGAATTCACTCGGGTCTGGCTCACACATACACACACACAGAGAGAGAAAATAAACGTCCGCTTCGAGTGAACTCCACCGTTGTTAGGCACCCGCAGCACGGCCTGCCTAACCTAATTACTCAAACACCTACTTCTCAACACCTGTAGAGTTTCAAACGAGTTGAGCAGCTACTAAACCAGTGTTGACAAGTCAACTCCTGTGGTTAAGCGTTCACCATGTCTTTTGCTCAGCATAAGGGTCTGGTCCTTATATTTTTCCCCCGGAGTCCGCAACTCCGGCCAGGTTCACGATCTTACAACCTAGGGTAAGAATCCTTACCCTATTCTGCACATCGACATACTCCGCCCTAGGGCACGGTATCCCATACTACCCTGCCCTACAGTCGGGTTTTCCAAAGTCTATTGGCCCGCAGCCACAACCTATTAGTGTAAGAATTTGCATGATAATAATAACCTACAATTGTCTATGTTAACAAATAATTATTTCTAGGGTTACAAAGGCATGGCTACAAGTTTAACATGGCATTTGCCGGTGGTAGGTTTAACTATATAACATGTCATTCTAAACATTTTATTTTATTTTAAACTAACATTTCAAAACTAGCTCAATGCAAATAACATAATAACGTAATTAAACATCATGGGTTACAATATGGTCAAAGGATTTGGGACTTGCCTTGCGGGTTTACGATTTCGATTAACTTGTATTCTTCGGCGGGCTGGGCCTGGACTTGAACTTCTCGCTCTTGCTTCAGCGAACCTTCGACTTCGGACACTAACGCAAAACAATTAAAAATAAATTAATTCCATGCCCGAAGGATTGAGCGAAGAATAAAAAAATAAAAGAATAAAGAAAATCCGAAAAACTCCATTAAATTGGGATTTCTGGTTTATAGGAGGGTTATATGGAGAAATGGGCATTGGATTTGGGTTGGCGGGCTCGAAATGAATCCGGGGAGTATAAATATGTATTTTTGGGTTCGGACTAGTCACTGTTCATTGGGCTCGGTCGGCACTGTTCATCGGGCTCGAACCCGACGCGGTTAGGCTGCTCGGCTCGACCGCATCGCATCGGACTCGGTTGGTTGGAACGGGCGCGGCCGAGTTGGCTTGACTCAGCCGAAACAGAGGGGTTCGGTCGGGTGAACAGTAACCGAACAGTTACTGTTCTTCTTCCCCGTCGGATTCGCGCGCGAGCAGGGAAACAGAGCAGGAGGCGGCAGCTATAGGCGGGGCTAGGGTAAACGGCAGCGAGTTTTGAGGGTATGGGTGGGTTCGTCGGGTTATGGGGAGTCCATTTTGGGCGGTGGCCGGCTCGGCGGAGGCGGCAATCGCCAGCGGCGAACTCGTCTCTCCCACGGCCGATTTTGAAATTTGAAGTGACCGGGAGTTTCTCTAGGCAATTGGGTGGGTTCTTGGGCATCTATGGGAGTTGGGTAAGCTCATGGGAAGGTTGGCCGAAGCTCGGGAGGTCTGGGTTGGGCCGGCCACGGTGGACAGTTTTGGCGGTGGAGGGGTGAACGGTGCCGGGGAAGGAGAGGGATTAGGAGGCTAGGGTAAAGCTTGGGTAAGGTTCCTGGGAGCTCAGAGGTGCTATGGCCGAAGTTAATTGAGGAATGGTTGGCCGGGGGTGGAACATTGGGCTAGGGCACGGCTTTGGGATTTTCTGCAATTACCGGCGTCAGGGACGGCAACAGGGCTTTGGGGGCGTCGGTTGGCTTCAATGGAGGTGTGAGGTTCATGGTGAAGGGTTGGGGCGGCTTAAATAGGAGGATAAGGCGGTTGGCACCGGAGAGGGGAGGGGGAATACCACGGCGGCGGCGGTTTCGGGAAGACCGGGATAGCTCGAGGATTTCCGGGTGGATGCAGCTGGCTAGGGCGGTGCAGAGCGGCGATCAAGGGTGTCAGAGGAGCTGCTTGTCGGCCGTGAGAGGAAGGGGTGCGAATTTGGCAGAGGCAGGCGCGCGCGAACGGCGGCGGTGCTACCACGCTTTGCGGCCGGTCAAGGCGGTGTCAGGGCGAGGCAGACAAGGGTACGGCTCCAAGATGAGCAGGGGCAAGCTGGCGAAGGCGCGCGGGTGCTAGAAGGCGCGAGGAGGCGCGGGAACGTCGGCAGCGGCAAAAGATCAGCGGCGGCGGCGGCGAAATATCAGTGGCGGCGGCGGATTTTCAGACAGCACACAGTGCCGGCGAAATCTCCCCCATTTAAGGCAACAATAGCATTGATTAGGAGGTGAATTGCTTTGAGATTAGTATGAATTAGGGCTAGGAAGGAGATAGGCAAAAGAAAAATGGGAATTCAAATCAAATTTTGGTTTTTGCAAAAATCGGCTTCGCTTCATTGTCGGGAATCTCCGGGACCTTGGAGAAAGGCGCGCGGTAGAGGAGGACGGCCGCGAGCGCCGCCGCCATGGCGAGCAGCGGCAGGAGCCGACCCTTGGCCGTCGAAGCCATGGTTCCTCTGGCTCTCTCCTCTCCTCTCCTCGGATCCTGACGAGCGCTATCCTGGTCTGCTCTGTGCATGCATCTGATCTGACCTCTACATCTACTGGCTTGGTGACTTGTGCACTGCTGAGGTGGATGCGGGGGAGCGGGCCCATGGACGTGGGTGCACTGCACTCGGCAGATGGGAGATTCGCGTGGGGCCGGGTGGTCGGTGACGTGCGGTCCACCGGACCGGGCGCACCTAGGCGATGATCTGGTGGTCCCAGTCTGTTTTGTTTCGTCGTGGCGGCTGATCCAAGTGGCTTGGACATTTTCGAATCTTTCCTTTTCATTTTTAGAAAAAATCGAGATTCCTTTTTATTTTTGAGCAATAAATAAATTCGAGATTCTCGTCTTGGTCGTGGCTGGGTGGGTGTGACGCGGCTACGCGGAGCGCGATTGGCTACCTCGGGGTTCAAAACGCCATTCGATTCGATGGTAGAAGTGTACAAGCATAGGAGAGGTTCGTCCAATTGTATAATAATTGTTACCATGAATCCAATCAAGAAAAATACAAACATTGTCATCAGTCAAAGTATAATAGGTAAAGCCGCCTTGAGAAAAAGGTAGCACCACAAAGAAAAGGGTGCAAATTGACATGTGCAAGTTGTGCCAGTAAAAAATAATGACTAAACTAGTACATTATTGCCATGAAATTTAAATAGTGGAAAAACAACGTGTACCAAAAGAAAAATTTGAAACTCTACAAAAGCACGAAACCTTCCATTCTCCAGCTAATTAACCACATCCAAGCATACCCTTGACTTACATCTGCACAATAATATCTTCGCACGTGTGAGCATGATCCTAAACCACTAGGTAGTGCTTCCTTGCTTCGAATTTTCGTACAAATCTTGAAGCATTCAAAATCGAATTTCGAAGACACGAAGTTGCCCTTGGCTTCTAGTCCTTTTCAGATAAAAGCATTTTGGAGGGGCTTCTTTGACAATTTTCACAAGCAAGTAGACAACCCTAGGGTGAAAACGGGCAGGATACAATAGCCATACATATTTGGTTTTGAGAGATAAAACTAGATTTGACACTGTTGCATATGGTATTTACAAACTAACCGCATGCGCATCGATTTGCAAAAATGGCACTTCAGTCGTCCGGTAGGCTGGCGACAGCGCCAGCGAGGCGACACATAGTACCTGCCACCCCGTGAGCAGACGGTAGGCACCTACCACCCGCTTACCAGACGACAGGTGATTAAGTTGGCTAATTAGCCGACTTAATCATAGCCTAAAATTGTAATTTTATATCATATTTCTTTGAATTTTTAAATATAGTAAATGATGTTAAAAAATTTCAAAATTTTATGCACAAACTCTTGACATAACGTACCTTATTGTGTAATAATTTTACAATTTTATTCCCTCTAAATATTGCTCAAAAATTTGTATAATTTTAATATTTGTAGGAATTATTTCATATAATAAATGATCTTCAAAAGTTACAAAATTTTATGTGAAGTCGTCTAACACAGTCGACCAAATTGTATATTTTTTTGGAATTTTATATGCTCCGCATTTATCATGTCAATTCATGATAATTCAATCGTAATTAACTCAAATAAACGTGATAAATTTGGATCATATAATTTTTTTCAAAAAATTACACAATAAATATGACTATGTCGAAAGGCTTCATAGAAAAGTTTGTAATTTTTAAGCTCGTTTGCTATGTATAAAAACTCATATAAATATTAAAATTGCATGACTTTTTAAGAAACATTCACACTAGATAAAACTACCCAAAAATTATAATATTAAACACGTTATGTTAGAAGACTATACATATATTTTTATAATTTTTTGAGCTAATTTGATATATTTATAAAATTAAACAAACACTAAGCAAAAAATTAGGATAGATAATTAAGCTAACGATTCAACCAGCTTAATCACTTGCCGTCTCCTCACCGGGCAGCATGTGATTAAGCCAGCTAATTAGCCGGCTTAATTACCTACCCTAATTATTTTACTTAGTATTTATTTGAATTTTTAAATATAATAAATGACGTAAAAAATTATGAAAATTTATATACAGCTAGCTAACACAACGTACTTGATAATGAAATTTGTAGATAATTTTATCCATTGTGAATGTTGTTAAAGAATTTATAAAATTTTGATATTTTTATGAGTTTTACATATAGCAAAAGAGCTCTAAAAATTACAAAATTTTATGTGAAGTCTTCTAACATAGTCATATTTATTGTGTAATTTTTTAAAAAAAATTATGTGATTCAAATTTGCCATGTTTATTCATATTAATTTAATCATGAATTTATCAGTAAATTGACCCTAATAAATGTGGCAAATTCGGATCACATGAAATTCCCAGAAAATTACATAATAACTATAACTATGTCAGAAGGCTTCACGTAAAATTTCATAATTTTTCATCTCGCTTGTTATATGTAAAAACTCATAAAAATATTAAAATTTTATGAATTTTTAAGCAACATTCATAATTGATAAAATTACTCAAAGGCTATACATAAATTTTAGTAATGTTTTGAGTTTATTTGATATATTTAAAAATTCAAAGAATCACCTGCCTACCAGCCTATCGTCCCCCCACATGGCGATAGACTGCCTGCCGTCTGCTGGCGGGGCGGCAGCCGCCTGCCGCCGGTGGCCTCGCCACATGTCACCTCGCTGGCGATGTCGCCCTCTCACCAGACGGCAGAAGTGTCATTTTTGCAAATACGGTGTACATACGGCTAGTTTTGTAAATACCGTGTGCAACAATACCAAATTAGGTTTTGTCCCCGGTTTTGATCTTTCGTGACTTTATGTTTGTTTATGTATAGTTGTATTATGGCGCCGCTCTACTAGGCCTCAATCTTTAGCTTCTAAAGAGTTTGAGACAGAGAAAGAGAGAGAGGAGGCAACAAAGACACGGCTGAGCTGCCTCGTCACACCATCGCCTCTAAAAGTTCATCCTACCAATGCTCGCCGCAAGAAGATAGAGGCAGCACGACAAAGAAGAGCCTCCTGTGGCCGGTGGTGTGGCAGAGAAGACGGGTAGTGACGCAGCAGAGAAGAGCCTCTCCACGGGCAGCGTCATGTGAAGGAAAGGTGAGGCAGTGGCGACAATAGTGCTATTGCGTGCAGGACTTATTAGAGCTGGATATCTAAATTAAAAATATGAAAGCTATCCGATATAATTTGAAAAAAAATCTACATTCGCCAGATAGCAATCACTCTATAGGTGGGTCTTTTTTGGACTGTGTCATCTAGCTTTTGAATTTTAGTTGTTCATAAGATAGAATACGAAAAGAGACAATCACATACAATTTTTGGTCGATATAGCTAAAATTAATACAATATCTACTATAATCAACTTATAGACTCTATCTTAAAAGGACATACTGTTTGAAAAGTAATTACTACAGTAAAAGCTAGTCAGTGTAGCGTCTCCTGCGGCCTATCTAGCTTTGCTCTGCTCGATTGGGCTGAAAAGTTGTGGCTTATGACTGCAACTGCACTGTAACAGCTGAAATTTCACTGTAGCTGAAGGTGACTTATTTGGCGTACTTAAATTTAAAAAACATTAAAAATAGAAAAAATGCTAGCTCATCATGGACAACATAAATGAATACGGGAAAAAATGAACCGATAAAAAAGCTCAAAAAAACGAAATTTATAAATAGTAAAAAATAAGCTAGAGACTAGAAGCTGAAGCTAAAATACCCCCACCCGATTCCTCCGAACCAAACGGACTGTACAGAAACTGAACAAAACGCCGCCGCCTCCGCTTCCTCTCCACCTCCGGTTCCCCTTGCTCTCCGCCTCCCCTCCCCGGCTCCACCCGTCACCGGCGGCGCCACCTGCATCCTCCACCTTGGCTTCCCGGCTCCTCTGCCTACTGTACAACACGCCAGAGGAGTTGCCGTCGAGAGATGTTCTCCGGCGACTGGACGCCGCCGTGCGGCAGCTGCTGCACCAAGAAGTATGCCAGCCTCTTCCAAATCCCATGTCAGTGGCACCGCCCACCCTCCATTACCCCCCGCGTCCCGCTAATGGATTTGGTTCTGGCGCGATTGGGGGAGGGTGTTCTGCAAGAAGGGGTGCAACGCTGACGGTGACACCTGGGACGAGTGTGAGTCTATCAACTGTGAATTTTCTATTGTCGCAGTTGCTTGATCAGCTGGTTTCGATTTGTTTAAGTTAAAATGTTTCATTTGGGTTCTAGTCATGATTTAGTTCCTAGTCAATTCAAATCTTATCCATAGGATGGTACAGAAATATATTAGGTTATGCCCCTGCGTGGTTGCCCCTGCAAATAGAGTAATAAGGTGGTTAATTAAGATGGGGGCGTGTATGTTTGGCAATTGGCATTGCTCATGGAAATTGTGGTTCAGAGTTTAGCAGTATTTGATAATTGTTGCCACAATTCTCACAACAGTCATGATGAACGGCAGACTGATGGAGGACACGCTTCATGCAATACAATGTAACGGCAGTTTAATGGTAGTGATACTCGGTGGAGTTACAGTGGATTTTTTTTTCATTTCTGGTGCTTCTCTTTCTCGGTAAATTGCATTTTCTCCATTCTTTCGATATCCTAGGAGAGCTTGATTTCTGTTATTGATATAAGTCTCCGTGAATTAGGACCATAAAAATCATTCTGTTTTGAATTTTGACTCATATATGCAAAATTCCGATACTATATGACTGTAAAACAGCAGATTATTATGCCTTCAAGCTAGTGTATTGTCAATGTGCAAGCTAACTTTCTGTAAAATCTTCAGGCATAGGTAAATGCACTGAAATATGCTACAAAGATCCTGTGTTGGAAGATCACCAGTGGAGTGCTTATATCGATCGGTCTCCAGGACAGGACAGTTACTCCTTGGTAAGTTTTTGATCTGTTAATAATATCTTCTAAATGTTTCACATGTCTTCTCGTCACCAAAATCCTTTTTTTACTGAAAAAGACTATGTTATGGGATAACCCATTAAATGGCATTTTGTCTGTACCGATGTTAGCTTAGATTCTCCTGCTGGCCCTTAGTCCTACCCACTGCAGAATGGTTAAAAAATGCACATACTCATATTAGCCCAGACCTACAAAGTTTAAGCTGCACTATGTTGACAGCAGTTGTAAGACCGCTTCACATAATTAACTTGACCATAATCAGGAAGTAGTGTAAATCTTACGTATCTTTATCATCAGTTGCATAGAATTGTACATAATGTGCTGTGAAAGTTGATTTTAAATCATGGCCATTAAGTCATTAATAGGTGTGTTGGATCGAAGTTGGCGACAGAGGGGGTGTGAATGTTGTCTCTTACAGATTTGTCCCCCACAGGTACTCAAATTAAAAGGTTCTTCTTCGACTGTTATAGAGAACAGTGAAGAAAAATAAACATCTTACCTAAACCTAGCTGACCAGAGAAAAACAGCAGAGCAATCAAAAACATAGAAGAGGGGCTGCTGCTGAAAAATGCAGACAGGCCGGTTAGACCGCATAGCCAAGGCCGGTTAGACCGCCGGCTTACAGCCGGTCTAACCGTCGGCAAAATGTCGGTCTGACCGCTGCATTAACACCGGTCTGACCGCCTTCAAATGGCCGGTCTGGCCGCCCCTCGGTCACAGCACCCAGAATTCCTGATTTTTCAGACAGCTAAACTGGAACTTCAGAGAAGGGGGAACTGCAGAGAAATTGGAGATTTTCTGAAGGTTTTATCAGCCTAGAGCAGCAGAGAAACAACCAAAATAGCAAGAGAAACTCAAGGGACCAAGAGAAACTAATCAAAGAGCAAGGATTTCAGAAATGGGCAAAAACCTGAAAACTTACAGAGACTCCACCAAAAACCAAATTACTCCTCAATCTTTGATCCTTTGGCTATGAAACTTTGAGGATAGCTACTTAATAGCCTCTGGACTCAACATGCAAAGTTTCATGCCATCTCATGATGGAAATCACTAAACATACCAAAACCCTAGACAAGAAAATGAAGAACAGAGAAGCTCAAAGTGCCAAATCTGAAATCAAACACTTGTCTCTGGGATTTTGGTTAACCAAATGGTCTAGAATCATAACCCCATCATTGAACAACCCATTTTGGCACTTCTCAGCAAGAAACAACAAGAGAATGCAAAAACTCAAAAATCACCCATGAGCAAGAACGAAGAACAGAAAAGAGCTCGTGAAATAAGCTTTTGGGATTTCATTCCTGGAAACAAGAGATACAAAGAACTACGTCCCCATACGCATGGACATTAGAACAGGGATGATTACATAGAGTTTTCACTCAATCCTCTCCCTCTCCCAAACACAAGAACACACACTCTACATGTTTCTTGGAGAGGAACACTCACGAACACAACGAAGGAAGACAACAGAACATGCTCTGTCTCCTCCACTCACTCTCAACCACTAAAGCTCTAAAGCCAAACCAACCCTCTAAAGTTCATTTTGACTAAAGCAAACCCTAGAAACCCTTGGAGTGCATGCAGCACAAGGAGGCACCCCCTCCTTATATAGCCTTCGGCTAACAGGTCTCCAACCCGTTATGCCCGCGAAATCCAACGGAACCTGCTCCCGCTTGTGCAGCCTTGCGAAATTACCGATTCGCCCCTCCTGCACCTTCCGGGAAGCTTCCGCGCTCCTTGTCGTCCAAGCCTCGCAACCACCTCGAGTCTCCGCCGTCTTCGACACATCCCGACCGTTCTGACCTCAACGCCACCTGCGCCTAGTTCGGTCATCTCGTGTCTCGCCACGACTCCGCCTCGACGTCCTGCAGCCAACACAGACAAGAAACACGTCAAATAGCACCGTTCGACACATGAAAGTATAAGTAGCATAAAAACATCATATTTACCCATGATGAAGTCCAAACCTGCTAAATCAATAGAATATGCATCCTAATCACTTTGACCAAGTTTGACCAAGTCCGACCAAAGCCGATTGCACCACGCAACGACATAGTCCGAACCACACACACCAAACTCGACTTTCCTAAACCGATGTCAATCACTCATCACACACACGGGATGACCTCCACATGGTCTCTCAAGGTGTTTCGATAAAATTTCACATATCTCACATGATATGACCATAAACAGGATTCTACTGATTCTACAGTAGGTGTCATACAGCTGAGGTTTTTTTTTGCTGCAGTGTCATACTACTGCTTTTTGCTTACGGTTTCTCCTTGGCAAGATACATTCTAAATCATGGTTTGATCACTTAGATGTATTCTTGGAAGATTACTATGCATTTTCTTTTAGTTTGTGGGCTTTTAGTTGGGATTGCTGAATCCTTCTTTTGCTCAATATTTAAAACCTACTGAGCTTTTGGATGATACAAAACTTGTGCTGAATGAAGAGCTGAAAGCATGAACTCTCGATTTTCTTTATTAAATAGAAGAGACAAAGTTTTACTTCCAATATTTTAACAGGCACAATGCAAGTCAGCAAGTATGTAACTCCAAATTGTTACTTACAATCAAACCAGAATGCCCTGGTGGTTTTTATTGGTTATTTAGGGAAAACCTGTACTCTAACATATTAGATAGTTTGCTGCCAGCATCAGCTTGCTGACAAGGTTACTTATGGGGATGGTTATATACATAGTTTGTTGTCAGTTTATTCATTTATTGTTAGTCTACTTGTAATGTTCAAGCTAATTTACTGTAAATTCCCGGAGAGGGGTTAGTTTCCATATTTTGAGTTTTTGTATGAATTTTTTTGCTGAACACATGGAGTGGCGTATTAAGCTTTCTCTAGGCTAAATTGTTTGACAACAACAAACCATGCTTGTCTCAGACAATTGCTATTGTGATCTAAGATATACTTTAGCTTTTTTCTAATAAATTTGAATTTTTTTTCAGGAGTGCTTCAATGCTTGTGTTTCTGGATGTGGATTTAGGGTACGTAATGGATTTCTTTGATACTCATTCTACAATCCTTGGTTTTTACATTTATCAGTTTGTTTTCTTTGGGGGATATCCCCACCAAAAATCTCATAAGCCACATTGTTTTGCTGTATGACAGTTTGATATACCAGCAGAGGAAGTCAAACAAATCAAGCCAAACAGGTCATCCAAGCCGCCACCTCCTGTAGTAGATCGGACTACGAATTCGGAATCTGCTGTGAATGGTGAAGACGTGCCTTGCACATCAGCGTAGTTTATGCGTCGGTGCGGGGTCACGGAGCACGGTGGCGGGCCAGCGACGAGGAAGTGGCGGAGACGGCTCGGGTGCTCCGGTGCGGCGACGGGGAGGCTCAGCCGAGGGGTTGGGGAGCTTCGCACGGGCGCGTGGATGCTCAAAGTGGCGACGGCGGCTCTCGGGAGGACTGGGGCGACGACGATTGCTCGCCGGAGTGCTCGCTGGGGTGCGCACGGGGAGCTCGCGGTGCGGGGCACTCGGGGCTCGGGGAGAGAGGGGGAGAGCTGTGGGAGGTGGTGCGGAAGGAGGCGGAGCCGAGGGGGTCCTTTTATAGGGCGGAGGGGGAGCACAGGCACGGCAATCTCTCGCCGGAGATAGCGGCCGGAAAGAGGAAGGGGAGAGGAAGAAAGGAAAGAGAGGGGGCGCGGAAGGAAAGAGGGGCGCGAGCATTCGGGATTCGGTCGCGGGTTTCCAAACCGGAGAGGAGGCGGCGGGAAAAGGGCCGGATTCGGCTCGGTCTTGGTCGGCCGAAGCAAAGAAGGAAAGGGGGAAGAAGAAAGGAAGGCGATGGCGTGAGGAAGGGGAAGGCCCTAACAGGCGGGGCCGGGCGGCAGCGGGAGAAGGGCGTGGGCGGCTGATGGGCGGGGCCTGCGGGGCAGTGAGAGGAGAGGGAGAGGGTGCGGACGGCGGGATGGCCCGCGCGGGCGGCGTGGCTCACATCGGGCCGGCCAGGTGAAGTGGGTAGCAATTTGCTCTTTGATCAGTAGGTTCTACTAGGAAATCGTAACCATCCTCCACAATTTAGGTTTGGCCCCCGAACCATAGAGAACCTACCTCACAAAGATCTTCAGCAGGGAATAAAGTGAGCGAAGCAGGAAATTTTTGTACGGATAACCCATTTTTTATTCGAAAATACAGAAATATACCCGCGACAAAATTTTTTACACAAATAGGCTCGAGTCGCCAAACCATTGGGCGATTTACGCTTGTCGCCCCACCAACAAGCGACTTATAAAGAATCCGGTAACCGTTGGGCGATTAAATGTAATTGCCTCCCCGTTAAGCGATTAAATTGAATCGCCCCCCCCGTTCGGCGACATAAAGAGAGTCGCCCAACGGGGGGGCGACTGCATGTGACTACAGCCCGACGGCCAAGCCCTCTTTTCTTCCCCATTTGTCACATTACTTGATATAGAAATAATTTTCTATACGAAAAGAAGAGATAATAGCATTGTTTGAATTTAAATGAACTTTATAATATAACGCAGTAACATGCCGCGTATTTATCCATTACATGCATGACATACACCCCTCACTCCCCACCCTAAGGTGCTCCCTCACCGCGCCCGCGTCCTGCCATACGGCCCCGCTTGGCCGTCCTCCGGTGCAACGGATTACGAGGCGGGTGACGAGGGTCCGAAAAAGTAAAACGATCAGGTGGGTTTCGCACCCGCGGCTGCGCCGGTGGAGTCAGCTGCACCTCTGGCTGTGTGGCCTCCGGTGCACCGGGGAGGCCACTGCCGGAGAGAACCTTCGGTGCTGCGTCGGAGGACGGCCTAGGCCAGTCCGCAAAAAACTGGTCCACCTCGATGTGGCCCGGGGAGAAGCGTCCCTGCTGCTGGTAAGGACCTGCAATAGTAATATCGTTAGTTCGTTGCATGTCGTCTTAGGATAAAAACAAGATCGGGATCATGCGTACCCGTACATGGCGCCATGAAATCATCCGTGCGGAAGCCGGGGATGTACGTAGGTGTATGAGGCCGTGACCAAGCAGAACTCCCTGGCTGGTCCGGGGGAGGTGGACGTGTCCACGTAGAACTCCCTGGCTGCTCCGGGGCAGGTGGACGTGTCCACGTAGAACTCCCTGACTGCTCCGGGGCAGGTGGACGTGTCCACGTACTACCTCCGGAGTAGTGCCACGCTGGTCGGGGTGGCACTGGTGGTCGGGGTGCACTGGGCGTAGGTGTGGAGACCGCCGGTAGCCTCGTGCAGGACAGTAGGCCGACGATACGTCTACACCCGGCTTCCATCCGTCGCGCAAAGCTGACGGCCTCCTCGCGGGTCAACTCCCCACCTGTGCCCCACCTCTGCACTAGTGCGGAGGACTCCGACCACAGCGCGGCACCGACGTCAGCCTGGACAAAAAGACATAGAATTGTCCATCATCGAAACGATATTGCGATTTGAGAATTTTTGAAATTACAAGTTACGTACCACGATGTGAGCGTCGCGTGCGAAGTGCGCAGGGTACGCGTCTGTCGGTGCGGCGACATGTGGGGCAGGTGGGTCAACGACATGTACCAGCCTGGTACGAGTCCGCCCCTGGTACCAGATGAGGTACTCCGCGTAGTCGGCTATGTCGTATGGCCGGTCCTCCGCCACGCGGTCATCCAGCGCACCCTCCCACTGCGCAATCCAGGGCTGCATCCTCCTGGACCAGTCCGTGCCTTTCTTGACGCCCTTCGTGTTGTGCTTGTTTATGGAACCATTACGTAATGTAAGTACTGGCGATCACTTCTAGTAAGTACGTACAAAAATATCAGAAGCGATCACTCACGCGTGCACGCGCGGCGGAATCGGCGGCCCGACTGGTACAGGAAGTGCTTGCCGCAGCCCAAACTGCCGCATGACTCGCTGCGGTGCGTAGTCCTCCACGTAGATGCCGTACACGAGCTTCCGGCGGGTTAGCCAGAAAGCCTGGTCACGCCAGCACAGTGCAGACAGCCCGTCAGGAGCACGGGCCTGCACTGCCTCCGCTGCGTAAGGCTCCCAGCGCACGTCGGAGTCTGCGAGGCGGTCCAACTGCTCCACGAAGGGGTGGTACGCCCGCGTGACCTGCACGTGCGCGAACTGTACCTGCAAGAAAGGCAAATTGTTTAGTACGACGATCGTTAATAAGTTGACTACGATAAAATAAAACTCACTCGTCGACGACACCAAATAGAACCCATCGTCGGCCGGTCGATGTCTCCCCCCGGGTACATCTCGGCCCCGTAGGGACCCATGTCGTCTAGTACAGGTCGTCCGAGACTGAAGCGCTCGAACGACCACAACTGCAGCAGCAGGAGACATCCCGTGAGGATCGAGTTCGCCTTAATCCTCGTGCACGCATCGCACAGGCCGCGGTACGTCGCGGCAAGTGCGGCCGATCCCCAGCTGATCTGGACGGCCTCGCCGTCGGCAATCGCCCTCGCATAAGCGATAAGGCGCGCGTCAACGGTGTTGCCGTGGCTGGTGGTGAAGAGCACCCAACCAAACAGCCACAACACGTAAGCCTCCAGGTGGCCCGCGACCTGGAAATCGTCAGCATCTGCAACCATGCGCTCAACCTGAATTCGAACAAGTTTTATTAGTATGTAATTGCACAAATAAGAGTTTCAAAGACGCGATCGACTTGAAACACCACGTACCCGGTACTGTGCCAGCCACCTCAGCGTCGGTCCATGCTCCTGCCTCTCGTCGAAGATGTGGTGGTGATCGGCCGGTGGAAGGACCCCCTGGAATCTGCCGAGCAGGTCATCGCGCCACTCGGTGGGAGCCTCCGGTAGGAAGGCAGCGTCTCCCGCGACCGGAAGGCCAAGGAGTAGGGACACGTCCTGTAGGGTCGGCGCCATCTCCCCGACTGGTAGATGGAAAGTGTGCGTCTCGGGCCGCCAACGGTCCACCAAAGCCGTCAGCAGGGAACGGTCGAACGGGAAGCGTCGTGATCGCTCCACACCCGCCTCGTCCCCCTCCCCGGCCAAGGCACCTCCGTCCTCATCCGTGGCCTGCACCATCCGGGCAAGAGGGAGAAGTCCGGCATCCCGCAGCCTGCAAATAAAGTGAAGGTCAGCATTAAATGTTTTTATGGTAATACTAAAACGTTGGCGTAGTGCAAACCTGTAAGTCCAACGGGGGTCGAGTCCCCAGGCCACACGAGGTGTGCGTGTCCGGACCACTCCCAGCTCAGTCGACTCGTCCGTGCTCCCCGGTGGCGGCGCACGACGGGAAGCGCGGTGCACGCGGTCCAAGTGCTCGTCCAACAGCAGGTACCGCCAGTCATCCGCCATAACTGCAAAATTATCTAAATGTAAATTTGTACACTACATTTTCTACAATAATACATGAAAAATAGTATACAAAATTTCGACACAACAATTTTCTACATTTAAATTTTCTTCATTTCAATTTTGCAAACTGCATCTACATTTGTACATTGAATGATCTACAATAAATTTCTAAAGTAAATTTTCCACAATAATACATTACAAATATTATACAAAAAACTATATTTTTCTACATTTCTAAATTTAATGTTCTAAACTAGATGTTATAAACTAAATATCTAAACTAAATATCTAAGCTAATTTTCTAAACTAAATTTTCTAAACTAAATATCTCAACTAAATATCTAAACTAAATTTGTAAACTAAATATCTACACTACATTTTCTAAACTAAATTTATCTAAACAAATTTTCTAAAGTAAATTCTCCACAATAATGCATTACAAATATTATACAAAAAACTATGTTTTTCTACATTTAAATTTGTACATCTAAATTTGTAAACTGCATCTACATTTCTAAATTTAATGTTCTAAACTAGATTTTCTAAACTAAATATCTAAACTAAATATCTAAGCTAATTTTCTAAACTAAATATCTCAACTAAATATCTAAACTAAATTTGTAAACTAAATATCTACACTACATTTTCTAAACTAAATTTATCTAAACAAATTTTCTAAAGTAAATTTTCCACAATAATGCATTACAAATATTATACAAAAAACTATATTTTTCTACATTTAAATTTGTACGTCTAAATTTGCAAACTGCATCTACATTTCTAAATTTAATGTTCTAAACTAGATTTTCTAAACTAAATATCTAAACTAATTTTCTAAACTAAATATCTCAACTAAATATCTAAACTAAATTTGTAAACTAAATATCTACACTAGATTTTCTAAACTAAATTTATCTAAACAAATTTTTCTAAAATAAATTTTCTAAAATTAGGAAAATATCTGGAAATCCCACGGCTTCTCCTCCTCTCTCTCTCCTTCTCTTCTTCCCTCTCCTCCCCCTCTCCTTCTCTTCTTCCCTCTCCTCTCCCTCTCCTTCTCTTCTTCCCCTCTCCTCTCCCTCTCCTTCTCTTCTTCCCCTCTCCTCCTCCTCTTCCTTCCTCTCTACTGCTTCTGTCTTCCTCGCGCGGCGGAGAGTGAATGGCGAGCAGGCGTGGGGAAGAAGAGGGGCGTGGCCGTCGGGCTGTATTCACATGCAGTCGCCCCCCCGTTGGGCGACTCTTCTTTATGTCGCCGAACGGGAGGGCGATTCAATTGAATCGCTTAACGGGGAAGCGATTGCATTTAATCGCCCAACGGTTACCAGATTCTTTATAAGTCGCTTTTTGGTGGGGCGACAAGCGTAAATCGCCCAATGGTTTGGCGACTCGAGCCTATTTGTGTAAAAAATTTTATCGCGGGTATATTTCTGTATTTTCGAATAAAAAATGGGTTATCCGTACAAAAATTTCAGCGAAGCAGTGGCATCAAGTGGTAAGGTATGATACACTGTAAGCTTGTGAGGGCGCGGAGGGTGGAACTCCCTCCTTGACTGACGACTGGTACGAATTTGTTGAAAGCATGAGCATAGAAGCGAAAGAAGAAGCGAGGGAATTGAGCTTCCAAGCGAAAGAACAAGGGATGAGTGCTTCGTTGCTAAAGTGCATTTGTTCAAAATAGCTAATAACCGGATTCCTAATAATGGGATTAATTCCTTGCTTACTACTTTGTGTGCTTTTTTAATTATTCCTTGGTGCAGTTGCAAAATCTGCACAATTCCCTCTTCATGTATGGTTACCTGATGCTGTGGAAGGACCCACTCCCATTTCAGCTCTTATACACACGGCAAATATGGTTGCTGCAGGGATTTTTCTTCTAGCTTGACTTCTTCCTCTTTTCATCAGCGTATACAAAAAAATCCTACAAAGGATTAAGTAGGATCTTCACCTTGAAACAGCGAGCGCCGAGAAGCGGGTACAAATTGCCCAGGTCCTGGTCCTCGATAACATTTATAGGAAAAGGCATTTTTACCTATACAGGGGAATCAAAGATAAAGTCCATATCAACTTAACAGTTGCGGTCCACGATTAGGATCACGCACGCCGACATCACCAAAGCCCACTTCATTTTCTTGCTCTCCTCGCGGCGCTCCTTGCTTGCAGAGCGGTATACCCAAAAAAAGACGCTCAGATGTGGATTCAAACCACTGAAGGATTTCAAGGGCAATGCCCCTTGCTCTTCCCACTGAAACAAGCAAAACAACCTCGCTTGGGCCCAGTAAAATTTTAAAAAAGTATTAGTGTTTATATATTATAGATTTTAATATGAGATGTGCATACTTTCTTATATGTTTGGACTGAAACTTGAATAAGATATAAATTTTGAAGCTTCATATTGTGAAAAATATGCATTTAAATCATATTAACAAGTAAAATTTATATGTAAATCATAATTTTAATCCTCACAAGGATTCTCGAGCCCCCCTCCACCCAAGGTAGGCACGGACGAGGTGGGGCTACCTCGGCCATCCCCTCATTGCCACTCTAACTAAGAAGTCACTAAATCTAAAAAATAATGTTATTGAACCATTCATATCTCTATTAAATAATATATTGTAACTACTAATATACTTTGCCAGCATTAAAACAGGATATAAAGTGAAAATTGTAACACCCCAGACCTCCGTAGGCCCTAGGATGCCACTGCTACTCTATACACTACCTAACCACAGCTATAAATAAATTCTAGCAAATCTTAACTTTGTAAAATCAGAAATACTCTAGAACAATCTACTACAATGACATTAAAGGACAATTTATTAAAGGATTTAAAAAATGTGAGTATGTGTGTGCGTGCTCCATCTACTCCCTCCCATCGTGCATGTCTAGAAGTATTCAAACCTGAAATGGAGAAAGAGAGGAGTAAGATATAAATTTTAGCACTCCACGATCATAAAACAAACATACCTCACATGAAGTTGATCATTAAATTTTATCAAACATACAAAAGCAAACAACAATCACTTCACACATTCAATTTCAATACTCCAAGTTGACAACAATACAATCATGCAAATATATCATGAACTTCAAGAGCACTCTGGAATAGTCATATAACTTTCTCACTGACCTGTCCCTAAGCACTCTAGATTAGTTATATAAGTTTCTCACTAATCTTGCTCAGATACACTTTGTGTACTGGTACAGCCTTTTTCTCCATATGTATACATATTCAACTATATGAATGCAATTCGTGATGGAACATCCTCCATAGTCAACATACTCCGTAAGTAACACTAGTTTAGCACATGTAAATACTTGCACCAATTTATCACACATAGAGCGTGCACAAAATAAACATCCAACATCAATATATAATCGTCGAGGTATCAACATGCAACTGTCATACATAAAAGGTAAGCACCATAATTCATTATGATTCACATAAATAAAATTCAGTAAAACTTAATGTTTGTAGTAAAACAACTTTTAATTAAGAAAGTGACTATAAAGCACGATTGTACCATTGTAACATTACTTGGCTTAAACGGTAATGGAAAACTTGAACATCGATGACCAGCCAGGCACCTGGTCCTGCTAATAAAAGTGATCCAATGCCTCAAACTACTGAACAACACACCGGATACAATAAAACACACGCTCCTACACTTTAACACGTCACTCTCCCCCCTCCTATAATTACTGGTTTTGTTGTCCAGGTGGAACAAAATGTCGACCTTGCGCTCTAGAGGATTAAACTTGAAACCAATTTTTACATTCAATTACACTCAAAAACCATCTTTCTTAGTTGGATAACTTTTTCAATATCAAGCTAATATATAGCTTTTTAAAAACAACAAACAAGCTCTACAGATTGTATTATGTGACAACGCGTTAAATGAACTTGTTTTAGGGACGAAGAAGGTACATTTGATTGATTTTGACAAAACAATCCACTGGTCAAAACAGTCGATTGCCCTTGGATTGGTCCTACGTGTCATTAGACGCTCGGCTCAAATTGCACAACGCTCAAATACTCGCTAGCTAGCTTATTGTCAGCAAGCAGTCCAAGGCCGCCTCGCTGTTCCCTACCCACGGCGCTTTCTATGCTTTGTTATTCTTCTACTGATAATAGATATGAGTGTATTGTCATCGGAGAAATCTTGTATCTAAACTCGTTTACAGACGAAGATTCGTGCAACAATGAGAACATTGTAGCTAGAGTCTGTTAGATACAACCTAAATATACACTTTATTAGAATGGTTGTATCTAAATACTCTCCTCCCATGTACAAGCTAAGATACAAGTATGTGATTGTACTAACTAGAAGGATCCGTGCGTTGCAGTTGGAAGAAGCCTGCTATTTGCGTGACATACGTTGATCTAAATTATCAAAGAGTAGTTGGTAGATGAAGTTCGAAATTTTCAAGAAGAGGAAGCTTAATCGTGAAAGGAAAACAGGAGTCAACAAGATAAAAAAAGAAGGGGAAAAAGTTAGGATTTTGTGATTTTGCATGTGTTATTGTGTGAGTATTTAAAGGATAAAAGTTATTATTTGTTTTGATCACATTTCCATTTCAACCATCTTGCCCCACCCCTCCATCTAAGCATATTAAGAGGGTTTTTATATTAGCTATGACTGATGACTTTATTGCGCATGATAATGTTTACTTGAAATGATTAGTAGTGGTGAAAAGAAATGATTTTTAGAAAAATAAAATGAGCGGTGCAAAAAGTGAGGGAGAAATATGTATACAAGATGAGAGCGCGAGGAGCAGGGTACGTGATGCGTCCATGACTCCTACCTTATCCTCGAATTAAAACAGGAGAGGAATGAGAAGTCGTTTTAAAAAACCAAATATTCATATTGATTTCTACCTTATTTAAATAGAAGTCTGAAGTAGAAGTCAACACGGGCACTCCATTTGCTATATTAAATATAATAAAAGAGAGATCCATTTAAGCACGTCAATCAAGTACAATCTATTTTTATTTAAACCATCTAAAGAGAGGGATACAGAAGTTTTTGATGTTGCCCACACTTTAATTGTGAACTAATATGAACCATCACATTGTGTCTGTTGCATCCAAATCGGATTGCATGGATAAAATGTGATGATGTGTTACTCTATAATACCTTGTTTTCTACTCCATTTTATGTTATCAGTTTTAATACTTTAGCTTCTGTGAGGTTTTTGGATTGTTACTCTATAACAGTATTAAGAAAGAAAGACCCGCATTTTATCATGCGCATACAGTTCGTCTATAATTTGCAATTTCTCTGCTACTCTTTTTTGAGTTGTGCCAGATGTAAGGATAAATCTTTTATTTTAGGTTGAGAGTTCGGACGAGACAATCTACGCGCTAAGTTTTGAGCCTAATTTTATTGAGTTTCATACATTTACTAGTTCATTCAAAAGTTTAAGTCAATAAAGAATGACGAACAATTCACTTACTTCAATACTTTAATGTGTAAGCTCCTTCAAACGTAAAATGTGAAATAGAAGCGTGTCGCAATTATTTTTTTAATTGTATCAACTGTGTTTTAAACTTAAGATCTCTTAACTTTCATAGTGCAATACCATATTGAGTTTTATACACTAACTAATTCATCAAAAAAATTTAAGTTAATAAGAATGTTTTAGACAATTTACTTATACTGCAGATCTATTGATAGATAGATAAATTAGCCGACCCGAGCCCAAGAAACACCCATCGCGGGTTGGTTAATGGCGTTAGCAGCAAATGTGATGAAGGTGGTCAAGAATTTGAAGGTGAACAAGGAAGCAGATCCTCTGCATTAGAAGTGAGTGGCATTAGTTCGAATCTAGCCGTTCATCCAAAAATCGGAAGGAATTTTGACTTTTGACCGCAATCCATATCCGGGGGCCCACCCCGTGGCAGCGTCCACGTAGTACAGGATAAGATCCGTAGCTCTCAGGGCCATTGTAACACGCCACCCGCAGTGGGCCCGGCTTCCATCATCAGTTTACTGATCACCGGTCACCACACAGAATTTGTGGATATAGTTCTTCTGGATTCAAGTGGAAGTGTCAACAATTAGTGTAACTAATTTCAAATTATATGTATATATATATAACACAATGCTTTTGTAAGGTATAGAAATAGATAGGATCCATCAAAAAAAGGGATAAGTTATATTCAGGAAGATACATCATTGGATCACCATGATACAAGTACTAATGGTTTTTTTTGCGATCTTCTTGAGTAACCAATAATATTTCTAATTAATAAAAATATAGTAATTCTTTTGTTGGGTATAGAAATAGAGATAGGATCCATCCAAATAGGGATAAGTTATATTCACAAAGATACATCACTGGATCACCATAATAGAAGTACAAATGAGATTTCTTCTTGTAGTAACCAATTATATATATATATATATATATATATATATATATATATATATATATATATATATATAATGTTAGGTAGTGGGCATTGTAGTATGTGAAGAAGTGAAAATCACTTGATGCAAACACCGTGGCAACAATTCAGACCAACTCAGTGAAGCTCGCACTCTCCTAGTCGTACCACCACAGCATCATATAGATATCAATCAAATATAATCCATATGGTTTATAATTATGAAAAAACGTTTACTAATTTTTGAACTCTAACATGCATAATAAAGTAAAAATGTTTGGGCATAAGAAACTGCAATCGGGTAATAGCCCATGGACATCTGACGTTACCTGCCTGGAACATGCATGAATCGCCGTTGGTATTTTGTACTGGGAGGCAAATAGCGCAGAGAAAAAGAGAGCATGCGCAGAGCTAGCAGTGCGTCCGTGATCCGTGATCGTGGTGTGCTGGCATGTCAAGCTGTGGATACAATGGATGTGTTACAACCAGAAAATAAAGTAACCAATGTACAGATATTTTTACTGTATAGATATCTATTCATGTAAAGGCACCTTCTTTGCCACTCCCTCATCATCTATATATTCTCATGTACATGTACAGAATGAAAGTAATCATCAGTTCATTTCAATCACTTGTTCCCTCTTGCAATAGGATGAAGAAGAATAACCAAAAGAAGATATTCGAAGCCTTGTGGGAAAAGCACAGGTCTCTTGCCGGAGAAACATCATCGATTACCTTCTGAGTGGAGGCGAAGTTGATGATGATACTACACAAGAAGTGCAGTATATATACTATGGTTGGTATATCAATTGTTACATAAATGGAGAAGGCAAAACACTGCCTGATTAATGCCTAGTGGAGCATTTTGGTTGGCCCTAATGGGTAGTGGGATCCGTTCCTGCAGGCTATGGGATAGTGGCTTGCTAACGTTCTTGCAGGCCAAGGGGTGGAGATCGTCGTCTTCCAAAGGAGAAAGGGCAATTAACGTTGCATGCGTTCCTGCATTGAACAAAGGGTTGAAGAAGTGTGGGCCATATAGGTGACGTGGCTCTCTAAAATCACAGAGAAATCTTTAATGGGGGTCTTCTATTTAGGTCTTCTATTTAGAGTTCATTAAGAGCCAAAGCTCAACCTTCCATACAGACAGAGCACTGCAGCTAATGGGACCCGTTAGATGTGCTCTCTAATCTCACACAGTTTGTTGTCCTAGAGCCTAGTTCACAGGATCTCCGATCTCCTAGGATAGGTTACCACTAATATGAGCCTTTATACGGGTATAAGCCCCATTCCCTGTGACGCTGCTTGGATGGCCTTCCGCGCCAATCCTTGTGAAAGGATCTGCCAAGTTCCTTTCAGACTACATGTATTCTACAGAAATCACACCCGTCTCTCTGGCATGCCTTACCGACTTAAGTCGGCGCTTTATATGTTTTGAAGACTTCATATTCTCCTTCCTACTCTTCGCCTTAACCAGAACGGTTTGGTTATCGCAGTAGGTCAGTATGGCTGGAATAGGCTTTTCCAGCACAGGTAGGTCAGAAAGGAGTTCTCGAATCCATTCTGCCTCTACAGCTGCTGAATCAAGAGCTACCAATTCAGCCTCCATGGTGGACCATGTAAGAATAGTCTGTTTAGAAGACTTCCACGACACGGCCCCACCTGCTAGAGTGAATACATAACCACTCGTAGCCTTCATGTCATCCGAGTCACTGATCCAGTTAGCATCACTGAATCCTTCCAAGACTGCCGGATGACCCGACTAATGTATTCCCAAATTAGAGGTTCCCTTCAAATATCTTAGTACTCTTTCTAGTGCTATCCAATGATCATCTCCTGGATTGGACGTATAATGACTCAATCTGCTTACAGCATATGAGATGTCTGGCCTCGTTGCACTAGTTAGGTACATTAGGGATCCTATGATTTGAGAATATTTAAGTTGATCCTTCCCATGCCCGGTGTTCTTATGCAGCTTTGCATTTGGATCATAGGGTGTAGCTGCTGGCTTGCAGTCCATGAATCCAAATCTGGTTAGGACTTTATCCACATAATGGGATTGTGAAAGAGTAATCCCATTCTCACCCTTTATAAGCTTAATGTTTAAGATAACATCAGCTTCACCAAGATCTTTCATATCAAAATTCTGGGAAAGGAAAAACTTTGTGCTATTGATCACATCTATGTTGGTCCCAAATAGCAATATGTCATCTACGTAAAGACATAGAATGACACCTTCGCCCCCATTAAACCGATAGTAGACGCATTTATCGGCTTCGTTTACACAAAAGCCGACCGACGTCATCGTGCTATCGAATTTCTCATGCCATTGCTTAGGAGCTTGCTTTAGACCATACAATGATTTAATCAATCGACATACTTTCTTTTCTTGCCCTTCAACCACAAATCCTTCAGGCTGTTGTATATAAATCTCCTCATCCAACTCTCCGTTTAGGAAAGCGGTCTTTACATCCATTTGATGTACTAGAAGTTTGTATGCAGCGGCTAGCGCTAAAAGAACTCGAATTGTGGGTAGACGAGCCACAGGAGAGTATGTGTCAAAATAGTCTTCTCCTTCTTTTTGCGTAAAGCCTTTAGCCACTAAACGGGCCTTATACTTTTCAATAGTACCATCAGGTCTACGCTTTCTTTTAAAGATCCATTTGCAGCCGATTGTCTTACAATCAGGCGGGAGATCTGTAATTTCCCAAGTTCCGTTAGCTATGATGGAATCCATCTCGCTACAGACTGCCTCCTTCCAGTAATCCACGTCCGGAGATGCGTATGCCTCTGAAAGGGTTCGTGGTTCATCATCCACGACATAGGTGACAAAATCATCGCCAAGTGACTTCTCGGTCCTCTGTCTCTTACTCCTCCTCAACTCCAAATCTGGAGCAGTGTTATCCACACTAGGAAGAATAGAGAGATCATCTATACCGATATGTCCACTGTCATCATTCGGTCTCATAGGAAACACATGCTCAAAGAATGTCGCATCACGAGATTCCATCACTATATTAGTAGCAATGTCACTCACCTCGGATTTGACCACTAGAAATCTATAAGCCGTGCTATTAATAGCATATCCTAGAAAGACACAATCAACGGTCTTAGGACCAAGCTTCCTTTTCTTCGGTAACGGCACATGCACTTTTGCAAGGCATCCCCACGTTCGAAGATAGGATAAGTTGGGTTTTCTCCCCTTCCATCCTTCATAGGGTGTTTCCTCCTGATTGCGAGGTGGAACCCTATTCAGGACATAGTTAGCTGTGAGAACTGCCTCACCCCACCAATAGTCCGACATACCTGAACTCTGAAGCATGGCGTTAACCAAGTCGCAAAGAGTTCAGTTCTTTCTTTCGGCTATTCCATTAGATTGGGGTGAGTATGGTGGAGTAACTTCGTGAATTATTCCACTTTCTTCACAGAATTGGGAGAACTCATGTGAGACGTATTCACCGCCTCGGTCTGATCTTAACCGTTTGATTTTCTTTTCTAGTTGATTTTCAACTTCAGCTTTATAGATTTTAAAGTATTCAAGTGCTTCATCTTTCGACTTAAGTAGATAAATATAGCAATACTTAGTCGCATCATCTATGAGAGTTAAGAAGTATCTTTTGTCACCTTTAGTTAATATTCCATTCATCTCGCAAATATCAGAATGGATTAGTTCAAGTGGAGAAGTGCTCCGCCCTTCAACACTATGAAAAGGTTTTCGGGGCTGCTTAGCTTGCATACACACTTCGCATTTTGAACCCTTCTCATAATTATAGCTTGGAATTAAACTCATCTTACTTAACCGCATAATGGCTTCAAAATTGACATGACATAACCGTGAATGCCAAATATCATGAGCTTTATTGCAATGGGAAACATTGTAAACGTTTACATTATTCAAATCAAGAATGGATAAGCGGAACATGCCTCCGCTATCGTAGCCTTTGCCCACAAAATTACCAAACTTGGTCAAAATGACCTTATTTGACTCAAACACAAGCTTTATTCCTTGCCTACATAACATTGACCCGCTAAGGAGATTGCGAGTCATCGCAGGAACGTACAACACGTCTCTTAGGATGAGTGTTTTGCCCGAAGTAAGCTTCAGACAAACCTATCCAATCCCACGCACTGTCACGGCGGCTCCGTTACCCATTAGGACGGATCCACCACCTTCACCCTGAAATGAAGAAAAGCAAGATCGATCAGCACATATATGTCTAGTAGCACCTGTATCAATCCACCAATCAATAGATGGACTTGCCATAAAGGCCATAGGTACGTACTCTTCCGAGCTGGTGCTAGCCAGCGCGACATGAACCTCAGCCTTGCGGCTCTTGTGCTGACTTGGGGATGGACCCCTGCCCTTCCGATTGCGGCAATGATTGGCCTTATGGCCAGCCTCACCGCAAACAAAGCAGACGATGTCCTCCTCCTTCTTCTTCATTTTCTTAGGCTATAGCTTGACTTGGGGCTGATTCTTGAACTTGGGTTTCCCAGGGCCTCCAACATTCTTAATTTGAACTTGATGAGCCTGAACTTGAGCCTTCCCGAGCCGTCACCGGCTCTAGCACGCTCCTCGACATTAATAGCAGCTGACAGCTCGTTGAGCGTCAAGCGCTCCTTCATATGTCGTCGTGCAGTCACGAAGTCACGCCATGCTGGCGGTAACTTGGCCAGGATGACGTTTACTTGAAACTTCTCTGGTAGGGTGCAGTCGTACGGACTCAAGTCACGTACATGGAGTTGAAGCTCGTGGAGCTGCTCCATCACTGACCGTCCCTCAAACATCTTGTAGTTCAAGTAGTTGGCCGTAATGAAGGACTCATTTCCATTATCTCCTTCGGAGTATTTCTCATCGAGCTCATCCCAAAGTTGCTTGGCATTTGTGAAGTTGACATAGACGTCAAACAAATGATTAGACAGGATGGCTAGCGAACGAGCTAAGACTGCATTATTAGCTTCTTCCCATCTCATCGTTTCAGGGATCTCCAGCGGAAACGCCGGTGGATTTGAAATGATCCAGAAGAGCTTAAGGTCAGTCAGCCAAAGTTTTGCTCTCGCCTGCCAGCGCTTGAAATTGACTCCGTCAAAAACTTCAGGTTTTACGACATCAGATGAGGAAGCCATTTCTTTATAATTAGGTTTTCTGGATTGTTGTAAATATTGCGGTATAAGCATATTTCTATATTTAATTCCAACCAACACAATAATATAGGCGGTCTAGCCAAGACTACACCCCTCTATCTATGTTGTAAGCACCTTACTAAAGATCCTAAACAAGTTATGTCTAAGGTGTCGAGCTAGTGAGAGCTCACCTAAACAAAGTCTAGTTAGCAAGGTCACACAAACCTATGCAACTAGTCATCTAAGCACACCGGGAGCTCCTACACATACTAGTGAGCAAAGCACACAAAGCCTAAGCAACACTAGCACTACTCAACTAGCAAAGCTACACAAGCTAAACTAGAGAGTTACAACAACTTAGCTACACAAGCTAAGCAAGCACAAGAGCAACAACACAAGCACAATATATGAACAAGTAAATATAAGCTTGTGTAGGGAATTGCAAACCGATGAGAAGATGATGACATAGTGATTTTTATCCCGAGGTTTGGTAGTTTGCCAACCACTTAATACCTGTTGAGGCAAGCCCAAGGTGGCCGCTGATCCTCTTGCTAGTGGTGAGCACACAAGCTCACTCTCTCCACCAAAGGGAGTGCTCACACAAGAGCTCTAGCACTTCGATCCGGCTGGACCACTTGGCACTCTTCGCACCTCGCTCTACTAGAGTTGCTGTTCGCGATCTCCCACGGGGCGAGCACAACACCCCTCACAAATCTTTCTCCGGAGCCACGCACAACTGCACGCAGGCTTCACAACAGAGACCACAATCCACCGCCAAGCCATCTAGGAGGTGGCAACCTCCAAAAGTAACAAGAAATCCCCAAGTCACAAAGACCACCTAGTGCCACCAAATGCAACTCTCAAATGCAAGCACTAGGGCTCTCAACCTCTCACAAGAAATGAGCACAAAGCTTAGAGAGAGAGAGGAGAGAGGAGAGGGGAGTGTTCTTCAAATTGGATCTCAACAAATGAGCTCTCCAAGGAGAGAGAAAGGGGAGGAGGTGGATTTTATCCACTTCCCCAGCTCTCCCAACCGTTGGCTACGCAGTTTGCTCCCACACCGGAAATTCTGGGGTTGGGGCCCGGAATTTCCGGGGCGGGCTCCCCCTCTCCCTCAGGCACGGCCCAGTTGACCGTTGGCGCGAGGAACCTCCCGCACCGGAATTTCTGGCCAGGGTGGCCCGAAAATTCTGGGGTGGGGGCGCTGACTGTGTTCAAACGTGTGGTCAAACAGGGTCAACACCCTAAAGGCTGATGGGGCCGGAATTTCCGGTGCGGGTGAGGGGAATTTCCGGTTGAGCTCCCAAAAACAACAGAGCGCCCTCGCCCGACAATTCCCAGGCACCAAGCCCGATAATACTAAGGCCCGAAATTTCCGGGACAACCCCCTAGGAAATTCCGGGTCAGCCTGAAAGATAGGCTAAGGCACCTCCAACACTAAGTTTTTCACCCCTTTTTCAAATGTGCCAACTCTCCAAGTGTTCCAACAACAACTTGTGCATGTGAGTTAGCTTTTCATAAACATTTTTTTAAGGATTTTATCTTGCATCTCACCACGTCACTAAGCGCAATGCAAATGCACATGAAACTCACACTTAGTGGCACTAGATAACCGTTGCAACTAAAAGATTTCCCCTCTTTATAGTACGGCTATCTATCCTAAACCCGGTCAAGCTCTTCTCTACTCAACCTTAGACCGGTGAAATGAAATGCCCTACAAATATACATTTGCCTTGCGCATTCCATTTCATCTCCTCCATCGGTGATGCCACACAAGCATCCAACCTCCATCTTCATCAAAAAGATGAACAATGATCATCCATAGGTGTAGACAACCATGATACCTTTGATCATTACTCATAGCATGAAGCTCCTTCATAATAATTCATCAAGCCACTTGATCATCAATCATAAATCAACACTTGGCTTGATCTCCAATAGATGATATGATCCACTTCATGTCATCACGTGGCCTTATTGGTTCATCGATCGCAACCTGGTCCATCGTAGCCAAGTCATGTCTCTTGATCTTCTCCACCTAGCCACATGACACCATGTCATGTCTCATATGCAATGAGCTCCTTCAACAACAACACTAGTTGAGCATTGCAATAAATCCAAGCCACTTCACCACCATGGCTCAAGTTGCTCACACTAGTGTACCTGTAGACTAAGCAGTCTGCATCGACGACGACGAATGTGTATATATAATTATGATATAAAGTGTAGTAGTTTATTTTTAAATTAATGTCCCGTTTTGTTCATGGGTTTGTTTGTGATTATTATTGATGGAATCGATCAGATGATTCGGCATGCATGCGGTGATGATAGCTAGAAAGAATCGTCAGATGATTCTGGGGAACGTGTGCATGATCGTGCCAGCAGGGGTGGCAACAACTGGTCTAATTTTTATTTGCTTTTAATTTGTTTACTGTACTAGCAAAAATGCTCGTACATTGAAATGGGACTATAATTTATTGTAGTGTCGACGATGAGAGTGGTAGCATGATAGAGCTGCGTGTGGGCATAGCGGCCACTGCATGGCAATGTCAACGTCGTCATTAGCCCGCCGTACGTACCAGTCGATCTTCAATGAAGCAAAAGTAATAAGCACCAGTTGTGGTAGTAGTCTAGTAGAGAGTAGACATACGCAGGGACCAACACACACTGGTACTGTGTGGTACGTACAAGGTCGACATGTAACGCTCCCGTTTCTGGGAGGAACATGAACGTCACTAGTCTGTACCCACCCAGGAGTTTAGTTACGGACCGAACGAGTATCATGCCTGCTTACAAACATTTAAAAAGAGTTAGCTTAATTGAAATAAGACCTAACGGTCAATTTTTACAATAAAACGGACGATCAAGCCCAAATATACTTACATTGCAGAAGAAACGCCAAGGCACCACAGGAAAGCCTGAGTGCGGTCGCAACCCTAACACGAAGTCTTGAATTGCCTTCTTTTCCTCTGGTATCTGTGGCATTTTGCAAGCCTGAGTACTCCGACCCCGTACTCAGCAAATCACAAGGGAAAACCCTAACTTACTACTTGCACGGATCAACAAAGGAAGGGAGTATACTTGGTTTATTAACTTTGAGTGGATGCAGTTTTATTTGCAAACATTTTGATAAAACGGACCCAAAACTACTCCTCAAGATCTCAGGGGTTTTCATGAAAGGTTAATTAACCAACTGAACAAGTTAAAACATGTACAAAACTACTTAAACTTCGCGGCTGGAATCACCCAAGTGACACAGCTCCATTAACCGGGAGCACGGCGTATTTGAATACCATTTATTTGACTCTGCAGAGTTTGCTCAGCTTTACCCACACAATCCCTTAACTCCCGCGACAGAGTTAAGAAAGCCAGGTCGGTTCACTGCTCAACTCTTTATATAGGCTCTACCCGGTAGAATCCACTCGGATCTGGCTCACACACACACACAAAAAGAGAAAACCAACCGTCCGCTTCGAGTGAACTCTACCATTGTTAGGCACCCGCAGCACGGCTTGCCTAATCTCACTGCTACCCTCCTGTAGAGTTTCAATTGAGTTGAGCAGCTACTAGACCAGTGTTGACAAGTCAACTCCTGTGGTTGAGCGATCACTGTGACATTTGCTCAGCGTAAGGGTTCCAGTCCTTATATTTTCACATGGTCCGCAACCTCGCCAGGCCCGCGACCCAACCTAGGGTAAGCAGTGGGCGTAGACCGTCTCGCGGTTTCCCACACACCCTTACCCCACTCCAAACCTAGGGTAAAAGATGGGCAAAGACCGTCTCGTGGCTCTCCCCCAACCCTTACCCTACGTTGTGCACGTCGGCACTCTCCGCTCTAAGATACGGTGTCCCATACCACCCTACCTTAGAGTCGGGTTTTCCAAATTCTATTGGCCCGCAACCACAACCTTATTAGTGTAAGATTTTGCATGATAATAATAGCCTACAGTTATCTAGATTAACAGATAATTATTTCTAGGGTTACAAAGGCATGGCTACAAGTTTAACATGGCATTTGTCAGTGGTAGTGATGCGGATCCACTAGCAAGCTAACTGAACCCCGTTGCTTTGGCCCTGATCTTTCACGATACGCCTTGTTGGATGCCCCCTCCAAGATAAGCCTTCTCCCACGCACACCGCAGCACGTGAACAAAGGGTAGAGAAACCGAAGTTTCAGCGAGTAGAATCCAACACCACAATTGGATTCAACACACCAAGAGCAATTCCTCGATGGAAATCTCAAGAACACGCCAACAATGGCCACCAAACCATGGTGATTTTCTGATTTCTATTTCTCAAATCAAAGACTAAGTTACAATGGGGCTAAGGCCCTAGCCTTATATTGGTGCACAATGCACGGCCTTGATTACAACTCACGCACTACTTGGCCTAAGGCCGAAACAAACTCCAATACGAACTTAAAAAGGAAATACCTAAACTGCTATCTCTGGTTTCTCTCTCAATTTGCGACTTGACCGTGAGGATTCCGTGGCTGGAACCTCATCCATTATGTGGGGCTTCAAAATAGCTTTCCAACGAGTCCAAGAACGTCCAAATCGGACTCCGTTTGTGAAAGTTATGGACGTTTTAGTATCGGTCTTGCCAGCTGTCCCAATCCGAGTCCGAATCGGTTTCAGATCTTTATATGTTTTGTTTTCTTGTTCAAGGGGCTTCCAAATCCGTTTGGAACCTGAAAAAGAGTCCTTCTCAACCTTTAGAAATTCATGGTGTGGTCGGATTTTACCCTTAATTGCATTGCAATACTCGAACTCTTTATGTTTGGCAAGTCTCGCGCGTCTCTCCGGACAGCTCGCGCAGCATCCAATGAAATTGCCATAACTTTGTGTAGGAAGCTCCAAATCAAGTGCCGTTTGATTCGTTAGAAAATAGACTTCATTAGATTTCCAAATATGTCTCTTGTGCACATTAGAAACCTCAGAATTGGTATTCAAAGCTTCTTGAACATTATGCACAGAACTGCAAGCACTAACCAAAGTTGTAGTGCTACTTGGTGCCACATCAGGTAGGTTTAACTACATAAAATGTCATTCTAAACATTTTATTTTATTTTTGAACTAACATTTCAGAACTAGCTTAATGCAAATAGCATAATAACATAATTTAAATGGCATGGGATTTCAACATGGTCAAGGACTTGTGACTTGCCGTTAATCTGGATGATCTCGGCGAGCTCGAACGTAGAAGCTCCTGGATCCTGGGACTGCACTTGAACTTCCGGGATCTTCGAAACTAGCGCAAACACATAAAACAATTAAATCCAACTTGAGACTAACCAAGCGAGGAAAAAATAAACTAATTAAAAAGGAGTAAAATGCATAAATCTCCAAATAGGGAATTTTTAGAATTTATCTGGGATGAATTTGGGGAAAAGAGGTCAAAAATGGGTTCAGGACATTATTTGGGGGCAAAGTGGTGAAATTTGTGAATTTTTGGGATTTTCTGTGATTTTTTAGGATTTATTTGAATTTTTCTGGAATTTAGAAATTGGAAAATCATCTGGAATTTTGGGTGAACAGTAGAAGGCCGGCCCGGCGCTACAGCGTGGCTCGGGCGAGGAAGCGGCCCACGCGTCCGAAGGCCAGAGTGGCCCACGCGCGTGGCGTACCCGGTGCGGCCGAGCAAGCCGAGAGGCCACGGCCCGCTCGCGCGCGCTCCTCCTCGGCGGATGGCCGACGCGCGGCAAGGGCGAGCGGGTGGGATGGCGAGGGAACGGGCGGGCGAGATGGTTGCGGGGAGATGATTGAACGGCAGCGAGGTGGGGAGGGCGGGCGGAGCCGAGGGCTTGATCGGGCGGCTGGGGAGAGGGGGGTGTTTAAGGAGATCTGACGGCGGGGAAGGGCTGCCATCCGACGGCTGGCTTTGGACGGCAACAGAGGGGGAGGACGGCGGCGATGCGATGGAGCGGGCGGATCAGATCGTCTGACTTGAGTGGGATCGGACGGCCACGGAGCGAGGCCATCCGAGGGCTGAGGCCAGACGGCAACGGCGGCACGGACGACGGAGATGCGTCCACGTCGGGGGGGTGTCGTCTTCAACCTCCGGCTGCTACAGGGCCGCCGAGACAGAGCAATGGCAACGGCGGCCATTTGGGCACGAAGGAAGATCGCCGGCGGCAACCAAGGGTACCGACGGATAGGTCTCCGAGAGGGGAAACCATTTTGGGACTTGGGGAGGTGTGAAGATCATTGGGGAGGGTAGACGGCCAGAGGGAAGGAATCGGTTCCTCGACGGCGAAGGGGGTCACCGGAGTCGAAGGGGCCAAAACGGCGGCGGCTACACGGACAGGGGAGGGAGGTGCTCACGATGGCGGTGGAGATTCGGGCGGGGGAGCTTCAGGGCAGCCTGGCCACGGTGAGGTGGTTTCGCCGGCGGGGAGCTTCGATGCCGGGGCTCCTCGGGGTTCCACCTGATCAGAGGGGCGCACCAAATCAATGAGGGAACAATGAGGGTGCTCTGGGCGCCAGGAATCGAGAAAGGAGGGAGAGGGGAAGGAGATCCGCTTTACGGGGTCGCCGGCGCAGTGGAAGGCCACGGCGGCGCTACGGGCGGCGAGACTCCAATCGGCTGCGAGTGGAGCTTCTTTGGAGTGGTGGGAGGGGAACGGGGGTGTTGGGGAAACTCGGGAAGCAAAGGAGGAGGTGGGAGCGAATGGGGCAGTTTTTATACCGAGCGGAGGAAGGGGAGCCTTAGGGGAGAAGGCACGGGCGGTGGCGTGGGGGTCAACAGGAGTGACGGGAGTTGGTGAGCGAGTCTCCTCCGCGGGGTGGGGTGCGACCGGGGCTGGCAACAGGAGTAATGGCGAGGCGACGGCACGGGAGGGCAGGTGGAGCTGCGGCATGGGCGAGGGCGTGTCCGCGCGCGGGAGAAGGAAGGCGCGGCGACCGACAGGTGGGACCAGCGCAGAGGTGGGACGACGCGTGGCGCGGAGGAGCTGCCCGCTTTGGACCGGGCGGCGTCGGCGTGACGTGAGCGCGGGGAGGAATCCGGGGCGCGGCGCGCAGCGCGTGCGCGAGGAGAAGGCGGAGAGGGAGCGGGGCGTCAGCGGAGGGAGGAAGAGCGGCGAGGGGAGAGGCGTCCGGGAAAGGAGGGAGACGCCAGGGAGAAGAGGGGAGACGGGAGGAGGAGAGGGCGCCCGCGAGGAGGGAAAGCGAAGAACAGGCGGGGCACCAAGGCAAAAGAGAAAGCGGATTTGCCGAAAAGGGAAGGCGGAAACAGGGAAAACTTTTCAAAAAGGGAAAGTTTTCAAAATTCCTCTAAAAATCACCAAAAATTCAGGAAAAAAAATTTGAAATTTTCTGGGGTGTTTCAGACGACGAGATGCCTGCCTGACTGTTCCCGTAGACTTCGCATCAGTCGTCGGATGGGAGGCTCGCCGCGGTGCATACCTGCTGAAACGCGCGCACCGCATGTGGTGTACTTACCACGCACGATGAAGTACGTAACGGGCCGGGCACCGCTTCACTGCTCGTACCGTAGGAGTACACCACAAGTTCCGGTTCCGGTGGCGAAACCGACCCACCGCCGCTTCCCAGACCCGGAGCTGCACTGCACCGACGGCATCTTCCACCCGTTGCTGCTGACTGCCTGTGGCTGCTGGTTTCCGCCATGCGTTTTGCGCCTGCGGACGCCGGACGGATCACGACGGCTAGCTACGGTGGTGTGTCGCTTGGCTGACGTGCCTGTCAGGCGCTACGTATGGCCTGGGCAAGCGGTGCCACTATAAAACGACCTTTGGACCATCGAAAGACTAGATGCTACGCGGGTGAGGCCCAATTCCTCGACGGTTGCAGCCCACCTTTGTAGGGCCCACGGTGCACATCAGCACAAATGAGTACAACTACAACCTATGGGTGGGCAGCATGTATTTTTCTTTTTCTTTTTTCTTCTCTTGATGAGCACTCAGCCTAGCTCCGGCGTGTTTGGTACAGACAGCGACAAGATCGATCAAGGTGATCGATGGCCGTCTCGTTAATAATACCTTAACACCAACAGAGCAATCGGCCACTCGGCGAGGGCCGTACCTTACCACGTTGCCGTGTTTGTTGTAATACACAGCCAAATGCACCGCTGATTAGATGCAGCACTTGTACATCTCTGAACCACGGTAGAGCAGTTGTTCAGAGTATAGCGATGACAAAACCTTACATCTCTGAAACCTGACATCAAACTTGTAGCATATGTCCCTCAATCCATGGTCCATCAAATTAAGTTACACACAAGTAGTTCAAATACATAACGAAACTTCACCTAGAGGTGAGCTTTGTTTTTAAGAATAGTGATCAATCAAACATAATCTGATACAAGACTCCCAGAAAACTGAATGGTACCATAGTAGTCCATAAAGCAAAGCAACTAACTGCCACTTCTTCCGAGATACGATACCTTTTATTTGGACTGCCACACTTGCATTCCCAACTCAAAGGTAAAACAAATGGCAGATTCAGGCTCAAAGTCGATGGAAGCAATCAGAGCACCATCCCGTACTTGCACTTTATGTAAGTTCCTGTTCCCCTAAATGAAAAAAAAAACAGCATGACATGAGGCCATGTGAAAGGTTCTACTACTAGATATGGAGAATATGCATCCTTATTTAGTACAGAAGAAAGCAACAGAGTGATTTTGAAATAGGAAATTATGACTGATACCTCTTGCATAGGTAATGAAATGTCGTCATGATAACATTTTCCCAGTGTCTAGCTCTCTTCCTCGTTGGCGTCACTCTCCTCCTCAAACTCTTCCTCATTGGTGTCACTGTCTTCCTCGCGCTCTTTCATTACTCCGTGGATAATTAACCTCGGATGATTGGAGTTGGAATCTGCTTCATTCTTTATGGCAGCAGCTGCGGCCATATTTTCTGAAGGCGAGGCACAACCATCATTACGAAGAGTGATTATAGCATGTTTCAGGCATGTGAGGTGGCAAATGCCTAAGTAGAACCCATTGGATTTTGCCCATGAAACTACGAGCGGCAGGTTAAGCATCTCAAGCTTCGGTAGCGCCCCTTCCTCAAACAGCAGGTTCGTCGCACCATACCTAGGACCACTGAAAATGTATAGCTCCTTCAAACAACGGAATCCATGGCCTCTGATGGTAATAAGTCTTTCTTCCTGGTTAGTATTGAAAGTTAACACCAGAGAAATTAAGGCAGGCATCCCTCCGAGTATGCCCAGATCCTCTTCCGTTGCTTTTACTAAATTAATGTTTAGGTATGCAAGACTGGTGACTGCTGGTGCAATCCACTTTGGAATCTTCGGTAAATCGTAGTCGGTTGTCATCCGAAATCTCTGGAGGGAAGATGGCAAAGGGGACCAGTAATCTAAAAACTGGAGGGGTGTTAAATCACCACTATATATCCATAAAGACTGGAGTTTGCATCTGCCAAGCTTGCATAGTGAGGAGAGTAACATCTCTTCATGCCTCTTGTATTTCTCAGATCCTCTACTGGTCAGCTCTAGATGCAGTTCATTCAAACTGGTCAGGTTCCCAAGCTCTTCCACTGCAACTAATGAACTCTTGTTAATATTGAAGCCTGTGATAACCCTCAAGTTACTCATATTTCCAATCCCATTTGGTATCTTTGTTTCTCCTTGACAATTCCTTGCGATTAGTAGATATTGTAATTTAGTGAGCAGAACAATGCTGGTTGGCAATTCTTCTATATATGTATCGCTAAGATCTAGAGTCTCTAGATCATATAGCCTCACAATTCCTGAGGGTAGCTTCCGCAAATCAGTCCCCCTGAGGCTCAAATACTTTAGCTGGAATAGTTTATCTATACCATTCATATCATAGTTTTGCAGACTCCCACAACCTTGAAAATCTAGTACACGCAAAGTTTCAAACTTAACAAGGCTAGGCAAGAGTTTGATGCAACTTGATGTTATTACTGTCAGAGATCGGACATGGCTTAGATCTTCATTTGCCAATGCAGGCACAAGCTCTTGATCAATGTGTTGGACTGATAGCCGACGAATAAGACCATGGCGATTGGCCAAATCAGTTTGCCCATGGCCTACCACACTGATGAAATTATCTTCAATTGATTTTGAAATAATGAGTTCAAGCATCATGTCATGGACTTGACAGGCACGCGCCCTACCATCATAGCCAATGCCCACTGGTTGGACCATGCTTTTGTTGATTAGCTCATAGAAGTGGTTCTCGGCGACCTCTTGTATGCTCAGTCCACGCTCTTCAGAGATAAAGCCTTCCGCTATCCATCGTCTCACCACTCTCTCTCTCTCAATCACGTAATCCTCAGGAAATATACTTAGATATAACAAACAAGTCTTAAGATTAGGTGGAAGATCATTGTAGCTAAGGCATAGAATGCTATTCATGCCCTCCAAGCTTCTATTTTTGTCCAATGCAGAACCAATTGACTTTCTGACCTTCTCCCACTCGGCTTTGACAACCGGTTTGTTTGCCAATAAACTTGAAATGCTGATGATTGCCAATGGTAAGCCTCCACATTTTTTCAATAGTTCATTTGAAACTGGTTTTAGCATATCCGGGCAACAGTCCTCACATCCAAATATTCTTTTGAAAAACAATTTTCTTGAGTGAAGATCACTTAGAGCTTCCATTTCATACATGCGGTCATTACTACCGAGACAACATGACCTTGCTACATCAACAATGCGTGTAGTTACTATAATTCTGCTACAAAAGTTATTCTCTGGGAAAGCATATTTAATAGCGTCCCATGCCGATATAGACCATATATCATCAATAACAATGAGGTACCTGATAGAAACAAGTAAATATTGTCAACTAATTATGAAAAGGAAAGTGAAACAAAACACAGACATACCATGAGACTCCAACACGACGCTAAGCAATTCAACTCGCATGCATGAAAAAATATAGAACTCGAAGAACATGATGATAAAAGAAATTCAATTGGAGAACAATAAACAGACCATGAGAATAGCATCATGTTCCTTCAATTTTTAAATATATAAGAGATTCTAGATTTGTCCTAAGTTAAACCATCCTAAGGTTAACAAAAGTTTATAGAGAACAATATTAACATGTATCACCTTAAAGAGGTGAATTATAAACTATGTTTAATATTATATCTAATGATGCTTATTTGATATCATAAATATTATTTTTATTTTCTATAAACATACTTAAACTTTGGATAGTTTGATTCAAGACAAACTCATAATCCATTGTATTTTAGGACAGACGCAGTAGCTTATTTAATTCAATGCCATGTCCTAACGTCATGTATATAAAAACAAGAGGCGAGTTTAAGCTACTTGTTCTCAACAATTAATTAATAGTTAATTAAGGGTCTGCTTGAATCCATTAACACTAGAAATTAGCAGTTAAAATTAGTACTAGTGGATAGACAGACCTGCTAATTATTGCTAGGGGATTGATAACTATTAGTTCCATTAGTTGATTTGGAGTTACTAATTGGTGCTAATAGTTCATATACATCTTTAACTCATTGTCCGACCACCTATTAGCAGGTGGATCCAGGGCCGTACCTAAGAATTTGAGGCCCTGGTGCAAAACTTAAAAAGGGGCCTATATGTAAGATGTGGCAATAGCCAAAAATACATGTTTTTAAAATCATTTCTCCCTTTATCTCAAAATATAAGCCGCATATTATTTTGAACTTTGTTATCTTTGATCAATAATTAGTCTAATCGTATGAAATGTTGTACAACAAAAGTGGTTAAGTTGGATTTATATTTAGGATGAGTACTTTGTAATGTCAAAACTTTTGCCACATATGATATACTATGAGAGAAATTAGCAATCAATGTGTGACCTTAAAGACCGCACCAAGTTAAATCGGGGCTTTATATTTTAGAATAGAGGTATAATTGCAGCATATGTTTTTCTAACCTTACTAAGAATTATATCACACTCTCTCTGTTTTTTTACATGTCATATTATCTTTGTCCTAAGTCGAAGATTGCTATCTTTGACCATCCATTTCAAAAAATCACTATAGTTTCACAACATATGAATTATAGATTATGAAAGTATTTCTTATAGTGAATCTAAAAACATAACTCTTATGCCATGAACTTATATAATTTTTAAAAAAAATCAATGATCAAAGATATAAATATTTAAATTAGGACAAAGCTAATACGACATGTAAATAAAAACGGAGGAAGTATATGTAAGTGTTCTTTCCTTCTTCGCATGGTTTAAGTCTTCTTTACGTTTTTTGTTCTTACAGTATGAAGAATTACATGGGGTATATACTTACAGTACCTAATTTGTATTAATGCAATTAAGTATGTACATGCACTTAAGTAAATTTTGGGGGCCTTGTGATATCGCTCCACTTGCATTGCCCCATGTACGGGCCTGGGTGGATCCAAACAACCTCCTACTAAAAATTAGCTAGCTAAAAAAATAGTAGCTATTAGCTAGCTAATTTTTAGTGCTAATAGATCCAACAGACCCTAAGGTCTCCCATATGCTTATTGCTTATACTTCCATATGTAGATTAGTATTGTACATATATATCATGCAATCTTAACTGAAACTTAAACTGTGCTGGGATTCAAGAAACTTGATGTATTTGTAGTGCATTTATAGTTGGGATATGTCACAAAGTTGAGATGCAAACTTAGTCTTTTTAGAAACTCCATAGGAAATTGACACAAAACGAGTTCGCATCTCAACATCTATGACAAGCCCCATCTATGAATGCATTATGAATATACCAAGTTTGATTTTTTAAAAAAAAACTTCTAAAGTATTTGTTTGGGCAGTTTTCACGATTCCACCAGAGGGAATGCAGTTTCAACTGAATATTTTCTTGGAATTCAAAGCTAACTAGCATAACTTAAAAATATCTCTTTAGCAATATGTCTGCCTTATGATCATGGAAACAATATCTCATTATATTTAGTTTTAACTGCAACGAATTCTACCTAGTACCCCTCACTACTACGGAATTGACATTCACTGTCGGTTTCTAATGGGCCGGCAATGATGCCGGTTCGTGACTTGAACTGGCAGTGATAGGCCACCCAGCGGTGATATTAGGGTCATTGCTGCTGGTTCTTGGCTTGAACCGGCGGTGATAGATTGTTTTGCACGAAAAAATTCATAATTTTCTCATATGATGCCTGATGAAGACGAACTTAGATCTACAACTTTGTAGTTCACAATGTTTTTATTTGAAGTCGTTTTGATGCCGAAATATTTGATTCAAATTTTTGAAATTTCCAAACTACCTCGGATGAATACAGGACTTAAATAAAAGTTGTAGTTCTCAACGAGATATGAAACTTTGTAGTTCAAATTGTTTTTATTTGAGATTGTTTTGATGCTTAAATATTCGATTGAACGATCTTTCACCTTTTCAAATTTAATTTTTTGAATTTTTCAAACTACCTCGGATGGATAATTGACTTAATAAAAGTTGTAGTTCTCGATGAGATATGAAACTTTGTAGTTCAAACCTTTTTGATTTGAGATCTTTTGGATGTCCAAATATGCATCACAAGATTTTATAGAGTTAATACCGAAGGAATCCATATGTTGTATAGTCATTAGTCACAAGTGAGTGTGTAGTATAGTGGTAGGGAAGGATCTCGGATGGAGAAATGACTAAAACAAAAGTTGTAGATCTCGAAAAGTTATGCGACTTTGTAGTTGACAACTTTTCATCTATCCAACAAAAATTACGTTTGAATTTCTCACATTTGAAATTCGAATTTTTCAAACGACCTCGGATGGAGAAACGACCAAAACAAAAGTTGTAGATCGCCAAAAGTTATAAAACTTTGTAGTTGACAACTTTTCATTTGAAATCATCTATCCATGAAAAATTACGTTTGAATTTCTCACATTTGAAATTCAAATTCTTCAAATGACCTCGGATGGAGAAATGACCAAAACCAAGGTTGTAGATCTCAAAAAGCTATACTCTCAAAAAAGTTATAAAACTTTATAGTTGACAACCTTTTCATTTGAATTTGTTCTCAATACTCATTTTAAAACCAGATGAACATAAAATGAGGAGGACGAATATCCTAAATGGACACGGGTGTCTAAGGGGACGAACGCGCGAAGCCTGAGGTCGCTGGTCCGAGCGCCGGCTGCCGCGTAGCGCGTGTTTTTCGCGCGAAAAATAGCGTGACTTCACTTGCGACCGTGTGGGTAGGTCGACGGCGGCCAGTCTGTGCGAGGAAGGTGAAGGGTACGGAGAGGTTTAAGATTACAACTGTGGATGGACCGCACAGCTGTGGGTCTTCCGAGCCCAGCTAGAAACATCGTCAGTTGACTTCTCGGTTCATTGCAACCCGCCTGTACCCCATGATAAAGCACATGCCGACGATGCGCGTGGCAGCAGTGATAGAGGCCGTTAAACTAAAGTGGCACTACACAATCAAGTATGGGAAAGCATGGAGGGCGCAACACGTGCTTTGAAGTTGATTTATGGTGATTGGGAGGAGACGTATGAGCGTTTGCCAGCCATGTTGAACGCAATGAAAGCGGCCAATGCAGGAATGCAGTATGAGTACGTGCCTAAGCCCGATGTATGGGTTAATGGAAGACAGATTTTTTTCGAGCATTCTAGTGCTTTGATCAGTGTGTCGAGGCTTTCAAACATTGTAGGCCTGTTCTGTCAATTGATGGGACGTTCCTGTTGGGCAAGTATGAGGGAACGTTGTTGATTTCTATTGGCTATGATGCGGACAACTCGCTTGTGCCGTTGGCTTTTGCTTTGGTGGAGAAGGAGGACAAATCTAGCTGGGCTTGGTTTCTACGGCTTGTACGGATCCATGTGGTTGGCCCGGGGAGGGAGGTATGTGTGTTGTCTAACAGGCACGCTGGGATCTTGAGCGCCGTTAAGGAAGTGATACCAGGACATTTACATGTGCATCATCATTGGTGCACAAGGCACCTTGCAGAGAACTTGTTCAAAAAAGATGGGGTGAAGGCCAACTTTGCACTTTTCGAGGAGGTATGTCGCCAGAGGGAGGTAAAGCTGTTCGATGAGAAGTTAGAGGAGTTGAAAACAAAAACTAATGCCGAGGGTCGTGATTGGATAAGGGGTTTAATGAGGGATGTGCACAAATGGTCAAGGGCTCATGACCCATTGGGAAGGAGGTATGGGTTCATGACTAGCAACATGGCAGAATGCTTCAACGGGCTGCTTAAGGGGGCACGTGGATTGCCAGTTACCGCAATTGCGGCGTTCACTTTCTACAAGTGTGTTGCATGGTTTGTTAACCGGCACCGGGAAGCCTCAGACATGTTAAAGGCACATGCACGTTGGTCACCTCGTCCTCACGGCTTCATTACCAAAGCGAATATGCAAGCCAATGAACAGGAGTACCATTGTTTTGACCATGTGACGGGCACGTATGAGGTTGTTGAGGGTGGAGGGACAACCGAGAATGGAGAGCTCCGAGAGGCCCGAAAGCATGAGGTCGTGATTACATCCTTCACATGCACATGCGGTGTTCCCGACAAGTTCCATTTTCCATGCTCCCACATGGTGACCGCATGTAGGGCCCGGAATGTCGATGTTGAGACCAAAATCCCGAGACTATTCAGCGTGGATGCGTTGGTGAGGACATGGGCCCCACGGTTCGAGTCATATCGTGATGAAAGCGAGTGGCCACTTTACTCGGGTCCCAGGTACATAGCGGACAAGGGGTTACGTTGGCACAAGAAGGGCAGCAGGAAGCGGTCAAGGTACAAGATGGACATGGATCGGATACCTGGTCGCACCAAGAGGGGTAGGGCAAATCCCTTCGTTGAGGACCCACAGGAGACACACTGCGGTATGTGTGGTCTAATGGGTCACAATTCACGGACGTGTCAACGTCGTTCCACTCAGGTTAGCAGCGTTAGGTCTAGAGAGCATAATTTTTAGATATTTTGTTATTTTTTATCACTAACGTAATTTTGAATGCACAGGATGGCGAGGTACTGGCTGGTGGACGAGTTCTACGACAGAGAGCACCGCGGCAAGCTCACGATGATTCCCATACTGCGTCCTCCAACCCATGATGATGAGAGTTGTGTGTATGTGTATGTGTATTTTATATGTGTGCATGACGATGTATGTGTGCATATATGTATGTGTATGTGTATTTTATATGTGTATGTGTGCATATATGTATGTGTATGTGTATTTTATATGTGTATGTGTGCATATATGCATGTATGTATGATTTGAGATTTATATGTAAAATGTATGCATCTAGACTTTATTGAGAGTTATGCGTATGTGTTTTATATGTGAATGTATGTATATATGTGCATGTGTTTTGTATATGCAGAAATAGACAGCTCTTTGCTGTTTTTTCTGTAGGTTTGCGTAGCACGGCGCCAAACATGCCGGCGCCAAGTTATTGAAAAACAGCGCCAGGACCTTTGGCGCCATGGTTGGCGCCAAAATTTTGTGCGCCATGGTTGGCGCCAAAATTTTGTGCGCCGTAGTTCAATGTCTCGGCGCCAGAGTGTTTGGCGCCGTGCTACTTATATACGGCGCCAGAGTGTTTGGCGTCGTGATTACTGCACTTGCTTTAAAAGTGCAAGCTCGGCCTAGTTGTTTCGTTCCATCCGCACAAACAATACTAATTGTCTACAACTTGATACTCTCCTCAAGTTTTGAGTTTGTTGGTTTAAAAAGATCTTGCCATGAACCAAAGTTTTGTGGGATGCAAATGCTAGATCCAAGCTTGAGCTGTTGTTAGATATGATATAGCAAAGATTAGAGTAAGCTTTTATCCTTTCCAAGGTGAAATTGAACAAACAAGAGTTTTGTTTCAAAACAATTAAACTTGCTAAAGTTCCTCAATGGTGAGAAATTCTACCAAAGCCAACTCTTTCATGACAAAAGCCTTCTACAAAAAGCTGCTTGTTTGTTTTGAGCTTTGTCAAGACTTGTTGATCTTTGTCGAGAAACTTGTCATACTTCCAAGATCAAGATCACGCACACTCCACATATGCAAGCTACTTCTACACTGGAAGTACGCAACAACATGCCTGTCGCTTTCTACCTCAAAATATTCCATGCAATTTGATGCATCCTCTCTAGCCACCATTCAAGTCAAAAGAGGCATGGTCTACAAAAGAAAAAGAGAGAGAAAAGAGAGCAATGTCAAGCTCTCATATTCAAAGAGAGAGATAGAGAGAGAAAGAAGAAAAGGAAGTAGCCATGCTCTCATACAAAGGTGCTAGAGAGAGGAGAATCATAAAAGGAATACCACGTCTACCATATCATCCACACACATACACTTCTTGATCTAGTTGTATGACTTGTTGCTCCATTGATCCAAGTGTTTGACCTTGCAATATATCAATACAAGTATGCCTTACATTCAATCCCTACCTATGAACTCCACATATGCCTTAGAATAGGATGTTAAGGCTAAGCTTCATGGCCTTGGTGAGATTTCATACACTATTGAGAGACTTGAGAGTACCATATGAGGAACTTAAGCATGCTTCTTTCAAAATCTTATAAAATCTCTGGAAAGTTTGATCAAACCAAGGTGGGAGAATGAGCACTCCATCTAGCTATTCAGTCTTTCAACCTCTCATGACAAGGTGAAAGCTATAAGCCCCATGATGACTAAGGTAATATGGGCGAGTCTCCAATTACCAACTTATTCAATTCAAGAGATAGAGTGTTGGTTTATATACAAGTTTTTGCAGGACGTTAACATTGTACAACTCCTGATCCAAATGCTAAGTCCGCATCTTTGCTCGGGACGAGCAAAGGCCTAGCTTGGGGGAGCTTGTTGATGGCCACTAAACACCATTGTTGACCATCAACATTCCACCAAAGTGAAGCCAAATCAACATCATAAGTAGTGAATAATGTTTTCAAATGACCTAGTTCCACTTGTACTTGGAAATTAGTTGAATGCAGGAAAATTTGATCAAAATTCATCAAAACCAAGCTAAGGAGGCAAGTGGACGTGGCAGGCGGCCAGGGCCCACTTGGTGGGGTCGGTCGACCCCACCAAGGGTCCCCCTTTGCCCTACCACCTCACTGATCCATCCCAAGCCGAGGAAACACATTTTCAAGCAATCCTACAAGTTGGATTGATGGCGGTTTGATCCAAGGGCTTGGGTGGAGCTTCACATGGATTGGATGGCCCACCAACTAGCTTTGGACACGTGATTGAGCAGCAACCGCCATTGGGATAATTGTCAACCGGCTCCAGGAGCTCCCCTGCACCATTGGATGATGAGGCGGTGGATCCTTGGGTCGGTCACATGTTTCAAATCTCTCCCTCTCAACACAAGAGATGAGTTTTAGCAAAATTTCTCCAGTAACTCACAAGGCACACCTCAAATCTCTCCCCCTTTGGCAATATAATCATCAAGAAAATTCAGAGAAAGGAAAATTCAAAGAAGAAGCAATGAGAATAAAAATCTAGAAGCTTTGTAGATTATCCAAGTCACTTTAAATTGATTTAGTAATTTAACTAAACCATATTTTTTAGTATAACTATCTAAATCATATAAAATCATATATCATATAGCAGTATCTAAACCCTAAATCTTAACTAAGAGATTTGTGGACATACCCACAACATCCCAGCACTCATTACAAAACTCCAAATCACCCATTAAACATAAGCACAATCATCTAAGCATTAAAGTTCACACCACACGCAACTTGACTCGACTCAACATGACTCGCGCTTTATTACAAAAAAAAAAGGACTCTAAAAACTCCTATGAGCACGGATGGTGTCTTGATCCTTCACTTCTTGCTGGCATCGGGGATCTTGTCGAAGATTCTGGGCCTACCAAGCTCCTCTGCGTGATCGTCAAGGAGGGTCTTCACTTTTTTTTTTTTGATCCCGGAGGAGGGTCTTCACTTGTTGGCGCAGCACCAAGGAGTCATTCACATAGCCTTGTGTGAATCCAGGTAGGCTTGTTGAGACACATCTCTCAGGCCCGTCTAAGGTCATGCAATTGCTTGAGAACTTAATAATAAGAAATTCTATTCATCATCATCTTAGCCAGAATACTCCCGAGTGAAGTGCTACATCTGTAGGGTTGAGATGGCGGACTAGAGGGGGGGTGAATAGTCCTTTTATTATATCACGAGTATTAAACCATTACATAAATATCAAAGTCTCAGCAAAGCGTAAATGATAAACTAAACTCCAACGGGCGCCTCCATAGCCACAGGGACCATTGCAGCAGTCCGAATCCGATTCCAGTACGTGCCCAACACGGACTCTTTTGACGATTGCGGCCGGCTCGGATAGAATTTGAAGATGGGGTTGAATCCTTTAGAAAGTAGACTTGATAAGCTTTCCAACAAGTACTCGTGGACCTCAAACGGACTTCATATATGAAAGTTATACATATTTGAAGTTGGGCCTGTCAGGCTGAATCCGAATTGATCTGGAGGCCGAATTGGATTCCAAAACGTGTCCAACTTGAACTCTTGCTTGAATTGGTGCCAAAGTGATGTGGTGCTGTAAAAATATATTTTTTCATCATTAGGTAGCATCATATTCTCATTTAAAATATTTTGAAGCTGAAGAAACGAATTCACTTTTAATTTAATCTTGATATTGGACGCTAAGGTCGTATGTGTTGGTGGCATGGTCACATCATCCTCCCCTTCTTCACAGAAAACCGTCCTCGGTTTTAACATATGTGTAGCCTCACGTATTGCATGATCTTGATCATAAATCTTGGTATATGATAACAAACGCAACAAACTCTCATTATGTAATATCATAAGATCTTTATGAAACAAAGTAAAACCTCTTTGAAACGAGCTCACCTGATAATTTAAGCGATGCGTAGGAGCTCTTGTAATTGAGACAACAAGTATAGCAAATATGGTTGTATCTATAGGGTACATGTTCTTATCATTGTGAGTGATTGGCTTGCTAATTTGGATGCTTCCACTGCCCCTCTGCGTTCACATCTATGGTTTAAATAGTCTACGTAGAATCCAATCCAATAGATCATTAGACGTGGGTGGTCACAACGGTGCCACCGAATAATAATTGGTCAGTACATCACGTGTTCCACAATTGAATAATTTTAAGTGGCTCACTGGGCCAAGATTGAGAGGAATTAGTTTGTTACAGCTTGATGAAATGTACTACCCATTAGTGATTCCTGTTTGAGTCTCTTTCTAACTAGATTTAATAATTGTAATTTGTAGTGTGGTAGAAAGTAGCTGTTGCTTGCATCGGCATAGCATGTCAACACGAGAATAAGACGGGAAGCTATCAAACACTATCGATCCATGTTCCTAAACTATTAAAAATATTTCATTTTTTTCTAAACGTGTACATCATTTACATACATTGATTATCGATACACAATCACTCTTAGGAGTCGGTAGATCTTGATATTGATGAAATCACCATATATAGCAAGCATCTCATTGTCGATAGCCATGTTGTCTATGACTAAAAGAATAGTTTAAGTCCTGAAAATACATTAAAAAAGATGCAACACCCATGTGTTTTAATACCTTTACAATTCACTTTGACTCATAGTAAAATTTTGACTCATTTTGCTTCCTCTACTATTTAAACTAGATCGAATCAACTCACTACATGTCTAGCTAGCAACCTTTGGTAACAAGTAGAATCGATTAAATAGGTGTAATCTTTATTGATTCGTATTTTCACGATCTTCCCAGGGTCGGAAATTTTGTCCTCTTGGTCGAAAATTCTGAGACCTGAAATTTTCTGCGAGTTAATATTTTTCCAGGAACGCATGTTTACCCTTCTTTAGGCGATATCTCGGTCCATTCAGATCCTCACAACCGGCACAGTTCTAGAGCCATTCTCCACACAATTTTCTTCTGGTCTAGTTGCCGGCAGTGCTATGCTGCTGGTGCATTTGTGCACTCACACGTGTGACATTGAAGCTTCTACGGTGGCCTACTACTTCAACGTTCACAGCTTCGGTGTTTCTCCAAGTCTACAAGCAGCTGGATTGCTCAAAGTGCAAGCCCGTATTCCTCGTCGATATCTTCTTTGGCTAGACAAAGCTCGGCCGTCCTCCACGGGTCTCTCTCTAGGCTTCAGCCAAGAGAGCCCTTATAAAAATAGCATCACAGCAGCCAACAAGCAAGCCCTGCCATTTACAACATCATGTCGTGTGTCCAGGAGGAGCTTAACACACAGGACTTGCACCAAGGTTATGTGGAGCTCTACAACTATGGTCTTTCCTACGTCAAGACCATGGCGATCGGGTGCGCGATTCAGCTAGGCATCCCTAGCGCCATCCACCGCCGAGGTGGGGCAGCGACAATCTCGGACATCATCACCGAGACTGGCGTCGATCCGTCGAAGCTCCCGTATCTCCGACGGCTCATGCGCGTGCTTACCGTTTCCGGCATCTTGGCCACCACCGACGAACCCTCACCGCGCGTCGTCGGTGAGAGCGACGATACTGTTTACAAGCTCACTCCGGCGTCCCGCCTCCTCGTAAGCGGCGAGGGGGCACCGACTTCATGCGACATGTCCCCGATGCTGCGCCTTTTGATGCGCCCCACTACGTCGGTCGCCACCTACTTCAGCCTGGAAGAGTGGTTCAAGGATGCCGGCGCCACCACGACGCTCTTTGAGGTGGCGCACGGCATGTCCCCGTGGAGTTTGACCAAGAATGATGCCCTGTACAACAAAACCTTGAACGACGGGTGTGCGGCGGACAGCAATTTCGCCATGGATACGCTCTTGAAAGAGCCCGGAGCTGCAGGTATATTCCGTGGGCTCAGTTCGCTCATTGACGTCGGCGGTGGCCACGGCGCGGCTGCGGTGGCCATCGCTAGGGCCTTTCCGCACATCCAGTGCAGCGTGTTAGACCTCGAACAGGTGGTCAGCGAGGCACCTGCTGATGGCACGGTGAAATTCATCGCCGGTGACATGTTCGAGTCTATTCCGGCTGCAGATTGTGTTTTACTTAAGGTACTCCTGTACTGTTCTGCATTACTACATATACTAATACTGCATCGGGGACATACTAATACTGTTATCTAATGCCGCTGCAGATGCTACTACATAAGTACTAATACTGTTACCTACCTGTCTATATATATATATATGTATTTCAGTATGTTCTGCATTGTTGGGATGACGATAGCAGCGTCAAGATACTCCGACAGTGCAAGAGAGCAATCCCTGCAAGAGATGCCGGAGGAAAAGTGGTAATCATGAATATGGTGGTCGGGTATGGTTCACCAGATATGTTTGTCAAAGAGACGCAAGTGATGTGTGACATGTGGATGATGCGATACGTTGGGGTTGAGCGAGAGGAGCATGAATGGAAAAGGATTTTCTTGGAAGCTGGCTTCAGTGATTACAGAATCACGCCGACATCATTGGGTTTCCAATCGGTCATCGAGGTTTTTCCATGAAGAAGCTTGATCAGTCATCAGTGTGAGGAAAATATATATCATTATTAATAAGACACACAATGATGAGTATGGCCACATATATGGGCAAATATATATAGGAGATGCATAAGAATGAGAGAGAATTAACATTGTACTGCCGTTGGGCTTCTCACGAAGACGCGCGCCGTGGTTTTCTGGGAGTTGTATGGCTACAAACATGCTGAAGTTGGCATCGCTTTTCTTATCAGATCTCTTACCTTCCGTTCCACTCGTTGAAGTTCCATTTACATGCTGATGGAATAACTCAAGCTGGGACTGCCGTGGCCAAATCTTGCTTTCCATAACCTGTCACCTGTGAAACTACCTCTTGTTACAGCTTTTTCGAGTTACGCATTCCACTCGCTCCTGTACTCTCTCTCGATATATCTCTCTTCTCTATATCTATATCTATATCTATACATATATATATTACACCTAAACATATGTATGGTTATCGTCAGCTCCTTGTCTTCGCCCCGCCCGTAGCGCCTTGCCTTAGACTCTTAGACCTAAGATTAATGGCTCGGTTTTAATGTTTAATGACTCGGGTTTTATGGTTTGGATCTAAGATTTATTGGATCGGCTAAGAAATTAGAAGGAGGTGATTGTTTTATTTTGCAAACTCTAATGAAAAATCCCCATTGTCAAACCCACCCGAACCCTAAAAAAATCCGAAATCAAACAAATATTTTTCGGATCGGGAAGAACAAAAAAAACTTACATTTTCGGGCGCGGCTGCTGTCGGCCGGGGCCGCCGCTCCGCGCGCGCCGCCGGCGTCGCCGCTTCATGCCGTCGCTGGCGTGCCGCCGCTCCGCTCGGGCGCCGGCCTCCTCGCTGCAGCTCCGGCCGAGCGCGTGGGAGCCGCCGTTGCCGCCTCTCGCCTCAGCCGCTCCGTGCGTTGCCGACGCCTTGCACCCCGCCTCGCCGTCGCCGCGCTGCGCGGGGGCCGCCGCCATACGCCGCCGCCGATAACGCCTTACGCTGACGCCGCCGCCTCACGCTGCCGCCGCTCCGTGCGGGCGCTGCCGCCGTAGCCGGCGCGCCGCCGCTCCGCTCGGGGCCGCCCTCCTCGCCGCCCGCTGTCGCTCTGCTCAGGGCTGCCGCTGTCGCCTTGCTCCGGTTTTTTCGAGAGGAGACGGTGGAATAAATTTGGGTTAGGGTTTTTCGGGGGTCTTTTATCCCGCCCGTAGCGTGCACCGGCCGTTGGATCAGATCATGCGGCTGTCGTTTTATGGGCCGAAAAGGTTTTGGGGCGGCCGCGCGCGTGAGCCGTCTGATGAAGATCTGACGGCGGGTGCGAGTCGTGAGCGTCCGCATGCTTTTGGGCCACACAGTGTTAGCTGGGCCGCGCGCGCGCGTGAGTAAGGTGGGCCGAGCGGGAAATCGCCCGTGCGCATTTTCAGCCCATGCGCGGGATTTTTCGGGCGGATTTTTTCAGGCCGCGCGCGTGAGAAATTTTTTTTGGCCGCGCGTGCGTAAATAGTGGTGGGTTGCGCCAGGATGTTTCGGCCTATGCGGGATTTTATTCCCGTGCGGGAGTCTTTTGGACCACGTCGTCTTTTTGGGCCGATCATGTTTTTTGGGCTGCGCATGGTATTGTCAGCCCATGTGCAATTCTAGAGTTGCTGTTCGCGATCTCCCACGGGGCGAGCACAACACCCCTCACAAATCTTTCTCCGGAGCCACGTACAACTTCACGCAGGCTTCACAACAGAGACCACAATCCACCACCAAGCCATCTAGGAGGTGGCAACCTCCAAAAGTAACAAGAAATCCCCAAGTCACAAAGACCACCTAGTGCCACCAAATGCAACTCTCAAATGCAAGCACTAGGGCTCTCAACCTCTCACAAGAAATGAGCACAAAGCTTAGAGAGAGAGAGGAGAGAGGAGAGGGGAGTGTTCTTCAAATTGGATCTCAACAAATGAGCTCTCCAAGGAGAGAGAAAGGGGAGGAGGTGGATTTTATCCACTTCCCCAGCTCTCCCAATCGTTGGCTACGCAGTTTGCTCCCACACCGGAAATTTTGGGGTGGGGGCCCGGAAATTCCGGGGCGGGCTCCCCCTCTCTCTCAGGCATGGCCTAGTTGACCGTTGGCGCGAGGAACCTCCCCCACCGGAATTTCTGGCCAGGGTGGCCCGAAAATTCTGGGGTGGGGGCGCTGACTGTGTTCAAACGTGTGGTCAAACAGGGTCAACACCCTAAAGGCTGATGGGTCCGGAATTTCCGGTGCGGGTGAGGGGAATTTCCGGTTGAGCTCCCAAAAACAACAGAGTGCCCTCGCCCGACAATTCCCAGGCACCAAGCCCGATAATACCAAGGCCCGAAATTTCCAGGACAACCCCCTAGGAAATTCCGGGTCAACCTGAAAGACAGGCTGAGGCACCTCCAACACTAAGTTTTTCACCCCTTTTTCAAATGTGCCAACTCTCCAAGTGTTCCAACAACTTGTGCATGTGAGTTAGGTTTTCATAAACATTTTTTCAAGGATTTTATCTTGCATCTCACCATGTCACTAAGCGCAATGCAAATGCACATGAAACTCACACTTAGTGGCACTAGATAACCGTTGCAACTAAAAGATTTCCCCTCTTTATAGTACGGCTATCTATCCTAAACCCAGTCAAACTCTTCTCTACTCAACCTTAGACCGGTGAAATGAAATGCCCTACAAATATAGCTTTGCCTTGCGCATTCCATTTCATCTCCTCCATCGGTGATGCCACACAAGCATCCAACCTCCATCTTCATCAAAAAGATGAACAATGATCATCCATAGGTGTAGCCAACCATGATACCTTTGATCATTGCTCATAGCATGAAGCTCCTTCATAATAATTCATCAAGCCACTTGATCATCAATCATAAATCAACACTTGGCTTGATCTCCAATAGATGATATGATCCACTTCATGTCATCACGTGGCCTTATTGGTTCATCGATCGCAACCTGGTCCATCGTAGCCAAGTCATGTCTCTTGATCTTCTCCACCTAGCCACATGACACCATGTCATGTCTCATATGCAATGAGCTCCTTCAACAACAACACTAGTTGAGCATTGCAATAAATCCAAGCCACTTCACCACCATGGCTCAAGTTGCTCACACTAGTGTACCTGTAGACTAAGCACCTGTGTATCTCACATCAAACACAAATTAGTCCATGATGTAGACGCGGCCCGATCTTCCGATAGGTATGGTAACTTCGATTGGTGGAGAACTCGACATTCAGGATCTAGGCTTCGAACCAAGTCTGATTCGGACCCCCACAACCGTTACACCACTGCTCTGTTGGTTATCAACCACGCACAACGCGATTGACCTCGCCGAGAAGGCTTTCCTGCAAGCGAATCGAGAACACAAGCAAGAACGGGATGAACGCAATCTGAAATTGCAAGTATGAATGAAGTATATGAGTTTGATAAGAGTTTCAAGTCTTGATTCGAATGGATTAGTCGCCATAGGCGAACAAGATCAAGAACAGGGGCCCTGGTTCACAACAGTCGATCTTGGCGATACAAGTGCAGCGAACAATGTCTGTTTCATGTGAAAAACAAGAACACAACAAAACCCGAACCCTAACGAGAGCGACGGCGGCTAATTAAAGAGTCTTGGGCGTCAACCCCTGGATGCGCACCCTAATGGACTCTAACACGATACATGGCCCAGTGGACCAAAAGGCGGTGTCGCAGCACCCTTGCAGATTCTGGACGCTGACTTGTTTCGACGATTCCTGTTGACTCAGGACGAATTTTGGTGTAAAACCAAAGCCATTGGTTAGCTTATCAAATTATCTTTCCATGCATATGTGGATCGTTGAAAATGGAGTCCGTATGTGCCCTGGGTGTTGATTTTACCCGGGACTACTCTGGAATCCGAGATGGACTCGAACTTGATTTGGACCTCCACCTTGGTGACTCGAACCGGATAAGCTTTGGGCCTCCTTCTCAGTTTGGACACCCTTGCTGATCTCCTCGGCCCCCATGTGATTCTCCAAGCATGGTTGTATGCATGGAGGTCATGTCCTCATCGGTCCACCTAGGTTGTCACTCAATTATCAAAACCAAACTAGGGCCTTTCAACATCGATATATATCTTCTGTGCGCTTGCGGAAATATTCAATAGACATAAGAAATATCAACACCCGCCAAAAAACAACCAAGCCCAAAGAAGATTGAACAAACGTGGCGAAAGAAAGAAGTGCAGTGATCCATGTCATCCTCTCCAGAACCAAATGAAGCATCTATGAATTGAACAAGATGGAGAAGTCCTACTCAAGGATGGTGTGTGCGACCTGTTGCTGCTTCTATTTGTTCATCAATTGATGGTTTATCTAGCCGACCAACCTCTGTTTTGCTGTATTGATGGAATGACCGTTAATGGTTAATTTAGCCGTGTGCCTGTGTACTGTGTTGTTGCTTAATTGTTCTGTACAGTACTTTAGTTTTTTTATTGATTCATTCATTGGTCTGTTACTGTAGGAAGCATGGTGGAAAGAATGATGCAGAGATCAGGGAAGTTCCAAAGCTCAAGGAAAGGCAAATGCCAAAATAGGAGGTATGTATTGGAATTTGCAATTTTTTACATGGTAAATTTTTACACAAATGTTTTTTTGCTACGCTCTATATATGTTCTATACTTCCCCAATTTGTAGTTGTATGTGTATTGATTGTTTTTATTCCAAACCATATACGTTGTTGTTTGCATTATTGACTTCGCCATACCTTCACTTTATTTCTGCCTCCGCCACTGAAATCATCATAGTAGGCATCACATTGTCGATAGCCATTTTGTCTACGACTGAAAGAATAGTGTCATTAAGTCATGAAATAATTTGAAAAGATGCAAGTTTTTTAATACTTTTACAATTCACTTTGACTCATTTTGATTCATTTTGCTTCCTCCACTATTTAAACTTGGTCGAATCACCTTCTAATGGAATTTACCTTTTTATTATGGATGCATAAATTGAGCCATAAGTTCAAGTTTTTTGGTAGATGGCATCATAAACATGTTAGAAAAACACTATAGAAGTTTTCATGATTATTTTTCTTGTGTTTTGATATCTCTATTGTGATGATGGCTCAGATTTAGACACATACTTGGAGGCCATTTTGGGCTCAAAGTCAATACTCATTGTTGCTAAATGGAGGCCCACTTATGTGGAGTTGCCTTAGAGGCATTTTGGTACATCCCACATGTGATTTGGAGGGTGTTGTGGCCATCAAAACCAGCATCTTGGCTGCTGCTCGAAAATGGGAGTTTCTTCCCCAAATGAGGGTCTTGTTCTTCCACCTTGAGATCTAGGGTTAGAGAGCACTTAAGAGAGATTCAGAGAACTCTATTTTCCCCTCTAGATCCACTAAATAGAGTGTCCTAGTGCAGATTTGTGAGGGGATTTGGAGCCTCTCCTCTATTTGTTGGCTCCCACCATGTATCTTCATCTTCATAGTGGATTGGTTGCTCATCGCCGCCCATGGTTTTTCCCCCGCAAGGGGTTTTCACGTAAATCCTTGTGTCTACTTATGATTCGGTATTTATCTTGTCATACTTGTTGATTGGTTCTTATCTTGCTTGCTATTTGTTCCATTTTGTTCAGGTTCATGGTATATGGTTGAGATTGGCATATGAGACACACATGGGTTCTTTGATATGTTGGTGATGAAGATTGATGCGTTAGCGAGCTGATCTTTGTAAGTATATTCCTAATTGTGAAGTTTGGACAACACCATGTTTGAAGAATTGATGCTATGGGGTTGTTTTCTAGTATGCACGTCAGGTGTTCGATGCATTGCTTGTGTGATGAGGCGATGGGGTCCCGATCTTCCGATAGGATGATAACTTTGATTTTGGTGGAGATGACCCTTGCGATCCGACTACAACCGAACGACGTCGCTTGCGCCTTAGCAATCGCTGAACCAACCCCAAGATGTTATCAATCGTACCAAGAACGCGGTTGACCTGACCACGAAGGTCTATTCCTGCATGCAATCGAAGAACACGCAAGAACAAGATAACAAGCAATCTGAAATTGCAAATATTTCTATTGAATTCAAAAGGTGGGATTACGAAGGCTGTCTTGACAGGTGGTCGTCCGACACAACTGAAGAACAGAAGTTTGCATAATAGGCTAAACCTAAAACTCAACGAAATCCAAGTCCTAGCAAGGGAGGCGGCGGCTCCTTTATAGGGAGAACAACCAGGAGGGGCGTCCAAAGTGCATGCTCTAGGGTTACAAGGCCCATGGGCCCAAGTGGTGGTGGCGCAGCACCCTTTTGACTCGGACTTAGAAATCAACGTGGATTGTTTTGATGATTGCGGTCAGCTCGGATGGAATTTGAAGATGAGGTTGGATCCGTTGGAAGGTAGACTTCATAAGCTTTCTATGAAGTACAAGAACGTCCCAAACGGAGTCCGTATGAGAAAGTTACGTCCGTTTCAACTTGAACCATTGCAGCAGTCCGAATCCGATTCCAGTACGTGAATAACACGGACTCTTTTGATGATTGCAGTGCGTACAGAAGGAATTTAGAGGTGATACCAGATCTATTTGAAAGAGGATGAGAAAATCTTTCCAACAAGTACTCGTGGACCTCAAACGGACTTCATATGTGAAAGTTATGCATATTTGAAGTCGGGCCTGTCAGGTTGAATCCGAATTGATCTGGAGGCCGAATTGGATTCCAAAATGTGTACTGTTGTAGGGGTGGCCCAACCCCCCGTGACTGGGCCGTGCAACTAGTCCAACATGTAATAGGCCCAATAGTGTAGGGGAATATAACAGTGTAAATATACCAATGTACCCTCATCCCTTGTAAATACTAAGGGGTAGAATGGGGATTTCCCATTCTACCCCACTCATATATATAAACCCCCAGGAGGGGCAAAGGGGGAGGACTCTCTCATTTTCACCAACCATCCACAGATCTGGCTCCCTCTTCCTCTTCTACTAGTCCCCTCCTTCTCTGTTTGGCCTGTAGCCACAACAGATGGCGCCGTCCGTGGGGATGCGGCTAGAAGTTACGTATGGAAGAGATTTCTCCAATATTCAACAAAAGTAGTGGCTGTGTGGATCCTTCTTGCTTCGGGGAGCCTGACGCTTCGGGTCATCAAAGACAGATAAGTTCATCTTGTCGCTAGCTCGTTTATTTCGGGATGTATGCATGCACCTCGTTAAATATGGCAAAGGCGTTGTGAGCATATAGATCTGTGGTGAGCCCTCATTTCCTTTCCAGGTCCAGATCTGGCAGATCTGGTGGGCAACGTGCATGATGAGTAAGGTGTATGGATTCTGCCTGTATGTCGGATCGCTCCGCACCGAGCCTCCGCGAGCCTATGCGCGACGTCGGTGTTCTGTGGCGAGCCTCCGTCGGCTTCGCGCCCGTCTTCGTCCGCCCTCTGCGCGCTCCGCGTAAATGACTTCCGGGCCGGGGCCCACGAAGTCAAGTCTCAGCGGGCCTCGCTCCGCGCTCCGCGCATCCGCGAAGTCTGCATGCGGCGTCAGTCCCTGCGAAGGCACGGGCGAAGTCCCTGCTGTCTCCGCGCGCAGCCACGCAGCGCCGGGCCCCCGGTGAATACGTAAGCAAGTCCTAGCATGCATGCACGTATACACCTTTGCTCCATCCATGCATGCACGTATACACCTTTACTTCATCCATCCATGCATGCATTAGAGCACTGTTTACGTATCCATCCGTGCATGGACTAAAGAATACTCGTTCGCGTATCCATCCATTCATATACTAAAAAAGCTCTGTGAGCCTAGCAGCTGTGCGCATGGCTCCGAAGCCATCATGCGCCTGGACGGGAGCAGCCAGGCGGTGCTGTGGAAGACTCCGCGATGTTGCATCCACCCACGCCTGCATTTTCTCTCTCCGCGTACAGTCCATGCACGGTTTCTCTTCTCTCTCTTCGCCTTGGTTCGTGGCATGCAGGGGATGTGCCCCGCGCAGGGCATGGTCACCTCGGCGAGGACTTCGGGCTCCGCGTCGCCTCCGTCTACCCGGCTCCGCACAGGACGTCGCCTCCGCAAGCAAGCTTCGCATGCGCAGCTCGGGGGCCCCCGCTCGGCGTCTCGTCTTCGGCATCCTCCCCGCCACACTCTTCGGCGCTCGCTGCCTGTCGCGTGCCCGCCGAGGTCATCGAAGAAGAGGACGTCACCTCGCGTCATTTCCAGCGAGCCCGCACGCACGCAGAACAAGCGAGCATCGGGAGCGCGAGGGGGTGGCGCGAAGGGGCCCCGTAACCAGCGCCGCTCCTCCATGAAGAGGTGGGCTAGCTACAGGTCGAGACTCCCCACTAGTTGCAGACCGAGGCTCCGCGCTAGGCCTCCGCGTCGGCGAGCTTCGCGAAGCCCCTGACAGCTCCGCGCAGCCGGACGTCATCACGTCGCCGGCCTCAGCGCCGAGCCTCCGCGGGCCTCCGCAACGAGTCTCCTCCGGCGTCGAGCTTGTCTTCGCGAGGCACCAGGGAGTCAGCCGTATATGAGGGCCCTCCGCTTCGTACTAGTGCTGCGGTGCTCCAGCCCGCAGACGTCCTCCGGGATGGCCTCTTGCCCCGGCGAAGGATACAATCCGGCCTCCATGTGCGTCGGGCTCCGCCTTTTTGTGCGACGTCGTGTGGACCTCTGCGACGTCGGTCTCCGTATTGGCCGAGGGCTCCACCTCGCCCGGCACCCGCAGAAGCTGCCGGCTCCACCTCACTTGGCGCCCGCGGAAGGTGCTGACTCCACCTTGCCTGGCGCCCGCGTGGACTCCGTCGGCCTTCGCCTCGACGCCGTGAGTACCTCGCCGGCCTTCGCCTTGCCTCCACGATGACCGGCGCTCGTGCGCGAAAACTCCGGCGTGCGTTCGCAAAGCATGCATGCGCGACGCCCCCGCCTGAGGTCTCCGGCGCGAAGTCTCCGGCGTGCGAAGCCCTCGCCTGAACTCTCCGGCTCGAAGTATCCGGCGTGCGACGCCCCCGCCTGAGGTCTGCGGCGCGCAGTCTCCGGCGTGCGAAGCCCTCGCCTGAACTCTCCGGCTCGAAGTCTCCGGCGTGCGACGCCCCCGCCTGAGGTCTGCGGCGCGAAGTCTCCGGTGTGCGAAGCCCTCGCCTGAACTCTCCGGCTCGAAGTATCCGGCGTGCGACGCCCCCGCCTGAAGTCTCCGCGAAGTCTCCGGCGTGCGTGCGCGAAGTGTCCGGCGTGCGACGCCCCCGCCTGAGGTCTGCGGCGCGAAGTCTCCGGCGCGAAGTCTCCGATGTGCGAAGTCCCCGCCCGAGGTCTGCGGCGCAAAGTCTCCGACGTGCGTGCGCGAAGTCTCCGGCGTGCAAAGGTGCGTTCGCGGAGTCTCTCGCCCGAAGTCTTCGGTTCGAGCTCGACGCGGATGGGTGTACGCAGTGAGTCAATCCACTCTACATGAGTGCTGCGAGCACTGGTTAGCTTTGCATACGTGCTCCGCACGGCCCCGCGTGAGCTTAATTCCATGCCTTCGCGTCGGCCGTCACCTCTGCAAGCGGCGGGCTCCTCGCTGCCCCTCAACGCCCTGTGTCGGCCTGTGCCCCGGTGAACCACGCGGCGAAGTCTACCCCGCGCCGAGATGATGACAGCTTCCGGGCTGCATGGCATGAGGATCCGACCTGGCGTCGCGAAGCCACATCCGAACGTCCATTGCGTGCAGGCGCGAAGTGCCCAGCCAGCTTCGCGAGTCGGCGGATAGCCACCTCGGCCAAGGACTCCGCAAGGGCGAAGGTTGCTCGGGAGCTTCCGCGCCCATGGCCTGCACCTCCGGTGACCTCCGCGTGGGCCAGGCACTGTTCGTCTCTACGCTGCTTAAACCCCGTGACGTCGCCTTGGTCCTCGTGAAGCATCGCCAGGCTCTCCGCCGCCGAGACAGTCGAAGATGCGGAGCACCCCAGCAGCCTCCTCGATGCTAGCTTCGCTCTCGAAGGCGCGGATCGGGGGCGCGCCTCCCGTGGCCTTTGCGCCTCCGAGGCAGTCCACATCCCCGCGGCACGCTCCGCGTGCTCTGCGCAGGCCAGGACTCCGCACTTATGGAGTATGCTCTGCGTCGACGCCGCCCCGCCCGGTACGCACTGCATATGATTATCTGTGAGGCTTTAATAGTAGCTCCTATTTCTTGTGTGCATGGCTTTCAGAAAATGGATGTGTAGCATATTATTCATTGAGGCTATAGTTCCATTCGGAGAGCATGTGATTTGGCCATGTATTTGCTTCTCCAGTTTTGGCCTGTTCTGGGTCATCGCAGCATTTAATGATTTTCTGGTACTGCGTTCTGGAGCGTTTCATTGTCGCAAGTCTTTGGCCATTTCCTTCGTGCCTCTGTTTTAATCTTCATTTTTGATTTAAATCGCACGATTGCCTCGAGCGTCGGCGTACTCTACGGAGTATAAATTAAGTCGTAGCGTCGTGGTCGCCTCCGCACGCGCCAGTCCACGGACTCTAAATAAGACGTAGCGTCGAGGTCGCCTCCGCACGCGCGAGTCTACGGACTATAAATTAAGTCGTAGCGTCGAGGTCGCCTCCGCACGCGCCAGTCCACGGACTCTAAATAAGACGTAGCGTCGAGGTCGCCACCGCACGCGTGAGTCTACGGACTATAAATTAAGTCGTAGCGTCGAGGTCGCCTCCGCACGCGCCAGTCCACGGACTCTAAATAAGACGTAGCGTCGAGGTCGCCTCCGCACGCGCGAGTCTACGGACTATAAATTAAGTCGTAGCGTCGAGGTCGCCTCCGCACGCGCCAGTCCACGGACTCTAAATAAGACGTAGCGTCGAGGTCGCCTCCGCACGCGTGAGTCTACGGACTATAAATTAAGTCGTAGCGTCGAGGTCGCCTCCGCACGCGCCAGTCCACGGACTCTAAATAAGACGTAGCGTCGAGGTCGCCTCCGCACGCGCGAGTCTACGGACTATAAATTAAGTCGTAGCGTCGAGGTCGCCTCCGCACGCGCCAGTCCACGGACTCTAAATAAGACGTAGCGTCGAGGTCGCCTCCGCACGCGTGAGTCTACGGACTATAAACTAAGTCGTAGCGTCGAGGTCGCCTCCGCACGCGCCAGTCCACGGACTCTAAATAAGTCGTAGCGTTGAGGTCGCCTCTGCACGCACGAGTCTACGGACTATAAATAAGACGCGGATGTTATTCCCACACTCTACGGAGTATAAAAATTGCGACAGGGCCGAGGCACTAGGGAGTGCCCCGCTTTAGGCAGCACATCACTTGGATATCGCGCCCCCGCGCGTATTGCACCAGGGAGTGCACCGCGGGCACTCTTTTTGAAGGTAGGGGAACGGCGCTCCCGCCTGCTTGCCTCCGCGCGCGTAGTGCCTTCGGCCTATGCTCAAAACACCCGCTCTCCGCGGGCACTTCTTTTTGAAGGTAGGGGAACGGCCCTCCCGCCTCCTTGCCTCCGCGCGCGTAGTGCCTTCGGCCTATGCTCAAAGCGCCCGCTCTCCGCGGGCACTTCTTTTTGAAGGTAGGGGAACGGCGCTCCCGCCTCCTTGCCTCCGCGCGCGTAGTGCCTTCGGCCTATGCTCAAAGCGCCTGCTCTCTGCGGGCACTTCTTTTTGAAGGTAGGGGAACGGCGCTCTCGCCTCCTTGCCTCCGCGCGCGTAGTGCCTTCGTCCTATGCTCAAAGCGCCCGCTCTCGGCGGGCACTCCTTTTTGAAGGTAGGGGAACGGCGCTATCGCCTCCTTGCCTCCGCGCGCGTAGTGCCTTCGGCCTATGCTCAAAGCGCCCGCTCTCCGCGGGCGCTCCTTTTTGAAGGTAGGGGAACGGCGCTCTCGCCTCCTTGCCTCCGCGCGCGTAGTGCCTTCGGCCTTCGCTGCAAGCGCCTGCTCTCCGCGGACACTGTTTTTAAAAGATAGGGGAACGGCGTCTCCGCCTCCCTATCTCCGCGCGCGTAGTGCCTTCGGCCTACGCTGCAAGCGCCCGCTCTCCGCGGGCACTGATTTTGGAGGATAGGGGAACGGCGGCTCTGCCTCCCTACCTTCGCGTGCGTAGCGCCCTCGGCCCACCCGGCTCCGGCGCAGGACTTCGTCGTCCGCCTTGTAGGCATCGCCTCGGCAGGACGACACGGCTCCGACGCAGGACTTCGCCGTCCGCCTCGTAGGCATCGCCTCGGCGGGACGGCACGGCTCCGACGCAGGGCTTCGCCGTCCGCCTCGTAGGCATCGCCTCGGCAGGACGGCACGGCTCCGGCGCAGGGCTTCGCCGTTCGCCTCGTAGGCATGCCTCGGCGGGACGGCACGGCTCCGGCACGGCTCCGGCGCGGCTCCGGCGCGACTCCGGCGCAGGACTTCGTCGTCCGCCTCGTAGGCATCGCCTCGGCAGGACGACACGGCTCCGACGCAGGACTTTGCCGTCCGCCTCGTAGGCATCGCCTCGGCAGGACAGCACGGCTCCGATGCAGGGCTTCGCCGTCCGCCTCGTAGGCATCGCCTCGGCGGGACGGCACGGCTCCGGCGCAGGACTTCGCCGTCCGCCTCGTAGGCATCGCCTCGGCGGGACAGCACGGCTCCGGCACGGCTCTGGTGTGGCTCCGGCGTAGGACTTCGTCATCCGCCTCGTAGGCATCGCCTCGGCGGGACGGCACGGCTCCGGCGCGGCTCCGACGTAGGACTTCGCCGTCCGCCTCGTAGGCATCGCCTCGGCGGGACGGCACGGCTCCGGCGCGGCTCCGACGTAGGACTTCGCCGTCCGCCTCGTAGGCATCGCCTCGGCGGGACGGCGCGGCTCCGGCGCAGGGCTTCGTCGTCCGCCTCGTAGGCATCGCCTCGGTGGGACGGCGCGGCTCCGGCGTAGGGCTTCGCCGTCCACCTCGTAGGCATCGCCTTGGCGTGACGGCACGGCTCTGGCGCGGCTCCGGCGCAGGGCTTCACCGTCCGCCTCCTAGGCATCGCCTCGGCGGGATGGCACGGCTCCGACGCGGCTCCGGCGCAGGACTTCACCATCCGCCTCGTAGGCATCGCCTCGGCGGGATGGCACGGCTCCGGCGCGCGCTTCGCTGATTTCTTCGTAGGCATTGCCTCTGGGGTCTGCAAGCTACCAGTTGCATCGGCTCACCACTCGGTACCCTCACGCTTGCTGTCGGGGAACGGGGGGCTGGGATGGTTGATCACGTCAGCTCGCCCATCGGGATCTCAGCGCTTGCTGTCGAGGGAGTACTGTTGTAGGGGTGGCCCAACCCCCCGTGACTGGGCCGTGCAACTAGTCCAACATGTAATAGGCCCAATAGTGTAGGGGAATATAACAGTGTAAATATACCAATGTACCCTCATCCCTTGCAAATACTAAGGGGTAGAATGGGGATTTCCCATTCTACCCCACTCATATATATAAACCCCCAGGAGGGGCAAAGGGGGGAGGACTCTCTCATTCTCACCAACCATCCACAGATCTGGCTCCCTCTTCCTCTTCTACTAGTCCCCTCCTTCTCTGTTTGGCCTGTAGCCACAACATGTACATTTTGAACTCTTGCTTGAATTGGTATAAAAGTGACGTGGTGCTGTAAAAATATATATTTTCATCATTAGGTAGCATCATATTCTCTTTTAAAATATGTTGAGGCTGAAGAAACGAATTCACCTTTAGTTCAATCTTGATATTGGGCGCTATTGTCATATGTGTTTGTGGCGTGGTCACATCATCCTCCCCTTCTTGACAGAAAACCGTCCTCGGTTTTAACATATGTGTAGTCTCACATATTGCATGATCTTGATCATAAATCTCGGTACATGATAACAAACGCAACAAACTCTCATTATGTAATATCATAAGGTCTTTATGAAACAAAGTAAAACCTCTTTGAAACGAGCTCACCTGATAATTTAAGCGATGCGTAGGAGCTCTTGTAATTGGAATAACAAACATAGCAAATATGATTGTATCCATAGGGTACATATTCTTATCATCCTCCCCTTCTTGCAAACAAAGCCGTCCTCGGCTTTTGATAAGCTGAAAATAGGGTAACAAAGAAGCCAAAGTGTATGCATGGTATATGTATATGTCATCCGTTTTACTAGTTCTTCGTTGTTGCACCATTAATGTTATAAAATAGCATCGATCATAAAAGCTCATTGTATTATTAACCCAAGAGTAATCATATATGTTAATGAGTAAATCAAAATTTCTCACACAGTAATTATTGCAACTTGTTTTGCAAATGTAATTGAAGCATTTATGCAATTCAAATCTTTGAAGTTGTATACTTGCAGTGGTGGCACATATGGGCAAAGTTACAACTTTTGGAATCTAGCAAAGTTCATCTATATAATCATATCTCAATTGAGCAATCGCAAATTTTTCTAGCAAGGGTGAAAAGATTTGTAAGTTCTTCCATAATTCATCATTTTTATTCAGATTGTCCATATTAGATGGTGGAAAAAGAGATGAACACATAGGCATTGGATGAGTATTAAATTTTACTTCCCTCTCATATTGAACAAGATTCAGCACACAAGAATTGTTGTTCCAAACAGCAAGTTTCAATTCATCCATGTGATCGCAAGTTATGCATATTCGATATACAAGAAATTGATTTTCTACACCATAATCTCCAATCAAATGAAACTTGTACCCAGGGGTGTAGGCACTAAAAAAGGATTTCGAACTTGCGAGTTCAAAAACTTTCTCCATAACATATGACAATTTCATAGGTAGATCTAACATGATGTAACACAACGAATTAGCAGGAGAAATTCTAGCAAGTACTTCCTTATGTGTAATTAATTCGACATGTGCAAAATTATGAGAATTTAGATCAGCACATGGTTCATTCAAGTCAACACAAGGAATATCAAAAGATTGCACTACAGCAGGTATATACTCACAAGGTTGCTCTATGTCTTGTTGTAGCTCCAAATCAGTACCTTTGTCATTATCATCCTCATCAGATACTGTAGATACCTCAAACTTCTCCTCTAATGGCATAAGATGCAGCAGATCATCCTTCATCTCTTCAAGCATCTTAGCGGTATCTGTAGATGGAGTAGGAGCCAATACAATGTCAGCGTTTTCGGTTACCTTATGTTGCACCTCACTGGTGACAGTAGGTGCATCCATCTCCTTATCTTCGTTCTCAACCAATGGAGTCGATGGTTCAATCAGCTCATGCTCCTCTTTGACATGGTTCTCAACTACCTGCAAGTTGTTAGTCACAGAAAAAGGCACAAACACGGGTTTGTTCTCATGTTTCTTATCATCAAGCACTCTCAATTTCTCCTCAATCTGACTTTCAACCTTACAAGCAAGTATAAACAAATGAGGGAGAGAATTATATTCTTCGTGAATGAGAAGGTCCTGAATTTCTTTATTAAGCCCACGTAAGAATCTATTCTCTGTAGCTTCAGCATGTTCCTCTAAGCCACAACGCAATAAACAAGTTTTTAAATCATGATAATATTCCCTTACAGTTCTACTTCGTTGTTTTAAACGTTGCAATCTAGCTAGCAAATAATCAGTATGATATTTAGGAACATAGTGATCTCTCAAAAGTTTCTTTAATACATACCACGTTTGAGGCTCTCTTCCAAGTCTACTTAAGTACTTCCACGAAAGCATTGCATCATCAATAAAAACACTAGTGGCAGCTCTAATCTTTTGTCTATCAGACCAATCATAATATTCAAATTCTTTATCTAGCGCTACCTCCCAGTCAATATAGGCATCAGGATCAAATTCACCAGCAAAGGATGGCAAAGTGATTTTAGTTTTACCAGATGTACTATCACGATCGTGTACCTCCCGTGGTGAAGAAGCTTGTCTCAAGCGTGCATGTTCCTCGCGAAGTTTTTTGATCTCCAGGACAATTTCTCGAAGAAGATGTGGATCTATCTTGTAATCATTCCGTGAACCTGCCATGGTTAGTAGAAAACAAGGAAACAAATCACAAGTATATGTTCCTATCAACTACTAGGATCTGAAGTTTAACAGGTCACACATCTCTCAAGCTTTTACCAAATTCTTACAAGTTCTTACCAAAGCAAACAGGTGGTGCAACCGGTGGCTGGTTCGTGATAAATCCAACTCAAGTGATGAGTAAAGCGATTGCAAGGTACAGCGAGACCTGTTCGGTTAGTAGAAACGTGGAGCTTGGATAGGCTATGTATTTTGTAGCAAAGGAAAACAATCAATTAATTTCAGAAATTGCACATAATTGAATCATAGTTCGTATCTAGCACTTAGCCTATGTTGCTGATCAACCAAGGATAGAAGAAGGCTAAAATATGTGTATGGTAATGTATAGGAGTGGTACATACAAGATAATTCAATTGAATGCAATCTAGAATTGAAGAGCACAAGAATTGACCCAAAACTTGAAAACTGGAGATTTCTGTCCACTGGACAGCACGTCGGTATTTTAGCCGTAACTTTTTGTCAGTTGCCTTTTTTTCAATGATTCTTTTTTTCCTCTATTTCCTGACGGCTGTTTCTACAACTTTTGTTTTGGGGCCAAGTTCTGAAAACCGACCGAAAAATTCACACAAAATTCACAAGTGCCAACTGTTGCAGATTCAATCTGGAATTTTAGGTCAACTTACACCGCAGATATCTCTTAACTGCCTTGCTGGAATGACGTGAAAAATTACAGATAGATGGATCATGAAGTTTTGAATCTAATGGCTATGGTCTCACTCAACAATAATCTCATAATCAAAAGTTATGGCGTTTTTGGTGGCGGCTGCAGAGGAAAGAAAAATCAGCCGAATTGGAATTATGGTTTGGGGTGGTGAATTTTTTTTGTTTGGATTTTTAATGGAACAAAGATATGACCAGCAACTAGACAAAGCTACAGTGGACACAAATTCAATTTAGCAAACCAAAACTAACAGATTGAAAGGCACAATGGGGTTTGGACAGCGGAAATTAACTCTTTTTGTGAGGCAATTTTTCTGGACTATGGGAAATAAAAACCAATCTACTAACTAGGGATACAAAGAATTCCTACCGGTCAACTGAAGCTCTGATACCAACTGATGAGGCGATGGGGTCCCGATCTTCCGATAGGATGATAACTTCGATTTTGGTGGAGTTGACCCTTGCGATCCGACTACAACCGTACGACGTCGCTTGCGCCTTAGCAATCGCTGGACCAACCCCAAGGTGTTATCAACCGTGCCAAGAATGCGGTTGACCTGACCACGAAGGTCTATTCCTGCAAGAAACCGAAGAACATGCAAGAACAAGATAACAAGCAATCTGAAATTGCAAATATTTCTATTGAATTCAAAAGGTGGGATTCCGAAGGCTGTCTTGACAGGTGGTCGTCCGACACAACTGAAGAACAGAAGTTTGCACAAGGGCTAAACCAAAACTCAACGAAATCTCCCCATCCTAGCAACGGAGGCGGCAGCTCCTTTATAGGGAGAATGACCAGGGGGGCGTCCAAGTACATGCCCTAGGGTTACAAGGCCTATGGGCCCAAGTGGTGGTGGCGCAGCTCCCTTTTTGACTCGGACTCAGAAACCAACGTAGACTCTTTTGATTATTTCCGCCGGCTCAGATAGAATTTGAAGATGAGGTTAGATCCATTGGAAAATAGACTTCATAAGCTTTCCATGAAGTACAAGAACGTCCCAAACGGAGTCCGTATGAGGAAGTTATGTCCGTTTGAACTTGCACCATTGCAGCAGTCCGAATCCGATTCCAGTACGTGCCCAACACGGACTGTTTTGACGATTGCGGCCGGCTCGGATAGAATTTGAAGATGGGGTTGAATCCTTTAGAAAGTAGACTTGATAAGCTTTCCAACAAGTACTCGTGGACCTCAAACGGACTTCATATATGAAAGTTATACATATTTGAAGTTGGGCCTGTCAGGCTGAATCCGAATTGATCTGGAGGCCGAATTGGATTCCAAAACGTGTCCAACTTGAACTCTTGCTTGAATTGGTGCCAAAGTGATGTGGTGCTGTAAAAATATATATTTTCATCATTAGGTAGCATCATATTCTCATTTAAAATATTTTGAAGCTGAAGAAACGAATTCACTTTTAATTTAATCTTGATATTGGACGCTAAGGTCGTATGTGTTGGTGGCATGGTCACATCATCCTCCCCTTCTTCACAGAAAACCGTCCTCGGTTTTAACATATGTGTAGCCTCACGTATTGCATGATCTTGATCATAAATCTTGGTATATGATAACAAACGCAACAAACTCTCATTATGTAATATCATAAGATCTTTATGAAACAAAGTAAAACCTCTTTGAAACGAGCTCACCTGATAATTTAAGCGATGCGTAGGAGCTCTTGTAATTGAGACAACAAGTATAGCAAATATGGTTGTATCTATAGGGTACATGTTCTTATCATTGTGAGTGATTGGCTTGCTAATTTCGATGCTTCCACTGCCCCTCTGCGTTCACATCTATGGTTTAAATAGTCTACGTAGAATCCAATCCAATAGATCATTAGACGTGGGTGGTCACAACGGTGCCACCGAATAATAATTGGTCAGTACATCACGTGTTCCACAATTGAATAATTTTAAGTGGCTCACTGGGCCAAGATTGAGAGGAATTAGTTTGTTACAGCTTGATGAAATGTACTACCCATTAGTGATTCCTGTTTGAGTCTCTTTCTAACTAGATTTAATAATTGTAATTTGTAGTGTGGTAGAAAGTAGCTGTTGCTTGCATCGGCATAGCATGTCAACACGAGAATAAGACGGGAAGCTATCAAACACTATCGATCCATGTTCCTAAACTATTAAAAATATTTCATTTTTTTCTAAACGTGTACATCATTTACATACATTGATTATCGATACACAATCACTCTTAGGAGTCGGTAGATCTTGATATTGATGAAATCACCATATATAGCAAGCATCTCATTGTCGATAGCCATGTTGTCTATGACTAAAAGAATAGTTTAAGTCCTGAAAATACATTAAAAAAGATGCAACACCCATGTGTTTTAATACCTTTACAATTCACTTTGACTCATAGTAAAATTTTGACTCATTTTGCTTCCTCTACTATTTAAACTAGATCGAATCAACTCACTACATGTCTAGCTAGCAACCTTTGGTAACAAGTAGAATCGATTAAATAGGTGTAATCTTTATTGATTCGTATTTTCACGATCTTCCCAGGGTCGGAAATTTTGTCCTCTTGGTCGAAAATTCTGAGACCTGAAATTTTCTGCGAGTTAATATTTTTCCAGGAACGCATGTTTACCCTTCTTTAGGCGATATCTCGGTCCATTCAGATCCTCACAACCGGCACAGTTCTAGAGCCATTCTCCACACAATTTTCTTCTGGTCTAGTTGCCGGCAGTGCTATGCTGCTGGTGCATTTGTGCACTCACACGTGTGACATTGAAGCTTCTACGGTGGCCTACTACTTCAACGTTCACAGCTTCGGTGTTTCTCCAAGTCTACAAGCAGCTGGATTGCTCAAAGTGCAAGCCCGTATTCCTCGTCGATATCTTCTTTGGCTAGACAAAGCTCGGCCGTCCTCCACGGGTCTCTCTCTAGGCTTCAGCCAAGAGAGCCCTTATAAAAATAGCATCACAGCAGCCAACAAGCAAGCCCTGCCATTTACAACATCATGTCGTGTGTCCAGGAGGAGCTTAACACACAGGACTTGCACCAAGGTTATGTGGAGCTCTACAACTATGGTCTTTCCTACGTCAAGACCATGGCGATCGGGTGCGCGATTCAGCTAGGCATCCCTAGCGCCATCCACCGCCGAGGTGGGGCAGCGACAATCTCGGACATCATCACCGAGACTGGCGTCGATCCGTCGAAGCTCCCGTATCTCCGACGGCTCATGCGCGTGCTTACCGTTTCCGGCATCTTGGCCACCACCGACGAACCCTCACCGCGCGTCGTCGGTGAGAGCGACGATACTGTTTACAAGCTCACTCCGGCGTCCCGCCTCCTCGTAAGCGGCGAGGGGGCACCGACTTCATGCGACATGTCCCCGATGCTGCGCCTTTTGATGCGCCCCACTACGTCGGTCGCCACCTACTTCAGCCTGGAAGAGTGGTTCAAGGATGCCGGCGCCACCACGACGCTCTTTGAGGTGGCGCACGGCATGTCCCCGTGGAGTTTGACCAAGAATGATGCCCTGTACAACAAAACCTTGAACGACGGGTGTGCGGCGGACAGCAATTTCGCCATGGATACGCTCTTGAAAGAGCCCGGAGCTGCAGGTATATTCCGTGGGCTCAGTTCGCTCATTGACGTCGGCGGTGGCCACGGCGCGGCTGCGGTGGCCATCGCTAGGGCCTTTCCGCACATCCAGTGCAGCGTGTTAGACCTCGAACAGGTGGTCAGCGAGGCACCTGCTGATGGCACGGTGAAATTCATCGCCGGTGACATGTTCGAGTCTATTCCGGCTGCAGATTGTGTTTTACTTAAGGTACTCCTGTACTGTTCTGCATTACTACATATACTAATACTGCATCGGGGACATACTAATACTGTTATCTAATGCCGCTGCAGATGCTACTACATAAGTACTAATACTGTTACCTACCTGTCTATATATATATATATGTATTTCAGTATGTTCTGCATTGTTGGGATGACGATAGCAGCGTCAAGATACTCCGACAGTGCAAGAGAGCAATCCCTGCAAGAGATGCCGGAGGAAAAGTGGTAATCATGAATATGGTGGTCGGGTATGGTTCACCAGATATGTTTGTCAAAGAGACGCAAGTGATGTGTGACATGTGGATGATGCGATACGTTGGGGTTGAGCGAGAGGAGCATGAATGGAAAAGGATTTTCTTGGAAGCTGGCTTCAGTGATTACAGAATCACGCCGACATCATTGGGTTTCCAATCGGTCATCGAGGTTTTTCCATGAAGAAGCTTGATCAGTCATCAGTGTGAGGAAAATATATATCATTATTAATAAGACACACAATGATGAGTATGGCCACATATATGGGCAAATATATATAGGAGATGCATAAGAATGAGAGAGAATTAACATTGTACTGCCGTTGGGCTTCTCACGAAGACGCGCGCCGTGGTTTTCTGGGAGTTGTATGGCTACAAACATGCTGAAGTTGGCATCGCTTTTCTTATCAGATCTCTTACCTTCCGTTCCACTCGTTGAAGTTCCATTTACATGCTGATGGAATAACTCAAGCTGGGACTGCCGTGGCCAAATCTTGCTTTCCATAACCTGTCACCTGTGAAACTACCTCTTGTTACAGCTTTTTCGAGTTACGCATTCCACTCGCTCCTGTACTCTCTCTCGATATATCTCTCTTCTCTATATCTATATCTATATCTATACATATATATATTACACCTAAACATATGTATGGTTATCGTCAGCTCCTTGTCTTCGCCCCGCCCGTAGCGCCTTGCCTTAGACTCTTAGACCTAAGATTAATGGCTCGGTTTTAATGTTTAATGACTCGGGTTTTATGGTTTGGATCTAAGATTTATTGGATCGGCTAAGAAATTAGAAGGAGGTGATTGTTTTATTTTGCAAACTCTAATGAAAAATCCCCATTGTCAAACCCACCCGAACCCTAAAAAAATCCGAAATCAAACAAATATTTTTCGGATCGGGAAGAACAAAAAAAACTTACATTTTCGGGCGCGGCTGCTGTCGGCCGGGGCCGCCGCTCCGCGCGCGCCGCCGGCGTCGCCGCTTCATGCCGTCGCTGGCGTGCCGCCGCTCCGCTCGGGCGCCGGCCTCCTCGCTGCAGCTCCGGCCGAGCGCGTGGGAGCCGCCGTTGCCGCCTCTCGCCTCAGCCGCTCCGTGCGTTGCCGCCGCCTTGCACCCCGCCTCGCCGTCGCCGCGCTGTGCGGGGGCCGCCGCCATACGCCGCCGCCGATAACGCCTTACGCTGACGCCGCCGCCTCACACTACCGCCGCTCCGTGCGGGCGCTGCCGCCGTAGCCGGCGCGCCGCCGCTCCGCTCGGGGCCGCCCTCCTCGCCGCCCGCTGTCGCTCCACTCAGGGCTGCCGCTGTCGCCTTGCTCCGGTTTTTTCGAGAGGAGACGGTGGAATAAATTTGGGTTAGGGTTTTTCGGGGGTCTTTTATCCCCCCCGTAGCGTGCACCGGCCGTTGGATCAGATCATGCGGCTGTCGTTTTATGGGCCGAAAAGGTTTTGGGGCGGCCGCGCGCGTGAGCCGTCTGATGAAGATCTGACGGCGGGTGCGAGTCGTGAGCGTCCGCATGCTTTTGGGCCACACAGTGTTAGCTGGGCCGCGCGCGCGCGTGAGTAAGGTGGGCCGAGCGGGAAATCGCCCGTGCGCATTTTCAGCCCATGCACGGGATTTTTCGGGCGGATTTTTTCAGGCCGCGCGCGTGAGAAATTTTTTTTGGCCGCGCGTGCGTAAATAGTGGTGGGTTGCGCCAGGATGTTTCGGCCTGTGCGGGATTTTATTCCCGTGCGGGAGTCTTTTGGACCACGTCGTCTTTTTGGGCCGATCATGTTTTTTGGGCTGCGCATGGTATTGTCAGCTCATGTGCAATTCTAGAGTTGCTGTTCGCGATCTCCCACGGGGCGAGCACAACACCCCTCACAAATCTTTCTCCGGAGCCACGTACAACTTCACGCAGGCTTCACAACAGAGACCACAATCCACCACCAAGCCATCTAGGAGGTGGCAACCTCCAAAAGTAACAAGAAATCCCCAAGTCACAAAGACCACCTAGTGCCACCAAATGCAACTCTCAAATGCAAGCACTAGGGCTCTCAACCTCTCACAAGAAATGAGCACAAAGCTTAGAGAGAGAGAGGAGAGAGGAGAGGGGAGTGTTCTTCAAATTGGATCTCAACAAATGAGCTCTCCAAGGAGAGAGAAAGGGGAGGAGGTGGATTTTATCCACTTCCCCAGCTCTCCCAATCGTTGGCTACGCAGTTTGCTCCCACACCGGAAATTCTGGGGTGGGGGCCCGGAATTTCCGGGGCGGGCTCCCCCTCTCTCTCAGGCACGGCGCAGTTGACCGTTGGCGCGAGGAACCTCCCCCACCGGAATTTCTGGCCAGGGTGGCCCGAAAATTCTGGGGTGGGGGCGCTGACTGTGTTCAAACGTGTGGTCAAACAGGGTCAACACCCTAAAGGCCGGTGAGGGTGAGGGGAATTTCTGGTTGAGCTCCCAAAAACAACAGAGCGCCCTCGCCCGACAATTCCCAGGCACCAAGCCCGGTAATACCAAGGCCCGAAATTTCCGGGACAACCCCCTAGGAAATTTCGGGTCAGCCTGAAAGACAGGCTGAGGCACCTCCAACACTAAGTTTTGCACCCCTTTTTCAAATGTGCCAACTCTCCAAGTGTTCCAACAACTTGTGCATGTGAGTTAGGTTTTCATAAACATTTTTTCAAGGATTTTATCTTGCATCTCACCATGTCACTAAGCGCAATGCAAATGCACATGAAACTCACACTTAGTGGCACTAGATAACCGTTGCAACTAAAAGATTTCCCCTCTTTATAGTACGGCTATCTACCCTAAACCCAGTCAAGCTCTTCTCTACTCAACCTTAGACCGGTGAAATGAAATGCCCTACAAATATACCTTTGCCTTGCGCATTCCATTTCATCTCCTCCATCGGTGATGCCACACAAGCATCCAACCTCCATCTTCATCAAAAAGATGAACAATGATCATCCATAGGTGTAGCCAACCATGATACCTTTGATCATTGCTCATAGCATGAAGCTCCTTCATAATAATTCATCAAGCCACTTGATCATCAATCATAAATCAACACTTGGCTTGATCTCCAATAGATGATATGATCCACTTCATGTCATCACGTGGCCTTATTGGTTCGCAACCTGGTCCATCGTAGCCAAAGTCATGTCTCTTGATCTTCTCCACCTAGCCACATGACACCATGTCATGTCTCATATGCAATGAGCTCCTTCAACAACAACACTAGTTGAGCATTGCAATAAATCCAAGCCACTTCACCACCATGGCTCAAGTTGCTTACACTAGTGTACCTGTAGACTAAGCACCTGTGTATCTCACATCAAACACAAATTAGTCCATGATGTAGACGCGGCCCGATCTTCCGATAGGTATGGTAACTTCGATTGGTGGAGAACTCGACATTCAGGATCTAGGCTTCGAACCAAGTCTGATTCGGACCCCCACAACTGTTACACCACTGCTCTGTTGGTTATCAACCACGCACAACGCGATTGACCTCGCCGAGAAGGCTTTCCTGCAAGCGAATCGAGAACACAAGCAAGAACGGGATGAACGCAATCTGAAATTGCAAGTATGAATGAAGTATATGAGTTTGATAAGAGTTTCAAGTCTTGATTCGAATGGACTAGTCGCCATAGGCGAACAAGATCAAGAACAGGGGCCCTGGTTCACAACAGTCGATCTTGGCGATACAAGTGCAGCGAACAATGTCTGTTTCATGAGAAAAACAAGAACACAACAAAACCCGAACCCTAACGAGAGCGACGGCGGCTAATTAAAGAGTCTTGGGCGTCAACCCCTGGATGCGCCCCCTAATGGACTCTAACACGATACATGGCCCAGTGGACCAAAAGGCGGTGTCGCAGCACCCTTGCAGATTCTGGACGCTGACTTGTTTCGACGATTCCTGTTGACTCAGGACGAATTTTGGTGTAAAACCAAAGCCATTGGTTAGCTTATCAAATTATCTTTCCATGCATATGTGGATCGTTGAAAATGGAGTCCGTATGTGCCCTGGGCGTTGATTTTACCCGGGACTACTCTGGAATCCGAGATGGACTCGAACTTGATTTGGACCTCCACCTTGGTGACTCGAACCGGATAAGCTTTGGGCCTCCTTCTCAGTTTGGACACCCTTGCTGATCTCCTCGGCCCCCATGTGATTCTCCAAGCATGGTTGTATGCATGGAGGTCATGTCCTCATCGGTCCACCTGGGTTGTCACTCAATTATCAAAACCAAACTAGGGCCTTTCAACATCGATATATATCTTCTGTGCGCTTGCGGAAATATTCAATAGACATAAGAAATATCAACACCCGCCAAAAAACAACCAAGCCCAAAGAAGATTGAACAAACGTGGCGAAAGAAAGAAGTGCAGTGATCCATGTCATCCTCTCCAGAACCAAATGAAGCATCTATGAATTGAACAAGATGGAGAAGTCCTACTCAAGGATGGTGTGTGCGACCTGTTGCTGCTTCTATTTGTTCATCAATTGATGGTTTATCTAGCCGACCAACCTCTGTTTTGCTGTATTGATGGAATGACCGTTAATGGTTAATTTAGCCGTGTGCCTGTGTACTGTGTTGTTGCTTAATTGTTCTGTACAGTACTTTAGTTTTTTTATTGATTCATTCATTGGTCTGTTACTGTAGGAAGCATGGTGGAAAGAATGATGCAGAGATCAGGGAAGTTCCAAAGCTCAAGGAAAGGCAAATGCCAAAATAGGAGGTATGTATTGGAATTTGCAATTTTTTACATGGTAAATTTTTACACAAATGTTTTTTTGCTACGCTCTATATATGTTCTATACTTCCCCAATTTGTAGTTGTATGTGTATTGATTGTTTTTATTCCAAACCATATACGTTGTTGTTTGCATTATTGACTTCGCCATACCTTCACTTTATTTCTGCCTCCGCCACTGAAATCATCATAGTAGGCATCACATTGTCGATAGCCATTTTGTCTACGACTGAAAGAATAGTGTCATTAAGTCATGAAATAATTTGAAAAGATGCAAGTTTTTTAATACTTTTACAATTCACTTTGACTCATTTTGATTCATTTTGCTTCCTCCACTATTTAAACTTGGTCGAATCACCTTCTAATGGAATTTACCTTTTTATTATGGATGCATAAATTGAGCCATAAGTTCAAGTTTTTTTGGTAGATGGCATCATAAACATGTTAGAAAAACACTATAGAAGTTTTCATGATTATTTTTCTTGTGTTTTGATATCTCTATTGTGATGATGGCTCAGATTTAGACACATACTTGGAGGCCATTTTGGGCTCAAAGTCAATACTCATTGTTGCTAAATGGAGGCCCACTTATGTGGAGTTGCCTTAGAGGCATTTTGGTACATCCCACATGTGATTTGGAGGGTGTTGTGGCCATCAAAACCAGCATCTTGGCTGCTGCTCGAAAATGGGAGTTTCTTCCCCAAATGAGGGTCTTGTTCTTCCACCTTGAGATCTAGGGTTAGAGAGCACTTAAGAGAGATTCAGAGAACTCTATTTTCCCCTCTAGATCCACTAAATAGAGTGTCCTAGTGCAGATTTGTGAGGGGATTTGGAGCCTCTCCTCTATTTGTTGGCTCCCACCATGTATCTTCATCTTCATAGTGGATTGGTTGCTCATCGCCGCCCATGGTTTTTCCCCGCAAGGGGTTTTCACGTAAATCCTTGTGTCTACTTATGATTCGGTATTTATCTTGTCATACTTGTTGATTGGTTCTTATCTTGCTTGCTATTTGTTCCATTTTGTTCAGGTTCATGGTATATGGTTGAGATTGGCATATGAGACATACATGGGTTCTTTGATATGTCGGTGATGGAGATTGATGCGTTAGCGAGCTGATCTTTGTAAGTATATTCCTAATTGTGAAGTTTGGACAACACCATGTTTGAAGAATTGATGCTATGGGGTTGTTTTCTAGTATGCACGTAAGGTGTTCGATGCATTGCTTGTGTGATGAGGCGATGGGGTCCCGATCTTCCGATAGGATGATAACTTCGATTTTGGTGGAGATGATTCTTGCGATCCGACTACAACCGAACGACGTCGCTTGCGCCTTAGCAATCGCTGAACCAACCCCAAGATGTTATCAATCGTACCAAGAACGCGGTTGACCTGACCACGAAGGTCTATTCCTGCATGCAATCGAAGAACACGCAAGAACAAGATAACAAGCAATCTGAAATTGCAAATATTTCTATTGAATTCAAAAGGTGGGATTACGAAGGCTGTCTTGACAGGTGGTCGTCCGACACAACTGAAGAACAAAAGTTTGCATAATAGGCTAAACCTAAAACTCAACGAAATCCAAGTCCTAGCAAGGGAGGCGGCGGCTCCTTTATAGGGAGAACAACCAGGAGGGGCGTCCAAAGTGCATGCTCTAGGGTTACAAGGCCCATGGGCCCAAGTGGTGGTGGCGCAGCACCCTTTTGACTCGGACTTAGAAATTAACATGGATTGTTTTGATGATTGCGGTCAGCTCGAATGGAATTTGAAGATGAGGTTGGATCCGTTGGAAGGTAGACTTCATAAGCTTTCCATGAAGTATAAGAACGTCCCAAACGGAGTCCGTATGAGAAAGTTACGTCCGTTTCAACTTGAACCATTGCAGCAGTTCGAATCCGATTGCAGTACGTGAACAACACAGACTCTTTTGATGATTGCAGTGCGTACAGAAGGAATTTAGAGGTGATACTAGATCTATTTGAAATAGGATGAGAAAATCTTTCCAACAAGTACTCGTGGACCTCAAACGGACTTCATATGTGAAAGTTATGCATATTTGAAGTCGGGCCTGTCAGGCTGAATCCGAATTGATCTGGAGGCCGAATTGGATTCCAAAATGTGTACTGTTGTAGGGGTGGCCCAACCCCCCGTGACTGGGCCGTGCAACTAGTCCAACATGTAATAGGCCCAATAGTGTAGGGGAATATAACAGTGTAAATATACCAATGTACCCTCATCCCTTGTAAATACTAAGGGGTAGAATGGGGATTTCCCATTCTACCCCACTCATATATATAAACCCCCAGGAGGGGCAAAGGGGGAGGACTCTCTCATTTTCACCAACCATCCACAGATCTGGCTCCCTCTTCCTCTTCTACTAGTCCCCTCCTTCTCTGTTTGGCCTGTAGCCACAACAGATGGCGCCGTCCGTGGGGATGCGGCTAGAAGTTACGTATGGAAGAGATTTCTCCAATATTCAACAAAAGTAGTGGCTGTGTGGATCCTTCTTGCTTCGGGGAGCCTGACGCTTCGGGTCATCAAAGACAGATAAGTTCATCTTGTCGCTAGCTCGTTTATTTCGGGATGTATGCATGCACCTCGTTAAATATGGCAAAGGCGTTGTGAGCATATAGATCTGTGGTGAGCCCTCATTTCCTTTCCAGGTCCAGATCTGGCAGATCTGGTGGGCAACGTGCATGATGAGTAAGGTGTATGGATTCTGCCTGTATGTCGGACCGCTCCGCACCGAGCCTCCGCGAGCCTATGCGCGACGTCGGTGTTCTGTGGCGAGCCTCCGTCGGCTTCGCGCCCGTCTTCGTCCGCCCTCTGCGCGCTCCGCGTAAATGATTTCCGGGCCGGGGCCCACGAAGTCAAGTCTCAGCGGGCCTCGCTCCGCGCTCTGCGCATCCGCGAAGTCTGCATGCGGCGTCTGTGAGCCTAGCAGCTGTGCGCATGGCTCCGAAGCCATCATGCGCCTGGACGGGAGCAGCCAGGCGGTGCTGTGGAAGACTCTGTCAGAATTCAACACCACCAGCTGATACTCCAAATCGCTCCACTGGTCTCTGAACTCACGCACACAACAACCTGATTTGTGGTTGTGAACAGTATCTGAATAAAGAACCGACAATAGAGTGAAACGAGTGAAGGCAGGGTATTGCGGTGCCAGAACTCGCACCTTTTCTCAGTCTCTCTATTTCCTTTATTGACTCCACGATAGGAGTTAGTTACATGCAGGAAATGGCCAACGAGTATACCGGATCTCTGATCAATCACCCGAGTATCAAGTTCGGCCACAAGAAATGCAAAACTGACTGAAGACACTGTCCAACTGAATTCCGGTCACTCCGGACTATTTTCAGCAGACTCTAACTAACATGTATGCAACTTGGAAATAGCTAGAACTATAAACATGAAAATGTGCTCAAGATTACATTTATTTCCAACAAAACCACCCCCTAATCTTGAAGCACTCACACTTGTTCTAACCCCAACTTTGTTCTCAGCTGAAGTTTTAGGTTCAGTTCGGGTGCTTAAAGCTGTAGAACGCAATAGGCTATCGGCTTTTTTTTCCTAGAATTGTTGAAGAACATGACAGTGATGCTGTTTTTTTAGAAAGGGATGAAGATGACGTTAATAACCTCACTCTTGGTCACTTATGTGGTGATTTGATGGAGGAGGTTATGGATGACGACAGTGATCACCTAAGTTGTGAATTCGAAACTGTCTTCAAGAAGAATAAATCTATGTCATCTTTTAATAAGAAGAATAAGAAAATTGGATTAGTTAGGAAAAAAAAGAAAATCAAATCGATCAAAATGAAAGGAATCTTTTGGAATAGCAGAGGTCTTAGTGACTTGGCTAAATATAGGTTCCTTTCAGAATTATCTAGAGAGCATAAGCTAGACTTTATTGCTCTTATGGAGACCGGGAAGAAAGATTTTCCAAAAGCGGCGTTGAACAATATTTGTGGTGGTCGAGATTTTTTGTGGCACTGGTCAAAACCTCATGGTAGGTCCGGTGGCATCCTTCTTGGGGTGAATCTAGAAATTTTTGATTTTGGTAGTTTTGATGAGGGAGACTTTTATGTTAAGTTCCACTTGAGAATGAGAGGTGATGGTTTCCAATGGGTTCTTATAGCAGTTTATGGGGCTGCTCAACCTGAACTTAAGGAGGCCTTCCTTGCAGAGTTGGTACAAACATGTGCCAAGGAAACACATCCGGTTCTTGTCGGAGGTGATTTCAATATTATTAGGAATCCACAGGAAAAGAACAATGATAGGTTTGATGATAGGTGGCCCTTTTTATTTAATGCCGTCATCGATGGTTTAGATTTAAGGGAGCTTGAATTATCTAACCGGAAATTTATGTGGGCTAATTCTAGGGATACACCAACATATGAGAGACTTGATCGGATCCTTGTTAGTACAGAGTGGGAAACAAAATTTCCGCTATCAACGGTTCAGGCGTTGACTAGGGAAATTTCGGATCACACTCCTCTGTTACTAGATACTGGAAACGGTACTCGTTGCAAAAATCAACCTCTTTTCAAATTTGAGCTTGGTTGGCTGCTACGTGATGGCTTCTCAGAGTTGGTGGCGGAAGTGTGGAACAAAGAAAAAAGGGGAAAAACATCGTTACAAAGATGGCAATTTAAAATTCAGAGACTTAGACAATTCCTACGGGGTTGGGCTAAGAATGTTAGCGGTTCATACAAAAAAGAAAAGGAAGAATTGATTCGGAAGGCGAATGAATTAGATAAGAAAGCTGAGACTCAGCTTCTCAGTGCTACGGAAAATGATTTAAAGCATTATTATAAAGAGCGGTTAGTTCATTTGTTGCGAGAGGAGGAGATAAAATGGTACCAAAGAGCCAAAACAACTAAGTTGCTATTTGGCGACTGTAATACTAAGTATTTTCAGTTGGTAGCCAATGGAAAACATAGGAAGACTAGGATCTTCCGCCTCGAGCAGGAAGAGCGGATTATAGAGGGTGATGAGAACCTTAAGAAATACATCACCAATTATTATAAAGGTCTCTTTGGGGCGTTAGAGAGAAATAATTTCTCAATGATGGAATCCTTTAGGGATGATATACCACAGGTACCAGAATCTGAGAATGAGATTTTAGCGTCCGCTTTCACAGAAGAAGAGGTTAAAAAGGCTATATTCCAAATGGAACACAACAAAGCCCCGGGGCCTGATGGTTTCCCAGCTGAGTTTTATCAAGCTTTTTGGGATCTCGTCAAAGGAGATCTCATGGCTCTTTTCACTGATTTTCACAAAGGAAACCTCCCACTTTTTAGCCTCAATTTTGGTATAATTACATTATTACCGAAGCAAAATGAGGCTACTCAAATCCAACAGTTCAGACCCATTTGCCTACTTAATGTTAGCTTTAAGGTCTTTACTAAGGTAATGTCTAACCGTATAGCACTAGTGGCTCAGAAGGTTATACAACCATCTCAAACAGCTTTTATGGCAGGGAGGAATATCATGGAAGGGGTTATTATCCTTCATGAAACCATACATGAAATGCATAGGAAGAAGCTGGATGGAGTGATTCTAAAGCTGGATTTCGAAAAAGCTTATGATAAGGTGAAATGGTCTTTTCTTCAACAAACATTGAGGATGAAAGGTTTTTCACCACTTTGGTGCAAGTGGATAGATCAAATTGTTAGGGGTGGTAGTGTGGGCATTAAAGTGAATGACATTTTAGGGCATTATTTTCAGCCAAAAAAGGGACTTAGGCAAGGTGATCCCTTGTCACCAATCCTCTTTAATTTAGTGGCAGATATGTTGGCAACGTTAATTGGTAGAGCTAAGGCTGATGGGAGGTTTCAAGGAGTTGTTCCACATCTTGTAGATGATGGCCTCTCGATCCTCCAGTATGCAGATGATACTATTCTCTTCATGGATCATGATCTACTTCAAGCCAAAGACCTTAAACTAGTGTTAAGTACCTTTGAGCAACTTTCTGGGTTGAAAATTAATTTCCATAAGAGTGAGCTCTTCTGTTATGGTAGTGCTAAGGATTGCGAGCATGAGTATGCACAACTTTTTGGTTGCAAAACCGGGGGCTTACCTTTTAAATATCTTGGTATTCCTTTGCATCATCGTAAACTCTCTAACAAAGATTGGGCCATCATTGAGGAGAGATTCCAAAAGAAGCTCAGCAGTTGGAAAGGAAAGCTTCTTTCCGTTGGAGGAAGGCTAGTTTTGATCAATTCGGTCTTAACTGGTTTAGCTATGTATATGCTTTCCTTTTTTGAAGTCCCTAAGGGTGTTTTACAAAAACTTGATTTTTACCGTTCAAGGTTCTTTTGGCAAAGTGATAGTCATAAAAAGAAGTACAGGCTTACTAAGTCGAGTGTACTTTGTAGACCAAAGGACTGTGGCGGGTTGGGTATCCAAAACCTTGGGATTCAAAACAAATGTCTCTTGAGTAAATGGTTGTTTAAACTTATTAATGAGGATGGTGTTTGGCAAAATCTTCTAAGAAGGAAATATTTGACCAATAAAGCCATAACTCAAGTTTATAAACGACCGGGTGACTCCCACTTTTGGTCGGGACTAATGAAGGTCAAGGATGATTTCTTGGCTCATGGTTATTTTCGAATTCAAAAGGGAACACAAGTTAGATTTTGGGAGGACATTTGGTTAGGAAATAAACCCTTAAGGGATGTCTATCCATCACTCTATAGGATTGTGAGGAAAAAGAATGATACTGTGGCTAAGGTTTTAGCTTCTACGCCACTGGATGTGTCATTTAGAAGAGGCTTGGTGGAAGGTAATTTGACAGCGTGGTACGACTTAGTCTCTAAAGTTGTGACAGTTAACCTTACAAAAGAGAAGGATGTGTTTGTTTGTAACCTACATAGGAGTGGGTCTTTCACGGTTCGCTCTATGTATTTGAATTTGATTCAAGAGGGAGTCTTACCTACGAAAAATCCACTTTGGAAAATAAGAGTGCCTTTGAAAATTAAAATTTTCCTTTGGTATCTCCAAAAAGGGGTCACTCTTACAAAAGATAATTTAGCAAAAAGGAATTGGCAAGGGAGTGTCAAGTGTTGTTTTTGTAACTCTTTGGAGATGATACAACATCTTTTCATTGATTGTCACTTTGCTAGATTTATATGGAACACAGTGCACATCACCTTTGGAATTCATCCACCATCTAGTATATCGGATATGTTTGGCTCTTGGCTTCATGGCATCGGGGCAAAACTCAAAAATCAGATTTTACTAGGTGTTGCGGCTCTCTGTTGGGCAATGTGGTTGAATAGAAATGACGTGGTGTTCAATAATGCTAAAACCAACACCTTTCTGCAAGTCATTTTCAAGGCAACATATTGGATCCGGCTTTGGTCCTTGTTAAGTAAAGAAGAAGAAAAACCAATCTTCAAGAATGGATGCCAGATTTTGGAGACGGTCATCATGGAGGTCTTTGCAAAATTTGGATGGAAGTTCCGGAATAGGATTGAGGCGTAGTGTCTGTTTTTTCATGTATTGTCTTTTGTTTTGTGTTAGTTCAGGTGCTTGATTGCTCTTGGTTGTATCCATTAAGCTGCGTACGATCTTCGGATTGTAGAGGCTGGGACCTTTTTCATTCACTTAATGAAATTTTCCCTTGATCTAAAAAAAACGAACCCGACCAAGAGGCTTAGTTAGGATATCTGCAAGTTGCTCCTCAGATCGAACATGCTGTACTGAAATCTTCTTCTGCTCAACACACTCTCTTATAAAATGAAACCGTGTGTCAATATGTTTGCTTCGATCATGAATTACTGGGTTCTTGCAGAGATTAAGAGCTGATTTATTGTCCACTTTCAGCACTGCACAGCAGAGATCCTTCTCCAATATTTCTGCAACCAAACGTCCCAGCCATATTCCTTGGCAGGCAGCAGTTGCAGCTGCAATATACTCAGCCTCACAAGTAGATAACGCCACTACCTTCTGTTTCTGAGATTGCCAACTGATCAAGCTATTCCCAAGTGTGAATAAGACTCCTGTTGTGCTTTTCCTGTCATCAATATCCCCAGCCATGTCACTATCACTATAGCCAACTAATTGGGGATTTGTCTCTTGTTTCCTTCCAAACCTGCAGCCAATATTCAGAGTTCCTGCAATATAACGCAGTATTTGTTTGACTGCAGCCCAATGTTCAGCAGTGGGTCTCTCCATAAATCTGCTCACATAGCCCACTGAATAAGCCAGATCAGGTCTTGAATTCACTAAATATCTCAAGCTTCCTACAATGCTCCTGTACAATGTAGGTTCAAAACATTCTCCAGTACTCCTTTTGCTCAACTTGAATCTGGACTCCATGGGAATTTGAGAGGGATTACAACCCTCCAATCTTGCCTTTGCTAAGATCTTTGCTGCATATGCTGTTTGTGATAAAGTGATGCCATCTCCAGTCTGACAGACCTCCATACCAAGGTAGTAGCTTAAGAGGCCTAGATCACTCATATCAAACAATTTCTTCATTTGCTCCTTGAAATTGATTATCTCATCTGTTTGAGCTCCAGTAATGATGAGATCATCAACATATACTCCCACAATCAGCCTTGTTCTTCCAGTGCCTCGGGTATAAACTGCACTATCTGTAGCTGATCTGACAAAGCCCAGGTTTGCAAGACTTGTATCCAGTTTGGAATTCCAAGCCCGAGGTGCTTGTCGCAGACCATACAGTGCTTTCTTAAGCTTCAAAACCTTATCTGCATTTCTCTCATCAATGAAACCCGGAGGCTGGACAACATATACATCTTCCTCTAATTCCCCATTCAAGAATGCGGATTTCACGTCCATATGATGGATTTCCCAAGTTTCCTGTGCAGCCACTGCAATGAGCAATCGCATTGTCTCCAATCTTGCCACCGGCGCAAACACTTCATCAAAATCAACTCCGTGTTGTTGCACATATCCTTTTGCGACCAGTCTGGCCTTGTGCCTGATCACAGCACCTTTTGCATCTTTTTTGATCTTAAAAACCCACTTCAATCCGATTGCACGATGTCCTTGCGGCAAGTCAGTAAGGTACCAAGTGGAGTTACCTTCAATCGACTTCATTTCTTCCACCATTGCCTTGCGCCAGCAGCTCTGCTTCTCAGCCTCATCAAAACCCGTTGGTTCCTCCTCGGCCATCAGGCACTGATCGCTGTAGTCGAAATCTGGAATGGGAGCCGTATAAGCATTGAGGTCGTCAATTCTTCGATATCGTCGTGGTGCTTCATTGGAGCCGGTGGAGGCGTTGCTTGGAGGTGTGCAGAATTCCATCTGCGATGAGAATGGAGTTGAAGTACCTCCTGGCGAGATGCCATTACCTTGAGGTGAATTCCTGTCGACCCCATCATCCACACTGTTGTTGGCAATTGTTGTGGATTCTGGTGTCATACCTCCAGACACAGGAATTGTGAAATAATCAACCGTGAAGTCTTCTGGCTCCCGTTCTTGCATCCCACTAGGATCACTCCATTCCCAGCTCGCTGCCTCATCAAAAACAACATCGCGTGTCACACATACACGCCTTGTCATTGGATCATACATGCGATAAGCCTTGGATCCTCCCTCATATCCAATGAAAATCATCCTCGTGCTTCGATCTTCTAATTTCTTGAGATTCGGCTTCACTGACTTGACATAGCCAATACAGCCGAAGATGCGCAGGTGTTCAACACTTGGTCGCCGGCCGTGCCATGCTTCATAAGGTGTCACCCCGTCCAGACTCTTAGTTGGTGATCTGTTCAGAATATACACAGCAGTTACCACAGCCTCTCCCCAGAAATGGCCAGGCAAACCCTTCGCTTTTAACATGCTGCGTGCTGTAGCAACGACGGTCTGATTTTGGCGTTCTACAACTCCGTTTTGCTGCGGAGAGTATGGTGCGGTGAGTTGGCGCTTCACTCCCTGGTTTGCACAATACTCCCCGAACTCGACAGAGGTGAATTCCCCACCCCTATCGGTGCGAAGCATCTTCAATCTTCGTCCTGTCTCAACTTCGACGCCGGCCTGAAATTGCTTGATTGCCTCCACTGCTTGCCCTTTTGATGAAAGTAGCCGGATCCACATAAACCGACTCATGTCATCCACGAGCAATAGAAAGTACTTCTTGCCCCCCGGAGTCACTGGCGCAATCGGACCACAGAGGTCCCCATGCACCAGCTCGAGCGCCGCTGCGCCCGAAATTTCGATTCTTGTGGGAACGACGCTCGTCGCTGCTTACCAACAAGACACCCATTGTAGAATTGATCAACTTGCTCAAGCATTGGGAGCCCTTTCACCATCTCTTCTTGTGCAAGCTTACGGAGTGCCTGGAAATTAAGATGACCGTAACGAGCATGCCATCGCCAGGTCTCCTTGCTGCACACAGCCGCCAAACATACGGGTTTTGCCAACTTCAAACTGAGAAGGTAGAGACGGTTCAAGTTTCGAGATACCTTCGCGAGCAGAATGTTCTCTTGATCACGGATGGAAAGAACCCCTTCCTCTATATGAATCTTGAACCTTTGCTCGTCCAATTGCCCAATGCTAATAATGTTATTCTTCAACCTGGGGATATAGTAGACACTCTCCAGGGCACGGTGCTCCCCATTCTTGCAGACGTAGACCACAGTGCCGCGTCCACAGATTTCCACCACAGAACCGTCACCAAATTTCACCGTCCCGGTGATGTGGGTGTCAAGCTCGGCGAATGCTTTCTTGGCACCAGACATGTGACTTGTAGCGCCGGTATCTAGGTACCAAGTGTAGGGATTGAGTTCACTAGTATCCTCCTTGAACTCAATTCCCTTGGCCTTCGATTCATTGAGATGCACCTGCTCATCAACACTCAGTGTCGCGACACCGGCCGAGGAGAGTGCGCACAGTTCTGTCATCAGGAGAGTAGGTTCATCCTCAGACTGAATCAGATTGGCTTGATCCTTGCGCTCTCGACGCGGCTTGCGACACTCCTTTGCGTAGTGCCCAAAGTTATTGCAATTGTAGCATTTCACCTTCGTGCGATCTCGCGACCCACTGCCCGTGGCAGTCTCCTTGCCGTCGCAGTCCTTTTGGAACCTTGCTTTCTTCGGGCGCCATTGCTTGTATTTGCCATTGAAGCCACTGCCTGTCTTCTTGACACCGGTTGAGGAGCCCTCCCGATCCTTCTGCTTCATGCGAGCCAGCCATTCCTCCTCCGTGAGGAGAAGTTTTTCGCCTTGGTGCACGCCGCTGGAATCGTCTTCGTCGCCATATCGATCATCTACTGATGATAGGCGTCCGACAAGTTCTTCCATCGGCATCGTCTTCAGGTCAAGCAACTGCTCGATTGCAATTGCCACTTGCCGATACTTGGGAGGTACGACTCGTAGCATCTTCTTGATTGCTTGCTCATCTTCTAATACGCCCCCCATCTCACGGATGTCATTGACGAGGCCGGTGATGCGCATCCCGAAATCTTCGACTGATTCACCATCCTTGAACCGGATGGAATCAAACTCCTGACGCAAAGCTTGCTGCCTTGCCTCACGTACGCGAGTGACGCCAACTCGCATCGTCTTGACAGCATCCCAGGCAGCCTTTGCGGAATCCTTTCTCGCCAGGGACCTCAGCATCTCCCGCGGCACAGCCTGGAGAATCGCTGCGAGTGCCATGCGATCTTCCCTGAAGTCGCCGTTTCCGGGCTCAATTGCACCCCATACTCCTTGGGCTTGCAAATTCACCCGCATCAACAACGCCCAATCTGCGTAGTTGGTTCGCTCAGCACCGGGTACCTGAGCGCCACCCCCGACTCTCTTGATGCCTGCTGGGAAGCCGCGGGGATCAACTCTGCAGCAGATCCTGATTTGTCGCCGACGCCTCCCATGCTATCCCGCCTTCCAGGTGGTGTGTATCTGCTTGGCGTATTCGACATGATGGCAGGATCAAAGACAAAGCTCTGATACCAAATGTCAGAATTCAACACCACCAGCTGATACTCCAAATCGCTCCACTGGTCTTTGAACTGACGCACGCAACAACCTGATTTGTGGTTGTGAACAGTATCTGAATAAAGAACCGACAATAGAGTGAAACGAGTGAAGGCAGGGTATTGCGGTGCCAGAACTCGCACCTTTTCTCAGTCTCTCTATTTCCTTTATTGACTCCACAATAGGAGTTAGTTACATGCAGGAAATGGCCAACGAGTATACCGGATCTCTGATCAATCACCCGAGTATCAAGTTCGGCCACAAGAAATGCAAAACTGACTGAAGACACTGTCCAACTGAATTCCGGTCACTCCGGACTATTTTCAGCAGACTCTAACTAACATGTATGCAACTTGGAAATAGGTAGAACTATAAACATGAAAATGTGCTCAAGATTACATTTATTTCCAACAGACTCCGCGATGTTGCATCTACCCACGCCTGCATTTTTTCTCTCCGCGTACAGTCCATGCATGAGAACACAAACAGGCACAAGCAGCCGCAAACTCCATCCATGCGCGAGGTTTCTCTTCTCTCTCTTCGCCTTGGTTCGTGGCATGCAGGGGATGTGCCCCGCGCAGGGCATGGTCACCTCGGTGAGGACTTCGGGCTCCGCGTCGCCTCCGTCTACCTGGCTCCGCACAGGACGTCGCCTCCGCAAGCAAGCTTCGCATGCGCAGCTCGGGGGCCCCCGCTCGGCGTCTCGTCTTCGGCATCCTCCCCGCCACACTCTTTGGCGCTCGCTGCCTGTCGCGTGCCCGCCGAGGTCATCGAAGAAGAGGACGTCACCTCGCGCCGTTTCCGGCGAGCCCGCACGCACGCAGAACAAGCGAGCATCGGGAGCGCGAGGGGGTGGCGCGAAGGGGCCCCGTAACCAGCGCCGGCTCCTCCATGAAGAGGTGGGCTAGCTACAGGTCGAGACTCCCTACTAGTTGCAGACCGAGGCTCCGCGCTAGGCCTCCGCGTCGGCGAGCTTCGTGAAGCCCCTGACAGCTCCGCGCAGCCGGATGTCATCACGTCGCCGGCCTCGGCGCCGAGCCTCCGCGGGCCTCCGCGACGAGTCTCCTCTGGCGTCGAGCTTGTCTTCGCGAGGCACCAGGGAGTCAGCCGTATATGAGGGCCCTCCGCTTCGTACTAGTGCTGCGGTGCTCCAGCCCGCAGACGTCCTCCGGGATGGCCTCTTGCCCCGGCGAAGGATACAATCCGGCCTCCATGTGCGTCGGGCTCCGCCTTTTTGTGCGACGTCGTGTGGACCTCTGAGACGTCGGTCTCCGTATGTAGCAAATAATCCTGACTCGGTCAGGTCGGTTGTAGCCGAACCAGTTTTTCAGCTGGTGCGTCGTATTGTCGTTTTCTTCAGTTAGAACGTTTAGCGCAGTACGCGCAGTTTTTCAGTCGTGGCGTCCGACAAAATCGGATCGGAGCCAATTGCTTTGGTGTTTTCGTTGAGTCAGTTGTAATATGTAATCTCTATTGTATTCTCATTGCATTTAGTAAGAAAGATGAGAAAATTGCCCCATCTGTGTTCTCTCTAGCAGTTTATCCCGTAGCCACAGAAACATTGTTTCTCCTCTGAAGAACCACCCAATTCTGTAGATTGCTCTGTGTGTTGATTCCTGGGAGAAACCCAACACGTGGTATCAGAGCCACACACACTCGAGCAATTGCAGATCAGCTCCATGGCGCTCTCCACGCAGGTGGCGAACCGGGAAGGCGGCAGCGTGCCGCTCCAATGCCCAGTGCTGACGGGGGTGAATTACACCGCCTGGGCAATCCGGATGGAAGCACACATGGACGCCCAGGGCATCTGGGAGGCGGTGGAGCCGCCGGCCGGCACGGCGGCAGATCAGAAGAAGGACAAGATGGCAAGGGCTTTTATTTTCCAGGCGTTACCCGAAGACGTGTTGCTGCAGGTTGCGAAGAAGAAATCTGCAAAGGAGATCTGGGACGCACTGAAGACAAGGTATCTCGGCGCTGACAGGGTGCAGAAGGCACGAGTCCAGACGTTGGAGAACGAATTCAAGACCTTGCAGATGAAAGAGGGGGAGACGGTGGATGATTTCGCCGGGAAACTCAGTGCAATGGCCAGTAAGTTTAGCTCACTTGGAGAACCTCTGAAAGAATCTACCCTAGTGAAGAAAATTCTTGATTCTGTGCCAGATAAATTTCTTCACTTGGTAGCTTCAATAGAACAATGTTCGGATCTAGAAACCATGTTGTTTGAAGAAGCAATTGGAAGGCTGAAGGCGTATGAAGAGCGCCTTCGTCTCCGGGCGAATGCAGATGGTCACCTTCTGCTGACTCAAGCAGAATGGGAGGTGAGGCAAAAAGGAAAATCTGGTGACTCTTCTTCTGGCAACAGAGGTAGAGGAAATGGCAAGTCAGAGTGGCGAGGCCGTGGAAGAGGAAGAAGCCAAGGGCGTGGTCGAGGCAGATCCGACAATGGAGGTTCCAAAAGAGAAGGAACAGGTAACACTTCTACAAAGAAGGACAAAAGCCATATAAAATGTTATTCATGTGAGAATTATGGTCACTATGCCTCTGAATGCCGGAGTGGAAAGCGCAAGGAAGAGGAGGTGAATCTCACTTGTACTCAGGAGGATCAACCGGCATTACTGTTGTCGGTTTGCACTCAACAGGAAGATGAAACCGTGTTGTTGAATGAAGGGCAACTATTACCTGAAAAGTATGCAGAGAAAGTGAAGATAGAGGAAGATGTTTGGTTTCTGGACAATGGAGCTACAAACCACATGACTGGCAATAAATCACATTTTGCCGAACTGGATGAAGGCATTGTTGGTAGAGTTCGGTTTGGGGATGGGTCAACAGTACCAATTAAAGGAAGAGGAGCAATACTATTGGAATGCAAGAGTGGTGAACAAAAACTGATCACAGGAGTCTATTTCATCCCTAGCTTGCATACTAGTATTCTGAGTTTGGGTCAGATGGCAGAGGATGGCTGCAGAGTGGTGATCAGTGGTTGCTTCCTATGGTTATACGACAAAATGGGCAGACTGCTCATGAAAGTCCAAAAATCTGCAAACCGGTTGTATAAGAAGCATTTGCATACAGTGGCACCAGCATGTCTTGCAACCATCCTGGATGATGAAGGTTGGTTATGGCACACAAGGCTGGGACATCTCAATTTCAAGGCTATGAAGGAGATGGTGTCAAAGAACTTGGTCCGGGGAGTACCAGAGATTGACCATCCAACCCAGTTGTGTGAAGGTTGTCTTATGGCCAAGCAATGCAGATTACCATTCCCATCACAAGTAGAGTACAGAGCCAGAAACCCATTGGAGTTGATTCATGCCGATTTATGTGGGCCTATTACTCCTCAAACAATCGGTGGAAATCGGTACTTTTTTCTGCTGGTAGATGACTACAGCAGATATATGTGGGTATATGTACTCAAGACCAAAGATGAAGCCTTTATGGCTTTCAAGAAGTTTCAAGCTCAGGTTGAAGGGGATTTGTCACTGAAGGTGAAGTGTCTGAGAACAGACCGAGGAGGTGAGTTTGTCTCCCAAAATTTCAGGGAATACTGTGAGTTGAAGGGAGTACAAAGACACTTAACCGCACCATATACCCCACAGCAAAATGGAGTGGTAGAACGTCGCAACCGGACAGTCCTTGCTACCACCAGGAGTTTGCTCAAGTCCATGGCTGTACCGGGGAAGCTGTGGGGAGAAGCAGTGCGACACTCGGTATATTTACTCAATCGAGTCCCAACTAAAGCAGTGAAAGAAGCCACACCCTATGAGGTTTTGAAAGGGAGGAAACCAGCATTAGGACACCTGAGGGTTTTCGGGTGCACTGCATATGCAAAAGTGCCAACAGGTCAACTAAACAAGCTCTCGGACAGAAGTAAGAAGTTGCTGTATCTGGGAACAGAACCTGGGAGTAAGGCACATAGGCTACTTGATCCTCAAAGTAGTAAGTTGTATGTAAGTAGGGATGTGGTGTTTGACGAGAAAAAGAGATGGGATTGGGAAGGAATGCAGACAGGAGCCGGCACCATGACAGCTGAGTGGTCCGACATCACTGTAGCAGAACCGGAAATTGAAGACTCACAAGCTGCAGCTCCAGGCGGCCAAGAGGAGAGTTTCCCAGTCGGAGATACAAGTGAAGGTAGCTCCGGAGGCAATAATGCAGAGGAGATAGGAGGATTGCAGCAAGGTGAATCAGATCATTCAGCTTGGTCACCATTAACTCCAAATGCACATCTGCCAGCAGACAGTCAACCGTCAGCTGTGATTGCCTCACCAAGTAGTGCTGAACCTGACTCGTCAGCATATGATGCTACTCCAGTGAGGGGTTTCAGGTCATTGACAGATATTTATGAAGAGACTCAAGTACAAGACTTTGAACTAGAACAACTGTTGTTAATTGAAGATGAGCCGGTGACTTTCAGAGATGCAGTGGGAAGAAAAGAGTGGCAAGAAGCAATGCAGAGTGAGATTGAGTCAATAGAGAAGAACAAGACTTGGAGTTTGACCGAGTTACCAGCAGGACACAGACCCATTGGGCTGAAATGGGTCTTTAAGCAGAAGGAGGATGCAGATGGAAGAGTGATCAAGTATAAAGCTAGATTAGTAGCTAGAGGCTTTGTGCAGCAAAAAGGGATTGATTATGATGAAGTTTTTGCTCCAGTTGCCAGGATGGAAACTGTGAGAACCTTGCTTGCACTGTCAGCCCGGGAAGGATGGAAGGTCCATCACCTTGATGTTAAAACTGCTTTCCTCAACGGAGAATTGACCGAAGATGTCTATGTGGCTCAGCCGGAAGGGTATGCCAAAGCAGGCAAAGAGCATATGGTCTACAAGCTTTCAAAAGCTTTATATGGTTTGAAGCAGGCGCCGAGAGCATGGAACATTCGGCTTGACAAAACGCTGAAAAACCTTGGTTTTCAGAAATGCCCTCAAGAGCAGGCAGTGTACAAGCGCCACTCAGGTCAGAATCTTCTCATTGTAGGAGTGTATGTTGATGACCTATTGGTCACTGGAACAAGTGAAGAAGATATACTGCTATTCAAGAAGCAAATGGAGATGGAGTTTGAAATGAGTGACCTTGGGGTACTTTCATATTACCTTGGCATTCAAGTACTGCAGGATAGTAATGGCATTGCTCTGAAACAGGAAGGATATGCCAAGAAGTTGCTGCAGAAGGCCGGAATGTGGGAATGCAATCCAACAAAATACCCCATGGAACCGAAGCTTAAGTTAACAAAAGATGAGGAAGGGACCCCAGTGGATGCAACCGAGTATAGAAGTCTAATTGGAAGTCTTCGGTACTTGACACATACAAGGCCAGACTTGAGTTTTGCAGTGGGTATGGTCAGCCGGTATATGGAATCACCAAGGAAATGTCATCTCCAAGCTGTGAAACAAATACTCCGGTATGTCAAAGGGACAATTAGCTTTGGCATTGTATATTGCAGAGGAGGAGAAGGTGATGTTGTGGGTTACAGTGACAGTGACCTTGCGGGTGATCCAGATGAGAGGAAGAGCACTACAGGTTTGGTTTTTTATCTTGGAGGAGGCCCAGTAGCCTGGAATTCACAGAAGCAAAAAACTGTTGCACTGTCCTCTTGTGAATCTGAGTTTATGGCTGCTACAGCTGCTGCCTGTGAAGCAGTTTGGTTGAGAAATCTGGTCAGTGAATTGACTGGACAAGAACCAAAGAAGGTTGTGCTAAAAGTTGATAACAAATCTGCCATAGCACTCATGAAGAATCCGGTTTTCCATGGGAGGAGCAAGCATATAGATACCCGCTTCCATTTCATACGGGAATGCGTCGAGCGTGATCTGATCTCAGTTGAGTATGTGAGCAGTGAAGAGCAACGTGCTGACATTTTGACAAAAGCTCTACCGAGAGTAAAATTTGCAGAGATGAGAGAGCTGCTGGGGGTTCAAGATATCTCTGTTTGAGTCAGGATTAGGGGGGAGTGTGTAGCAAATAATCCTGACTCGGTCAGGTCGGTTGTAGCCGAACCAGTTTTTCAGCTGGTGCGTCGTATTGTCGTTTTCTTCAGTTAGAACGTTTAGCGCAGTACGCGCAGTTTTTCAGTCGTGGCGTCCGACAAAATCGGATCGGAGCCAATTGCTTTGGTGTTTTCGTTGAGTCAGTTGTAATATGTAATCTCTATTGTATTCTCATTGCATTTAGTAAGAAAGATGAGAAAATTGCCCCATCTGTGTTCTCTCTAGCAGTTTATCCCGTAGCCACAGAAACATTGTTTCTCCTCTGAAGAACCACCCAATTCTGTAGATTGCTCTGTGTGTTGATTCCTGGGAGAAACCCAACACCGTATTGGCCGAGGGCTCCACCTCGCCCGGCACCCGCAGAAGCTGCCGGCTCCACCTCACTTGGCGCCCGCGGAAGGTGCTGACTCCACCTTGCCTGGCGCCCGCGTGGACTCCGTCGGCCTTCGCCTCGACGCCGTGAGTACCTCGCCGGCCTTCGCCTTGCCTCCACGATGACCCGCGCTCGTGCGCAAAAACTCCGGCGTGCGTTCGCAAAGCATGCATGCGCGGCGCCCCCGCCTGAGGTCTGCGGCGCGAAGTCTCCGGCGTGCGAAGCCCTCGCCTGAACTCTCCGGCTCGAAGTATCCGGCGTGCGACGCCCCCGCCTGAGGTCTGCGGCGCGCAGTCTCCGGCATGCGAAGCCCTCGCCTGAACTCTCCGGCTCGAAATCTCCGGCGTGCGACGCCCCCGCCTGAGGTCTGCGGCGCGAAGTCTCCGGTGTGCGAAGCCCTCGCCTGAACTCTCCGGCTCGAAGTATCCGGCGTGCGACGCCCCCGCCTGAAGTCTCCGCAAAGTCTCCGGCGTGCGTGCGCGAAGTGTCCGGCGTGCGACGCCCCCACCTGAGGTCTGCGGCGCAAAGTCTCCGGCGCGAAGTCTCCGATGTGCGAAGTCCCCGCCCGAGGTCTGCGGCGCAAAGTCTCCGACGTGCGTGCGCGAAGTCTCCGGCGCGAAGTCTCCGGCGTGCAAAGGTGCGTTCGCGGAGTCTCTCGCCCGAAGTCTTCGGTTCGAGCTCGACGCGGATGGGTGTACGCAGTGAGTCAATCCACTCTACATGAGTGCTGCGAGTACTGGTTAGCTTTGCATACGTGCTCCGCACGGCCCCGCGCGAGCTTAATTCCATGCCTTCGCGTCGGCCGTCACCTCTGCAAGCGGCGGGCTCCTCGCTCCCCCTCAACGCCTTGTGTCGGCCTGTGCCCCGGTGAACCACGCGGCGAAGTCTACCCTGCGTCGAGATGATGACAGCTTCCAGGATGTATGCATCAAAGACAGATAAGTTCATCTTGTCGCTAGCTCGTTTATTTCGGGATGTATGCATGCACCTCGTTAAATATGGCAAAGGCGTTGTGAGCATATAGATCTGTGGTGAGCCCTCATTTCCTTTCCAGGTCCAGATCTGGTGGGCAACGTGCATGATGAGTAAGGTGTATGGATTTTGCCTGTATGTCGGACCGCTCCGCACCGAGCCTCCGCGAGCCTATGCGCGACGTCGGTGTTCTGTGGCGAGCCTCCGTCGGCTTCGCGCCTAGCTCCGCGCCCGTCTTCGTCCGCCCTCCGCGCACTCCGCGTCAATGACTTCCGGGCCGGGGCCCACGAAGTCAAGTCTCAGCGGGCCTCGCTCCGCACTCCGCGCATCCGCGAAGTCTGCATGCGGCGTCAGTCCCTGCGAAGGCACGGGCGAAGTCCCTGCTGTCTCCGCGCGCAGCCACGCAGCGCCGGGCCCCCGGTGAATACGTAAGTAAGTCCTAGCATCACTACTACAGAAAGGCTAATAGTAGACGCCAAATCACAGACGGTTTTGTGAAACCGTCTGTAATGTACACTATTACAGACGGTTTTAAATTGTGGCGAGAAAAAGGAGTATCACAGACGGCTCTTACCAATGAACCGTCTGTGATACTGGAATATCAGAGACGGTTTTTATTAAAAACCGTCTGTGATAATCTGGGATTATCACAGACGGTTTTTTATTAAAAAACCGTCTGTGTTGTGTCGACTATCACAGACGGTTGGTGTTAAGAACCGTCTGTGAATGTTCACAGACGGTTTTTAACAAGAACCGGCTGTGATGTCCCTTTGTCTGTCATATTCTAGATCAGAGGTTAATATATAAGTACACATTGCTTCTAATAACTTAACTACAGAACTACTGAGACAAGAGATCACAAATTAAAGGCAAATTTATTAATTTCAATTAGAGGCAAATTTATTACAAAAGTCGCACAGGTAAAGAGTTTCCCAGATTGTAATCTTTTGGGCTTCGTACGCTTCTTCTTCGACTTGGGGACTTGGAGGATCAGCCGCAAAATTCTCGAACGCCGTTAAGATTGCCCTTGTCCTCAGCACTTCCTCCTCCAGCCTGGGCAAATGATCAGCAGCATCCATAATGTCGTAGAGGATATGCTGAAAAGATTCCTTAGAATCTGCCGTATTTGCTTGATCGGCAAGGCTATCCATCAGTCTCTCTAATGCGTGTAGAGCTTCTTCCGCTTTGCGCACATTGTGGAGAAGAACCAGGGTGAGGGCTGTTTCCCTTTCTTGAGCGGCAGCGAGACGCCTCCGTTAATAAATGTGGCCGGTATATATGTAGTTATAATTAGTTAATCTAGAATTTAATACTAAGTTGTTATATATGTACATAACGTAGGACCGAAGCTGGATGTATGCCGCGAGCCGTGTGAGTGAAGAGTACATTAATGGCGTTTCTGCTTTTATAAGAGCTGCCGAGGAGGATATGTTGAATAAGGGGGTGGAATATATGTGCTGTCCATGCACTGACTGCGAGAATGTGAAGATGTTTAAGAATCGAGGGCAAATTGAATCGCACTTGATTCGGAGGGGTTTCAAAAAGGATTATACGTGTTGGACCAGTCATGGCGAAGTGAATGATCATATGCCGCCGGATGACATCGCCGGTGAAGTGAATGATATGCCCCCGGATGACATCGCCTGTGAACTGAATGACATGCCGCCGGCTGATGTCGATTGTGGCTTGGATTCGGATAGGTTGCACGATGATAATATGGATCAAATGCTTCGCGATGTAGAAGAGAACTATGATGAGAGAGAGTATGTTAAATTCCGTGGCTTGATGGAGGACTCAGAGAAACCTTTGTACACGGGCTGCAAGTACACGAGGTTGTCGGCCGTGCTTGAACTGTTGAAATTGAAGGCAAGCAACGGTTGGTCCGACAAGAGTTTCACGGCGCTGCTAGGTCTTTTAGCGGACATGCTTCCGGAGGGAAATGAGTTGCCTAAAACCACGTATAAAGCTAAGAAGGTTCTTTGTCCGTTGGGAATGGAAGTAGAAAGAATACATGCATGCCCGAACGACTGTATCCTCTACCGTAAAGGGTATGCAAACATGCATGTATGTCCGGTGTGCAACGCATCCCGATACAAACGTAACAATCAATCAGATGATGGCGAGGGAACAGAGGCGAAGAAAGGACCTCCTGCTAAGGTGGCATGGTATTTTCCTATAATTCCCCGTTTGAAAAGGTTTTTTGCAAATCCAAAGGAGGCAAAACTGCTGCGTTGGCACTCGGAGGAGCGAAAGAAGGATGGAATGATAAGACACCTTGCTGATTCCGCGCAGTGGAGAAACATCGATAGGAGGTTTGCAGAGTTCGGTGCAGAACCAAGGAATATAAGGTTTGGACTGAGTACAGATGGAATGAATCCTTTCAGTAGCATGAGCAGCCGACATAGCACATGGCCCGTGACTCTCTGCATCTATAACCTTCCTCCTTGGTTGTGTATGAAGCGAAAGTACATTTTGCTGTCGATACTTATCCAAGGGCCAAAACAACCTGGGAATGATATCGATGTGTTCCTAGCACCGTTGTTAGAAGATCGAAAAGTACTGTGGAACGAAGGGGTACAGGTATGGGATGCATACAAACGAGAGAACTTCACTCTGCGCTCCTTATTGTTCTGCACCATAAATGATTATCCTGCCCTTGGTAACCTATCGGGCCATAGTACAAAAGGTGCCAAAGCTTGTACTCACTGTTTAGATGGTACCGAGAGTGTGTGGCTGAGACACTCACGCAAAACCGTCTACATGCGTCACCGCCGGTTCCTTCGGAGGGCTCACCCATACCGCAAGATGAAGAAACAATTTGACGGAGAGAAGGAAGACGGTTCAGCTCCAAGGCATTTAAGGGGACACGAGGTTTATGATACGGTTAAGGATTTAGATGTTGTCCTCGGAAAGGGACGTAAATTGAGGGCTCATGAGAAGAACACCTGGAAGAAGAGATCAATATTTTGGGACTTACCTTATTGGGAGTACCTAGATGTACGGCACTGCATCGACGTCATGCACATAGAAAAGAATGTGTGCGACAGCTTGATTGGTCTCTTACTGAACATCCGTGATAAAACAAAGGACGGTGTCAACGCACGGCTTGACTTGGCTGACATGGACATCAGGCCGGAGTTAGCACCGACAAGCACTGATAATGGACGAACGTACCTTCCCCCTGCGTGTTACACTCTGTCCAAGGCTGAGAAAACAGAACTGTGCCAGTGCTTGCATGGTGTCAAAGTTCCGTCTGGTTACTCCGGCATCGTGAAGAAACTTGTTTCGATGCAAGATTTGAAGTTAAATGGCATGAAGTCTCATGATTGTCATGTGCTGATGACACAGATGCTCCCTATTGTAATTAGAAATATTTTGCCGATCAAAGTCCGAGAGACAATCATGAGGCTATGCTATTTCTTTAACACAATTGCTCAGAAGGTCATCGATCCCGAAGGACTAGATGCTCTGCAGGACGAGGTGGTGATGACTCTATGTCACCTTGAAATGTATTTCCCTCCTTCGTTTTTCGATATCATGGTCCATCTCATTGTTCACGTTGTGTGGGAGATAAA
>CM029655.1:41811264-41869281 GCA_017311315.1 Dendrocalamus latiflorus
TTTTCCCTGACGATCTTCCTGGAATGCCGTCAGACAGAGAAGTGGAGTTCGCAATTGAGTTAGCACCAGGTACATCGCCCATTTGCAAGAGACCTTACCGAATGCCCGCCAATGAGTTAGCAGAGTTGAAGAAGCAAATACAAGAATTGTTGGATAAAGGCTATGTCAAACCTAGCACATCTCCGTGGGGAGCACCTGTGTTGTTCGTCAAAAAGAAGGATGGCAGCCAGCGCATGTGCATGGATTACCGAGCTCTCAATGAAGTTACCATCAAGCATAAGTACCCCTTGCCCAGAATTGATGACTTGTTTGATCAACTAAAAGGAGCCGGAGTGTTCTCCAAGATTGATTTGAGATCGGGATATCATCAAATGAAGATTCGTCCAGAGGATATACCTAAGACAGCGTTCTCAACTCGTTATGGGTTGTACGAGTTTACCGTGATGTCCTTTGGCCTAACCAATGCCCCAGCATACTTTATGTACCTGATGAACAATGTGTTCATGGATTACCTGGATAAGTTCGTTGTCGTGTTTATCGATGACATACTGATCTACTCCAAGAATGAGAAAGAGCACGAAGAGCATTTGAGGATGGTATTGCAGAGGTTACGAGAACATAAGTTGTATGCCAAGTTCAGCAAATGTGAATTTTGGATGAAGGAAGTCACATTTTTGGGCCATGTCATGACAGCGGAAGGAGTAGCAGTTGATCCAGGGAAAGTGAAAGATGTACTTACTTGGAAGGCACCCACGTCAGTTACTCAGGTCAGAAGCTTCCTGGGAATGGCGGGTTACTATTGTCGATTCACTGAAGGATTCTCCAGTGTAGCCCGACCGCTTACTCAGCTGTTAAAGAAAGAAAAGAAGTTTGAGTGGACGCCAGAGTGCGAGAAGAGTTTTCAGAAATTAAAGGAGAGTCTAATGACAGCGCCAGTCCTAATTCTGCCGGACATTAAGAAGGACTTTGAGATCTATTGTGATGCATCTCGCAAAGGTTTGGGGTGTGTATTGATGCAAGACAAGAGAGTAGTGGCTTATGCATCACGCCAATTGAGGCCGCACGAAGAGAATTATCCCACGCACGATTTGGAGTTGGCAGCAGTTGTGCATGCCCTGAAAATATGGCGCCACTACTTAATGGGTAACCGTTGTGAAATCTACACGGATCATAAGAGCTTGAAATATATCTTTACTCAATCGGATCTCAACCTAAGGCAAAGAAGATGGTTGGAATTAATAAAGGATTATGATATCATTATCATCCGGGGAAAGCCAATGTAGTGGCAGATGCATTGAGCAGAAAGGTGTACTGCAATACCGTGATGGTTAAGGAGCACCAACCAGCTTTACACGAGGAGTTTCAAAAGCTCAATTTGGAGTTGGTTGAGGAAGGGATGTTAACCGCTTTGGACTTACAGCCAACTCTAGATAACCAGATCCGTCAAGTGCAGCCAGAGGATGAAAACATTCAGCGAATCAAGGTTGGAATAAAAGAAGGCAAAGCACCAGGTTTTATGGAAGATGATCAGGGCATAGTGTGGTACAAGACACGTTTGTGTGTACCCAACAAAGAGGAGTTAAAGCAATTATTGCTTAAGGAAGCACATGAGTCATTATATTCAATTCATCCAGGCAGTACCAAGATGTATCAGGACATTAAAGACAAGTACTGGTGGCCAAGTATGAAGCGTGAGATAGCCGAGTATGTAGCACTTTGTGATGTGTGCCAAAGAGTGAAGGCTGAACATCAAAGACCAGCAGGCTTGCTGCAACCCTTGAAAATTCCTGAATGGAAGTGGGAAGATGTGGGAATGGACTTTATTACAGGTCTACCCAAGACTAGGGAAGGTTATGATTCAATATGGGTAATTGTGGATCGTTTGACGAAGGTCGCCCATTTCCTCCCAGTCAAGACGACCTATACTGGTGATAAGTTAGCTGAGCTATACATGTCCAGAATTGTGAGTCTCCATGGAGTACCCAAGAGGATAGTATCTGATTGTGGGTCGCAGTTTACCTCACGATTTTGGAGCAGTTTCCACGAAGCAATGGGCACTCATCTGAACTTCAGTATAGCATATCATCCGCAAACCGATGGTCAGACAGAGCGAGCGAATCAAATTTTAGAAGACATGTTGAGGGCATGTGTCTTGGATCACGGAGCCAAGTGGGATAGTTGCTTACCTTTTGCGGAGTTCTCCTACAATAACAGTTACCAAGCCAGTTTACAGATGTCACCGTTTGAAGCTCTGTATGGTAGAAAGTGCAGAACCCCTCTCAATTGGAAAGAGACGGGGGAGAGACAAATCTTCGGGCCAGAATGTCTTCAGGAAGCAGAATAGAAAGTGCGTTTGATTCAAGAAAGGTTAAAGGCAGCCCAGGCCATACAGAAAAGTTATGCTGATACTCGTCGAAGGGATTTAAGCTTTGAGCCAAACGATTACGTGTATCTCAGGATCACACCCTTCAAGGGTGTGAAGAGATTTCAAATGAAGGGAAAGCTCGCACCAAGGTATGTGGGGCCACTCAAGATTTTAAAGCGCAAAGGAGAGGTTGCATACCAGTTGGAATTACCAAACACCTTGAGTGGGATACACGACGTTTTTCATGTATCTCAACTAAAGAAGTGCCTAAGAGTGCCAGAGGAGGCAGTGCCAGTGGAAGCTGTGGATCTTCAGGAGGATCTATCTTATAAAGAGCATCCTGTGAAAATTTTGGAAGTAGCAGAGCGTGTGACCAGAAGAAGGATCGTTCGCTTTTGCAAAGTTCAATGGAGCAACCATTCAGAGGAGGAAGCAACCTGGGAGCGCGAGGAGGATCTCAAAGCGGAGTTTCCAAACCTATTCCTTAGAGAGCCAGAATCTCGGGGTCGAGATTCCATTTAAGGGGGGAGGTTTGTAACATCTTGAATTTCAGAGCCTTTTTGAAGCTTTTAAAATAAAATTCACCATTTGTATTTTTCGGGAATTAATTAAAGCTTAATTGGTATTGTCATAAATTAAAAGGAGTTAATATGAATAAGTCAAACATTAACATTTGCCAAAAGTATTTTATTTGAGTTCCTGGAGTCTCAAGGATTTTTTTGTTAATTTTCTGGAATTTTTCTGGATTTATTTGCTATTTTCTAGAGCTCAAAGAGTATTTCTTGAATTTTCTGAAAAAGAAAAACTCCCAAAAACCCTTGAACCGGCCGGTGGGCCGAAACCCACCGAACCGACCCGGTCCAGCCGGCCTGCCCCGCCCCCTCGCCGCCCTGAGCCACCGACAGGTGGGGCCTGCCTGTCAGAGTCATCCCCGACCTGGACTCCACCTCCGTCTCTGACCCGAACTCCGCCGTCGCCTTCCTTTCCCGCCGTCGCCCGCGCGTAACCGAGCTGGACTTCGCCCCCGGGTTCATCGCGGACACCTCGGAACCGGGGTATAAAAGGGGCCCCGACCCCGAGGCTCTCCTCGTCCCGCAGCCGCCGCCCTCGCCGCCGCTTGTCTCCGTGCGCCGCCGCCTTCGCCAGGAGCTTCGCCGCCGTCTTCGGAGGCCGTCGACCTCCGCCTCGCTTTGCCGCCGTCGCTGTCACCGTCGGTGAGCCCCGCCGCCGTCCCGAGCCACCGCCGACCCAGCCCGACGCCGTACCCCGCCGCCCGGCCGTTCCGCCCCGCGCTCCGCGCCGCCAGCTGGACCGCACCCGCGCCCCCACGTCCCTTCGCCTTCCGGTGGAACCGGTCCACCGTGCGCCGAGCCACTGCCGGTGGGACCCACCCGTCAGCCGTGAGCCATAGACCGAGCCACGCCAACCCGCCTCGCAAACCGGGCCACGTCAACCCTAGGCCAACGTGTCACGCCACGTCAGCGCCACCTGTCAGCCACGTCAGCACCCGAGGCCACCCAGATGCCATGTCAGCTTGCCACGTCAGCTGCCACGTCAACCGCCATGTCAGCTGCCACGTCAGCTATGCTTGCACACGTGTCATGCCACGTGGTCGCCACGTCAGCCCTAGCCGCTACGTCAGCAAGCCGGTCGCCCCCGCACTGTTCCATGTGCCGAGTCCACCGTAGACCTATTCTTCCGTGCACCCGGTCCACAGCACAGTGCCTTTTTCCAATTTCCCCAAATTTCTGTAGATTTATTTTTTCAGTGGCCCATTCTCCCTCGTCCTAGCTCCGATTGGCCCGATTATTTTTCCTAAATTCATCTAAAATTGAGCTCTATCTTTTGGTTCAGGTTTGAGAATTTTTGGAGTTCATTTGAATTTTATTTGATTTTATTTCTTGTGTTCGTCTCGCTTTCTCTCTCGTTAGATCACGCGTTCGAGGGAGCCGACGTCGGATTCGAAGATCAAGAGCCGTCAACTGAGCAAGGCCAAGGCAAGTCGTGTCCTTTGATCATGTTGAACCTAGTTTTCAATCTATTATGTATTACTTTGTTTTAAATTATTATGCATCGCTATTTTATTATCAAACCCTTGTATTGGTAGCTATTGTCCAAGTTGATTAATTCCTCCTTGATAATTTGATTGCCATGTGTTCATTGTCACCATAGGATGGGTAATTATCTAGTGATGCAATACTAGTTGTCACATGGGGTATACGTCTAGTTTGCTTAGCCATGCTTATGTTTAGAACAATGGGTCTATCATCACATGTGTTAATTAATCTTGACTTAATGATATACTTGAACGTGGGGATTAACCACAGTTGTAAAATTTGTTGCCATAACATGGGTAGTGTCATTGGTATTGGTTATACAAATCTGGTTTTCACTCGGGCGAATGATCGTGCAGTAAAGGGGGTGCAGGTTGCACATTGGGATGTGGATGCTTCGCCTGAGTAATACTTAAGGACTTAACTTTGTGCGCCATTGATCTGAGTTTTACTGTGCAAACCACATGTCTAATATGGGATAGACCTGGCATAATAATTTGTGAAGTCTCAACTTTGGTTTCACCACTGATGTTGTTGTGGCGCAAGAGGGGGCAATTATCGACTAGGGGGAATTACGCTACTCGACGGCGAAACCTTAGCGAGTGGGATCGGGTTGAGATGGATCATTGTAAAAGCCTTGTTGTGATTATCTTTAACGTGAGGATTATCGCATCGTGTGGGTACAGTTGTGCAACCTCTGCAGAGTGTAAAACTATTCGAATAGCCGCGTCCTCGGTCATGGACAATGCTCGGTGATTTCACACGAGGGGTAGAGCTTTCATAAAAACCTTGGTTGGGTTAAGTTGGGAAGTGAATGGTCAGTTCACTTGTGGTTACCTTTAATTCCTTTGATTACTTATTTATTATCGTTTGTTAAATCTTGCTTTTCAATCTAATTATGGTATTTACCTTAAATTGCTGTTTTATGCGAAATTAACCTTTCAGCCATCCTTTGTTAAGCCTTGCATACTATATTGCATTCTTTGTTACAAACGACTTGCTGAGTACTCTACGTACTCACGGCTTCAACCATATTTGCTCAGTTGAGGAGGAAGGACCCAATCCGCAGGACTTCTTGGAGGGAGGATACTACGAGGACTTCACGGACTAGGATTTCGCTCCACAGTCGATTGCCTGTGGCATGTCGAATGGCCCATGAGTTTATTTTGTTTTCCGATGTTACATTTCCCTAAGCCCTTCTGGCTAATAATTGTAAGCTTGACCTTAAGGTCGTACTCTGATATTTAATATTATGATTTGGATTTTCTTTAGATTATCGTGATGTGGATGATATTTATCTTTGTTATACTGTGTGCACTAGCGTGATCCTGGACTAGTGCAGAATACACAGGAGAGACCGAATTTGCATATTCGGGTCTCGACACATGGTGAAAAACGCCTTCTCTCGTGCATCGTTGTGCCATTTAGCGAGGAGTAGTTGCTAGTGTCCATTTTTCTACAAGATGGAATCACTCGGTGACGCATAGCTGGGTTACGGTGAAACTCCGCAAGAGCAGGCAACATTTTCGGAGAACCGCGGTGCAACAGGCTGCATGAGATGCCACGGTGAAAAAACGCCTTCTCTCATGGATCGTTGTGCCTTTTAGCGGGGAGTAGTTGTTAGTGTCCTTTTTCTATGAGATGGAATCACCCGGTGACGCATAGCTGGATTACGGTGAAACTCCGCAGGAGCAGGAAACATTTTCGGAGAACTACGGGGCAACAAGCTGCGTGGGTTGCCATGGTGAAGAACCGCCTTCTCTCGTGGATCGTTGTGCCTTTTAGCGAGGAGTAGTTGTTAGTGTCAATTTTTCTACGAGATGGAATCACCCGGTGACGCATAACTGGGTTACGGTGAAACTCCGCAGGAGCAGGCAACATTTTCGGAGAACCGCGGGGCAACAGGCTGCATGAGATGCCACGGTGAAGAAATGCCTTCTCTCGTGGATCGTTGTGCCTTTTAGCGAGGAGTAGTTGTTAGTGTCCATTTTTCTACGAGATGGAATCACCCGGTGACGCATAGCTGGGTTACGGTGAAACTCCGCAGGAGCAGGCAACATTTCCGGAGAACCGCGGGGCAACCGGATGCAAGGGTTGCCACGGTGAAGAAACACCTTTTCTCGTGGATCTTTGTGCCTTTTAGCGATGAGTAGTTGTTAGCGTCCATTTTTCTACGAGATGGAATCACCCGGTGACGCATAGCTGGGTTACGGTGAAACTGCGCAGGAGCAGGCAACATTTCCAGAGAACCGCAGGGCAACATGCTGCATGAGTTGCCACGCTGAAGAAATGCCTTCTCTCGTGGATCGTTGTGCCTTTTAGCGGGAAGTACTTGTTAGTGTCCTTTTTCTACGAGATGGAATCACCCGGTGACGCATAGCTGGATTACGGTGAAACTCCGCAGGAGCAGGAAACATTTCCGGAGAACTACGGGGCAACAAGTTGCGTGGGTGGCCACGGTGAAGAAACGCCTTCTCTCGTGGATCGTTGTGCCTTTTAGCGAGGAGTAGTTGTTAATGTCCATTTTTCTACGACATGGAATCACCCGGTGACGCATAGCTGGGTTACGGTGAAACTCCGCAGGAGCAGGCAACATTTCCGGAGAACCACGGGGCAACAGGCTACATGAGATGCCACAGTGAAGAAACGCCTTCTCTCGTGGATCGTTGTGCCATTTAGCGAGGAGTAGTTGTTAGTGTCCATTTTTCTACGAGATGGAATCACCCGGTGACGCATAGCTGGGTTACGGTGAAACTCCGCAGGAACAGGCAACATTTCCGGAGAACCGCGGGGCAACAGGATGCATGGGTTGCCACGGTGAGGAAACACCTTCTCTCATGGATCTTTGTGCCTTTTAGTGATGAGTAGTTGTTAGTGTCCATTTTTCTATGAGATGGAATCACCCGGTGACGCATAGCTGGGTTACGGTGAAACTGCGCAGGAACAGGCAACATTTCCGGAGAACCGCGGGGCAACAGGCTGCATGAGATGCCACGGTGAAGAAACGCCTTCTCTCGTCGATCGTTGTGCCTTTTAGCGAGAAGTAGTTGTTAGTGTCCATTTTTCTACGTGATGGAATCACCCGGTGACGCATAGCTGGGTTACGGTGAAACTCCGCAGGAGGAGGCAACATTTCCGGAGAACCGCGGGGCAACAGGCTGCAAGAGATGCCACGGTGAAGAAACGCCTTCTCTCGTGGACCGTTGTGCCTTTTAGCGTGGAGTAGTTGTTAGTGTCCATTTTTCTACGAGATGGAATCACCCAGTGACGCATAGCTGGGTTACGGAGAAACTCCGTAGGAGCAGGCAACATTTCCGGAGAACCGTGGGGCAACAGGCTGCATGAGATGCCATGGTAAAGAAACGCCTTCTCTCGTGGATCGTTGTGCCTTTTAGCGACGAGTAGTTGTTAGTGTCCATTTTTCTACGAGATGGAATCACCCGGTGACGCATAGTTGGGTTACGGTGAAACTCCGCAGGAGCAGGCAACATTTCCGGAGAACCGCGGGGCAACACGCTGCATGAGATGCCACGGTGAAGAAACGCCTTCTCTCGTGGATCGTTGTGCCATTTAGCGAGGAGTAGTTGTTAGTGTCCATTTTTCTACGAGATGGAATCACCCGGTGACGCATAGCTGAGTTACGGTGAAACTCCGCAGGAGCAGGCAACATTCCGGAAAACCGCGGGGCAACTGGCTGCAAAAGATGCCACGGTGAAGAAACGTCTTCTCTCGTGGATCGTTGTGCCTTTTAGCTAGGAGTATTTGTTAGTGTCCATTGTTCTACGAGATGGAATCACCCGGTGACGCATAGCTAGGTTACGGTGAAACTCCGCAGGAGTTGGCAACATTTCCGGAGAACCACGGGGCAACAGGCTGCATGGGATGCCACGGTAAAGAAACGCCTTCTCTCGTGGATTGTTGTGCCTTTTAGCGAGGAGTAGTTGTTAGTGTCCATTTTTCTACGGGATGGAATCACCCGGTGACGCATAGCTGGGTTACGGCGAAACTCCGCAGGAGTAGGCAACATTTCCGGAGAACCGCGGGGCAACAGGCTGTATGGGATGCCACGGTGAAGAAACGCCTTCTCTCATGAATCGTTGTGCCTTTTAGCGAGGAGTAGTTGTTAGTGTCAATTTTTCTACAAGATGGAATCACCCGGTGACGCATAGCTGGGTTACGGTGAAACTCCGCAGGAGCAGGCAACATTTCCGGAGAACCGCGGGGCTACAGGCTGCATGGGATGCCACGGTGAAGAAACGCCTTCTCTCGTGGATCGTTGTGCCTTTTAGCTAGGAGTAGTTGTTAGTGTCCATTTTTCTACTAGATGGAATCACCCGGTGACGCATAGCTGGGTTACAGTGAAACTTCGTAGGAGCAGGCAACATTTCCGAAGAACCACGGGGCAACAGGCCACATGAGATGCCACGGTGAAGAAACGCCTTCTGTCGCGGAGCAGGCTACATGAGGAGAACTACTCCTCGCTAAAAAGCACAACGATCCACGAGAGAATGCGTTTCTTCACCGTGGCATCCCATGCAGCCTGTTGCCCCACGCATGGACTGCGTCGTCCTCTCGTGGCTCTACGGGACGATCACCGCCGATCTTCTCGAGGTGGTGATGAACCGCGAGGACGTTGTCATCGATTTTTCGGCCCCTCGCCCTCGCCGCTGGCTCCAGCTCCACCCTTTGGCATCGACGTCTTGGTAATCTCGGCTCCGAGGCCCTCTCCCGTTTAGTGTCATCTTCTGCCATTTCAAGTAAAAAAACTGAGTCCGAACATTTGTGTCATGCTTGTCAGTTAGGTCGCCATGTGCGTCTCCCTTTTCATACTTCCAGTTCGCGAGCCGCTCATAATTTTGATTTAATACATTGTGACCTTTGTACTTCCCCCGTGGTTAGCATCTCAGGTTACAAATATTATTTAGTCATTCTTGATGATTGCTCGCACTATCTTTGGACTTTTTCTCTCCACCTCAAGTCTGACACTTTCACCACTCTCACTCATTTTTTTGCTTATGTTTCCACTCAGTTTGGCGTCTCCATCAAGAACGTTCAGTGCGACAATGGACGTGAGTTTGATAACTCCAGCGCCTGCACGTTCTTTCTCACTCATGGTGCCACCCTCCATATGTCTTGCCCATACACTTCGCCCCAAAATGGTAGAGCTGAGCGCATTATTCGCACCACCAATAATATTATTCGCTCTCTCCTTTTTCAGGCTAGCATTCCCGCCTCTTATTGGGTTGAGGCACTCCACACAGCCACTTATCTCCTCAATCGCCACCCCACCAAGACCCTCGCTCTTGCCACCCCTTTTGCCGCACTCTACGGAACCCAGCCATCTTATACCCACCTTCGCGTCTTTGGGTGTCTCTGCTACCCAAACCTCTCTGCGACTGCTGATCATAAGTTGGCTCCCCGCTCTGCCGCCTGCGTTTTTCTTGGGTACCCCTCTGATCACAAGGGGAACCGCTTTCTTAATCTCTCCACCAATGGGATCATCATCTCACGTCATGTGACCTTTGATGAAACCTCTTTTCCTTTCTCCGAGGTCTCATCCCCACCTTCATCCGACTTTGACTTTCTATCGGAGTTTGATGTTGCACCTGTTATTCCTATTGGCTTGTCTCGTGTTTCAGGTACCCATGCTACTCCGGATGCTGCCTCGCACGACCCACACAACACCGCTGCCCCTGGCGTTCAGCCCTAGGTTGCTGCCAGCGGTGTGGACGGGTTGCTGCAGCACGACGCGGCATCTCCTGGGTGTGGCGCGTCCTCCAGCACCGCCGACGCCCACGCGCTTGGGCCTGACGCGGCCAGCACGGCCCACGTGCCTCCGCCGGGTGTGGCGTCCTCCAGCAACGCCCCCCACGCGCCTGGGCCTGGTGCACCCCACGTGCCTCCGCCTTCGCCTGGTGTGGCGTCCCCCTACGCGACTGGGCCTGGTGCGCCCCACGTGCCTCCGCCTCAGCCTGGTGCGGGTGCGTCCCGCGCGACTCCGTCTAGTGCGGCCAGCACGGCTGTGCCGGGCGCGGTCCATGCACGTCCGCCTCCACCAAATGTTGTGCTTATTCCACCAGTGACAAACGAGCACAACATGATGACGTGAGGGAAGCACGGCTTTCGTCAACTGAAGACTCCATTCGATCTTCATGCTGCCGCCTTGGCTCCGGTGCCCAGTTCCTATCGCAGTGCATTGGCAGATCCGAACTGGAGAGAGGCAATGACCGAGGAGTACTCCGCATTGATCGCCAATAATACGTGGGAGTTGGTTCCTCGTCCCTCAGGAGCCAATATTGTGACCGGCAAGTGGGTTTATCGCCATAAGTATCGTGCTGACGGTTCTTTTGAGCGATACAAGGCTCGTTGGGTTCTTCGAGGTTTCACTCAACGTCCTGGAGTTGATTTTGATGAGACCTTCAGTCCGTGGTCAAGCCTGCTACCATTCGCACAGTGCTCACAGTTGCTTTCTCTCATGATTGGCCTGTTCATCAGCTTGATGTCAAGAATGCTTTCTTGCATGGCACCCTCGACGAGACAGTTTATTGTGTGCAGCCTGCTGGTTTTGTTGACAGCTCCCGCCCGGATTTTGTTTGTCGCCTGAACAAGTCTCTCTATGGCCTGAAGCAAGCTCCCTGTGCCTGGTACAGTCGCTTTGCCTCCCACATTCTCTCCTTGGGTTTTGTGAGTGCCAAGTCCGACACATCATTATTTATCTATTAACACGGCGGTGATACAGTCTACTTGCTTCTCTATGTTGATGATATTGTTTTGACGGCCTCCTCCGCGCCTCTTCTCCGCCGGGTTATTGCAGCACTCCAGTAGGAATTCTCTATGAAGGATCTTGGTCCTCTGCACTATTTTCTGGGCCTTACAGTCACTCGTCAGGATGGTGGTTTCTTTCTTTCACAGCGTTCATACATCCGGGAGATTCTTGAGCGTGTAGGCATGAGCCACTGCAAGCCGTGTTCAACACCAGTTGATACATCAGCAAAGGTCTCTGGCTCGGAGGGATCCCCAGTTGCTGATCCGACTCACTATCGAGGTCTGGCTGGTGCATTACAGTACCTCACCTTCACCCGCCTAGATATTTCTTGTGCTGTCCAGCAGGTCTGCCTTCATATGCATGATCCGCGAGAGCCGCACTACGCTTTGATTAAGTGCATTCTTCGTTATCTGCATGGGACATTGGATCACAGTTTACACCTTCGGCGCACCACTACATCGACTCTAGTTGCTTATTCTGATGCAGATTGGGCTGGTTAACCTGACACTCGCCGCTCCACCTCTGGGTACGCGGTCTTTCTTGGTGACAACCTTGTCTCCTGGTCATCGAAGCGGCAACCTACTGTTTCTCGTTCCAGTGCTGAGGCAGAGTACCGTGCAGTTGCCAATGCTGTTGCTGAAACGACTTGGCTCCGTCAGCTACTTCAGGAGTTGCATATTCCTCTTCAGCGCGCGACGATCGTTTATTGTGATAATATCAGTGCAGTGTATCTCTCGACGAACCCGGTGCAACATCAGCGCACCAAACACATCGAGATTGATCTTCACTTTGTCCATGAGCGGGTTGCTGCTGGCGCTATTCGAGTGATGCACGTTCCTACGACCTCACAGTATGCTGACATCTTCACCAAGGAACTACCATCTTCGGTCTTCATCGAGTTCCGCTCCAGTCTGAACGTTCTTCCCTGTGGCTAGCCACGCTCAGACTGCGGGGGGTGTTAGACTAATGTAGGATCGTTGATAGCAATCAGAGGGGGGTGAATGATTGCAACGCACAGCGGAAACCTTTTTTTTATTTTCTACCTTTTAATATGCAAAAAACCAGAAATAACAAAAAACTAAAAAAATATTTTTTTGAATTCAATGCAGTAATCACTGTAGCAAATTACTGTAGCGAGGTACTGTAGCAAAACACTGTAGCGTACTGTACGATTTACTGTAGCAGCGAACTTCCGATCGATCTAAACGTGCTCGTTTTTTTCATAACCTTCTAATCAATTTTTTAATTAAAAATAATGCATGTATGCAAGCAACAAAAATACCTAGACATAGATCAATGCATGGAGAATTTATAGAAATCAGAAAACCAAGAAAAAAGATAATAGATGCGAAATAAAAAAACTCACAAACTTTAATTGAAAAACATGTATACTGTTCATCCATCCATCATCAGCACAGTGCGCATCGTGATTCTTCTCGTGTTACACCGCCGCACGCCGTTTTCTTCGCCCGAACCGCGCCGGTCCAAAAACGCTTTCTCCTTTTTCTACAGATTATCACCAACCAGTGACTGCACATATATATATGCAGCCCCCTAATCCTAATCCAACTCCAACTAGACCTTAAAACCCTAATTCAACTCTAACTAGGCCTTAAAGTCCTAATTCAACTCCAACTAGGCCTTAAAATCCTAATCCAACTCCAACTAAACCTGGGCCTTTTTATCTCAACTAGATTTTTGACCCACTAATTTTCAAGGGACCCGAAACCCTTCCTAACACGGGTTTTTCACACTCATGACTTTTCTAACGCGTCACGTGTCGAAGCCTCCAGAACCGCACCTCCCGTAGCTTCTCCACGTATCATCCACCTTTGATCTCCATGCGCCCCAAGTATGAGCCCAATCATCTCGTGACCTCCTTGACCGTCTGAACCTCGGATCTCCCCATCTTAGTTCCGGTCCACCTCGTCACCGACCATGATTGCCTCCATGCTCAACCTGCACATGCAAAGACCAAAGAACGTTTTTCTGGCACAAGTTCTTCCAAACTTGACCAACATCAATCCGCACACACGCAACACAACTCGCATAACACCGCTAAACGAAATCACCAATTATTCATCATAACAAATTAACCATTGTCAATTATTCATCACTAAAATATCCTAAACCTAGCCACATGGTCTAACAATCTCCCCCTTGATGAATACATTCACAACATCACAAAATTGTATGATGAATTAGCTTCAAATAGATATGAGTGAAGAACTAAAGCCGAAAAAACATTTTAAACCATAAGTCTCAAATCTCTCCCCCTCAACACAAGAGAGGTAATTTTATTCTCCCCAAATTCTCTTTAATTTCTCGCAAAGCACACCAAATCTCTCCCCCCTTGGCAATGTAATCATCAAGAAAATTTAAAGAAAGAATAATTCTAAGACGGAGCAATGAAAGTAAAAATCAAGAAGCTTTGTAGATTATCCAAGTCATTGTGCATTTATTTAATAAAGCAACCAAGACATATTTTTGAGTAGAGCTATCTAGATCATATTAAGACATATATCACATAGCAATGTCAAAACAAATTTTCAATATGATTAAGCAATTTATATCAATGACAGGCATCTCAACAATGACCAAACCAATTATAGAGAGCACAACGAGATATCACAACGAAAAATCAAAACCTAAAAGTGAAGCAAATTTTAACTCTAGACGAGCTAGCAGTCTCATGTAACAACCTATTGCTCCACACTCAATTTTTAGGCATGTGGCACGCTTGTAGCATACTTCTTTTCAAAATGACATACTTTTCTTCTTCTTCTTCTTTTTGATGGTGGCATGCTTGAAGCATACGTCTTTTCATTTTGCGCAGTTTTGTGCCTTTTTTTTGTTCACCATGGCATGCTTGAAGCATGCATCTTTTCAATTTTTTCTTTATATACTCTCTTTTTTTAATAACATGCCAAATTGAGTGATCATAAGAATTGGAACATGAAACATGCGAGCCTCATAACCAAGAGTTAAAATAAGACTCACAATCAAGCTAATCCTTTTCGATGGACATCGCAGAGTAATAACTATAATTAATCTAGTCAAAGTATTCCGCCATGTCATACTTTTAATTCAAATGTAGCAATTTAATTATAAACAGTCCTGATCAAAGCTACACAACATATGAATAGATATGATAAAGAGAGCTCTACTACTCAATTGATTTCAATGACTTGGATTTGATGAGTTATTTGACAAGGATAATAAACAAAGCTTCCGAAATTTTTAAACAACAAGCTCCCCCTCAGAATAATCCCATAAGATGTAATACTCCCAACTCACTTCACAATTGAGGAAAACGAGAAGTATCAAACGATTTCATGTGCAAATTAGCAACTTGAGAATTTAACAAGATGTAAGACAACATCACCTTTTCCACATGGTTTTTCAAAAAATGAAATCTCTTGCAGACCATCAAAGGAGTGAAGAACCATCAAGTGTTCCAATCAAGCGATGATAAAAAAACGGAACCCAATTTAGCTCATGTTCTCCATCCTTGTCAGCTGTTCTTACATGACAGGAAACATCGGTCTCACAGTATTGGGGTTAGTAAAATAAGATTTAGGAATCCAGTACTGTGACACACGACGAACAGGAGCAACAAAGCTAGAACTAAAATCACGTGCATGTGGATGGTTAGAATGCCGAAAAGAACGTGAATCATTTGAATTAAATCCCAATCTAGCATGTGAAGCAGATTTAAAGCCATGATGAAAGTTCTCAAAAAACATAGCTTTCACATTAGTTCTAGGAACAAAAGACATTGCATGTTTTTGTCTCAAAGCATTCAATCTTTTCTTTCTCTCTTTCTTGACACGTCTAAAGCAAAATTCATTCAAGTGTCCATCTCATCCACAATAGGTGCAATGAAATTTAACATAACCAAAGTTCTTTTGAGATGATGAGCTAGCACCTACATTATTATTTGATGAACTTTGCACAAAGCCAGCTGATTTAAATATGGTTTGATTTGGTTCAAGTTTCACTTTAATTTTTCCAGGTTCAAGAGACTTAATAATCTTAGGAGGATTATTCTTGGCATGCTCAACAAAATTAAATCCTAAACCACGATTTTTCATACTTGTTTTTGACTTGTTTAGAATCATATTTAAATTTTTCTTGCCAAAAGAAAATCTCTCTAAAGTATCTTTCAGGTACTCATTCTCTTTAGCTAGAGTAGGACAAGTTGTGCATTTATTAGATTTATTCACAACATTTTTAGAAGCACTAGACTGAGCTAATCTTTCTTTTTCAGCAAAATCATTAAGTTGTCTAGTCAAAGCTTTTATTTCAATGTTAAGCTTAGGACAATTTGAGCAAGAAGATATCTCATTATAAAGCATCTGTTGAATTGTTTCTTGAGATGAGTTAAGTCTAACTTCTAATAATTCACATTTAGAACAAGTTTTAGAATGAACATTTGAAATACTTGATTCTAAACATGAAGAAGAACTAAACTTGAGCTTTCCAATTTCATCATTAGCACATTTCAATTTTTCATCATAAGAGTCATGTGCTAATCTTAATTTATCAAATTTAGCAGTTATATCTCTAAGTTGATCCATGTTTAAAGCATTAAGAGACCTAGCATTCTCTAACTCAGAATGTAAAATTTGACAAGACTCGCAAGATTCATCATCAGGAATTAAAACTCTAAGTCTTGCAATTTCAGAATTTAGAGATTCAATCAAAGTATCGTATTTTTTTAATCTTTTTATCTTTCTTTTCTAGCAAAGTTCCAAGTTTAGCAACAGGTTTAGCTAAATCATCATAAGAAGGTTCTACCTCATTGTAGTTGTCACTGTCAAGATCATCATTGTCGGTGGAGCTTTTGCTACTTGCCATTAGACACAATCCAGTTAAATCTCTCCTGCCTTTGGGAGTATCATCCTCGCTGTCCGTGTCCACATCACTCAAATTAATTTGCCCAAGAGCAGCAAGAACCCAATGCACCACCTTGAGATTCATATAGCCCTTCTTTTTATTCTTCCTTTTTTCTTTCTCCATCTCTTCTTCCTTCTCATTCTTTTCTCTTGCAAATCTTGCTAGAAACTTTGGACATTTGAGACGAATATAATTGAGATCACCACACTCATAGCACCTTTGAGGACCAAAATTTCCTCTCTTTCTTGATCTCACATTCTGCAAAGCTCTTGTGAAGCGTGTAGAGAGGGTGCCAAATCATCTTCCGGAAGTTGCTCTAGCTGTTCATCGGTTAGTGAAGACAAAGCATAGCTAGTAGAAGAATTATCACCATTAGACTTGCTAGATTGTGAAGCTAAAGCAATTGATTTATTACCATTATTTTTTCTAGCAAAAACATCTAATTCATGAGTTTTCAATTTAGAATAAAGGACATCTAATGTAAGGGTACTCATGACAATAGATTCTCTAATGGATGTAACCTTCATCTCCCATATAGACATATCTAATGCTTCAAGTAATTGATGTGCATTTTCAGCATCAGTATAAGTAACATTAACAGCACGTAGGTTACTAAGAATTTTATTAAAGCGGGCAAAACAATCATCTATTGATTCACCAGGTTTCATCTCAAAACGCATGTAATCTTTTTTGTACATATCTTGACGTACCTCTTTAATAGTAGATGAACCCTCATGATAATCACATAGTGCTTTCCATACCTCATATGCGGATTTAAGATGCACAACACGATCAAAATCACTCCTTCCTAGTCCTTGAATTATCAGGTTCCTTGCCTTGCTATTTGCCTCCACTTGCGCTAAATTTGCTGCTGACACAGCATCGTTCTCGGGCACTCGATAAGGCTTGTAGACCTTCTCCCATATTGCAAAGCCTTGAGCTTGAATATATGCCTCCATCTTCGCTTTCAAATACTGAAAATCAACACCATCGAAACACACGGTTTTGTGGAATACCTATCCGTCGACATGTTTTCTAATTACCGGTTAAGATCAATTAGAAAAATAAACCTGCTCTGATACCACTTGTAGGATCGTTGATAGCAATCAGAGGGGGGTGAATGATTGCAACGCACAGCGGAAACCCTTTTTTTTATTTTCTACCTTTTAATATGCAAAAAACCAGAAATAACAAAAGCCAAAAAAAATATTTTTGAATTACTGTAGCAAAACATTGTAGCGTACTGTAGCGAGGTACCGTAGCAAAACACTGTAGCGTACTGTAGCGATTTACTGTAGCAGCGAACTTCCGATCGATCTAAACGTGCTCGTTTTTTCATAATCTTCTAATCAATTTTTTAATTAAAAATAATTCATGTATGCAAGCAACAAAAATACCTAAACATAGATCAATGCATGGAGAATTTATAGAAATCAGAAAACCAAGAAAAAAGATTCTGTCGGGACCCTGGATTATCGAATCTGGACCCTCTGTGTATTACAGCACTAGTCCCAGATCAAAGCTAGTGCACACAGTCAAACAAAAATGATTACATAACCAACAACGCTTTATTACAATAATACAGAATACAGACCGAAAGGTCTCATTATTACAACTGAGGTTGAAGACCTCACACACTCACAAAAACACAGCGGAAGCAGAAATAAATTCAGCGAAGACCCATCAATACGCCACAGGCAATTGACTGGGGAAGCGCGACCTAGTACTCCGGGAATCCTTCGTCAAATCCACAAGCGAAGTAGTCGTAGTCACCTTCTTGAGCTTCACATTCCTCTGAGTATTATTTTTGAGTGCAGCGTGTGAGTACATAAAGTACTCCGCAAGTCTTGGGGAAAATGCAATAGATGCAAGGCTTGACAAAGGAAGGCCATATGGTTCTTTTGCACAAAGCAATATTTTAAATTCAATTACTACTAATTATTTTCAAAGGCATAAATTTAACAAAGCATAGGTTCAGGATGATCAAAGGAGACTTGCCTTCTTGTGCGCTTTTTGGTCCTTCTTGCTGCGACTCGATAAATTCTTCGGCGACGTCGGGTTCAACGCGCGAAATGACAAAATAAACGAACAAATAAATACAAATAAAATCACAAAAATATAATATATATACTGGAAGGAAGTTTTATGATTTCATACGAATTTAGGAGAAAGATTCAGCGGATTTGGGGTTCACACGAATATCTGTAAGATCGGTTGGGAAAAGAAATTATTGAGACAATATCTGGACCAAGGAGAATGGAATAAATTTTTATGGAGATTTTGCAAGATTTGAATTTAAATTTTGAAAGTGCACAGAAAATTTGGAATGGAACTGAGGCTTTGAAATTAAACTAGGCATTGGAATTTGAAATTTAAATTTTGAAATATCAAATAAATTTTAAATATTTGAAAGGATAGAAGAAATGGATAGTTTGGAATTTTTGATGAATTTAGAAATTTGAATGGGCTCAAACGGAGTTAAAACGAGGGAGAACGAGCTCCGGGAAGTTTAAATTCAGAGAAAATGGAAAAAGGGATTTTCTGGAATTATTTTTCTAAATGAAAAGAATTTATGGCGTCAGCATTGCGTCAGCGAGGGAATTTTGATTTCGGCCGGATTTATTTTTCAACGAAAAAATCGGTTTACTGCGCCACGCTGACGTCAGCCCTGAGGGGGTCTGACTGACCGGTGGGCCCGGTCCATGTGGACCGAGTCCACGGACGAGGGGACTGACCGAGGTGGTGAGGGTGGCGGGCTGGCGCTGACGGGGCAGGGGAAAGCCGACGCGGCGGGGACGTGGCGTGCCACGCAGCTGCCACGCGGGCACGACTATTGACGTGGACAGGGCGGCCGGGGTGGCGCACGGGCATGGCGTGCTCGCCGGCGCTCCGGCGGGCGGCGAGGGCGGAAACGGGGAGTCTAGTGGTGGGCGCGGGCTTTACCGTCGGTGATCGGAGGCGGCCGGCGGTGAGCAAAGGCGGCGGCGCGACTCGGGCGGCGACGGGAACGGGGCTCCGGTGGTGGAGAGGCGCAGCCGAGGGGCGAAGGACGTCGGGGGCGACGCGGCGAAGCCGAAGGGTTCGGCGGCGAGGCGAGAGGCGGACCGAGTCAGCGGCGATTTCTCGCCAGAGTCGACGGCGGCGGCGGAGGCAAGGGCGCACGGTGCTGGGGTGCTGTGGAGCCCGGGAGAGAGAGCGGAGGTGGGGGAGAGGTAGTGCGGAGAGAGGCGGGCCGGGGGACCCTTTTATAGGCGGCGGAGGGGGAGCAGGGGCGCTTAATTGTCCGCCGGAGATAGCGGCCGGAAAAAGGAAGGGACGGGGAGGAAGGAAAGAGAGGGGGAAAGAAGGAAGGCGAGCGCGGAATCGGGGGGATTCGGGCGCGGAGGTGCGAGCGGTTTCCAAAACCGGGGCGAGGGCGGAGGGGAAAGGCCGGATGCGGCGGGGATTCGGTCGGCGGCCGGAAAAGGAAAGGAGGTGGCCGAGCGGGAGGAAGAAGACGTCGCGCGGGGAAGGGGAAGGCTGACAGGTGGGGCCGAGCGGTCAGCGGGAGAGAAGGAGCGGGCGCGCCGACAGGCGGGGCCGGGATGCAGATAGAGAAAGGGAGGCGGAAGCGGGGGCGTTTGGATGGGAATCGGGCGGCTGCGGGAGCTAGGCGGGAGGGGACGACGACGATTGCGCCACGCAGCCGAGGCGGGGATCGGGTGGCTGGAGGTGAGGGAGGAGGCGTGGCTCAATCCCGTGCGCACACGTGGCGAGCGGAGAGGGGAGGTAGGCGGGATGGGGGCGACGGCCGGATGGGCCGGCGAGGGACGACGTGGGCGGCATCTGGCCGTCCACGTGGCGGTCGGGGGAGAGGGAAGGAGATTTTATTTTTGATTTCTGATTTCAGATTTTCAGAAATTGCCAGAAAATTCATTTAGCCTCAGAAAAATATGAAAATACTTCCAAAAATTCCAGGAAAATTCACAGAAGCTCCTGCTGACATTTTGGACTTAATAAAAATATTTCCAACTAATGTTGGTATTTAATTTTTATACTCAAAATACTTTTTATTTTCAAAATAGATTTTAAACTCCTGGAAACTCAGAAAACCCAAATAAAATCCAAATAACTCCAAACATTTAATTTGACATAGGAATTTTTATATAAAATCAAAATATTATTTTATTTAGTAATAATTTTAGGTTTTCACTTAAAATACTTTTCAAATCCATCTTTTTCAAAAACAAAAATTCAGGGCAAATCCAAATAAAACTCAAATACTTTAAAATAATTAATTTGAAATTAAATTTTTCAGAAAGCAAATTTTTGGGATGTTACAAATCTACCCCCCTTAGAAAGAATCTCGTCCCCGAGATTCGGACGGACTAGGAAAAAGAAAGGAGAGAAAAACTCGACTCTTAGGTCCTCTTCACGCTCCCAAGTTGCTTGACTTCGAATGGTTGCTCTACTGTACTTTGTGGAACTTTATGGTCATGCTTCTTGCGCGGCATTCAGCTTCCTTCATGATTCTATCTTGTTGTTTGATTCTCTGAAGTAACCCTTTAACTGAGAAATATGGAAGACAACAACAAATCGGATTGGTACATCTTTAGTCGCCTGCAAGCTTTGGGTTAACTTCAATTGCCCTTATCATATCGATTAAATCAGGATTCCACCAAATAGGGCTTAACTTCCGCAAGTGTTCATCCGAGAAAGACATAATTATTTCAACTCTTTAAAAATTCTTGATTCCAAAATCATATACCACAAATGCACCTTATTGATTTCACATTGATTCCAACAAATAATCCCATAAACTTTTATTCTCTGCCCTAATTTGAATCGACGGCAAACCACAGAATTTCTCTAACAAGAATCCAATAACATTGTAGTTTGTGATTTCCACCAATTGCTTTATGATCATTATCTAATTCAACAAATCCATAACTCTGATCAAATAATATAAGATTAATCCAACCTTTTAGTAATCATCAATCAAGTTTAAGATCATCTAAGCCATAATTTAATATTCATTAATCCACCAACATCAATCTCTTGATAACCATCATTTTGGTTCCACCAAATTTGAATGAACTCAATTAATCCTTATCGGACAATCTCTTAATTAATTCTTATTGGATAATCTATCTCCCGTAATTAATTTAAGTCCTCCAGGTTATCCATTTGAACATCCTTAAATAATCTAGTTAATCCCATTAGTTAAAATCCAATTATCTAGCGATGATCTATTAAATCCACCAAATTCAAATTGTCATATCAATGTCCACTTTGCAATGATAAAATTAACCCACCAAGATATCTAAGTGTATTATCTTCTAGAATTCCACTAGCATCCACTTATCATCAATAGATTCACCAAACTCTAATAATCAATTAACTCCACAAAATTCATCCACTCTTCATGATTCAACCAAATCATCCAACATTGATATCATGAATTGTTTTATGATAATTCAACTTCTTAATCTTTTAATCTCTCCCTTTACTGGATCAATCTCTTAATACCAATTCTCCAATAATCACAAATAATCCCTTCAACAAAAATCTTGTTTTGCATCCAATTGCTCCTTTCAATCCTAGATAATAAATCCAAGGTATCAAATTTAGACACTTCCCATGATCTATTTAGTTCCACCAAGTTTACTATTGTACTCATTCTCCATGATCTATTTAATCCACAAGTATTACTTTCTTCACATTTATTCATAATCAATTGGTATCTACAAATATACCTTTGTTTTTCTCAATTCACTCGAATATTATTCAATCTTGTCAATGATAAATCCAAAATATATCACTCTAGCAACAATTCTCCAAATTACCTAACTTGACATGCACTGATTATGACAGCTTTCCCGACAAGAGTACTTTCCATAAATTTGTTGTCTTCCATATACTCTAGGTCTACAAGAATTCTCCGAACTTGGACTGCGGTGAAAGAATTGGAGCTTGCACTTTTGCGGTAATTGGGGTTAGCAAAAGATAAGAGGGAAGTAGCACAGATAAGAGATCAGGGGAACGACTAAACAACATCCCACACAAGAGAGAACAACTAGGAGAAGCTTAGTTTGAAATAAAAATAGTTTTTTTAGGATGGATGTACTACAAGTATACAAAGACTTGGTACAGTCCACCTAACACACAAGCAAGTAATATATAAGCGTTCTAAAATCGTAGAACTTTACTTGGGTACTACAACTAAAGAACTAGTCCTCGCTCCTTCATAATGACGCGCTTCTCCAGGTGCTTCTTAGACGCAACCTTACTAAGCCATCTATAGAAATTACAAAGGGAAGGGGGTACAATTACCATTCCAAAAAGGAAATAAACAGATAGATAAGGGAGAATGCCATGACAAAGGTAAGGATAGAAAGACAAGAAAAGACAAGGATAGCACATTATTAAATTTTTATTTTATAAAATAAATTTTGAAGCTCTTCTTTTAACGACCATTCTAACTAGGTCACGTCCTACAGTCAAATTGGCTCTGATACCATCTCTGTCGGGACCCCGGATTATCGAATCTGGACCCTCTGTGTATTACAGCACTAGTCCCAGATCAAAGCTAGTGCACACAGTCAAACAAAAATGATTACATAACCAACAACGCTTTATTCCAATAATACAGAATACAGACCGAAAGGTCTCATTATTACAACTGAGGTTGAAGACCTCACACACTCACAAAAACACAGCGGAAGCAGAAATAAATTCAGCGAAGACCCATCAATACGCCACAGGCAATTGACTGGGGAAGCGCGACCTAGTACTCCGGGAATCCTTCGTCAAATCCACAAGCGAAGTAGTCGTAGTCACCTTCTTGAGCTTCGCATTCCTCTGAGTATTATTTTTGAGTGCAGCGTGTGAGTACATAAAGTACTCCGCAAGTCTTGGGGAAAATGCAATAGATGCAAGGCTTGACAAAGGAAGGCCATATGGTTCTTTTGCACAAAGCAATATTTTAAATTCAATTACTACTAATTATTTTCAAAGGCATCAATTTAACAAAGTAATTGTTTTAACAGAACTATCATTAATTTTATAGTGAAGGTTCCATCCACCAACACCAACTACAATTGATCAAGTTTAAAACTGCGGGTTCCATCCACCCTCTCTGGCTCCAACTGCCAGGGTACCCTTCCAAGAGTTCCCTCCACTCTCGGAATACAAAAGTTTAATTTTAAAACCAAAACCAAAAATCTACCATGTGAATGCATTCCTTGCCCGCCCTTGACCGTGGGCACGGCTATTCGAATAGTTTTACACTCTGCGGAGGTTGTACAACTTTACCCACAAGAGATAAATTATCCTAAAAGTCAACACGCTTCCTTTGGCATGAGACCCAGATAAAATATCACAAAGCCTTTACCTTACTGTAATCTAGCTAGATACCACCCGCTGAGGTTTCACCGCAGGTAGGCTAACTGCCCGAACCGAAGCCCCCTCTTGCGCCATATGAGTACAGTAAATCCCTGTCCCTCACTGTGAATAAAAAGTCCATCCCTGGCACCCACTTTCCACTGGTGGCACCTAAACTAGACTATCATAAGTTAGTCAGCTAGGTCGTACCCATATAGACTTGTGGTTGTACGGTTAATGCTCAGTCTGGACAAACACAAGCGTCGGTCCTTAATTGACTAGGGTGGAACATACACTTAACAAGATCTCGTGCTAACTGCACCAAGCCAAACCAGCCATCCACCCTAATCTAAATCAACTTTCACATTTTATTTTATTTTAAATGATCAGTGGCAACTCCAATTACCACTACATTTATAAACACAAGGGTATTTCCATAAATCATAATTTCCCATTTTCAAGATTTTTCCAAAGGTATTAGATAGCATGACTAAGCATTATACTACCATTCTAATATTCACAAAGATTAATATTAATCTCATTATTGAGACAAAGGAAGTTCTAGGGTGACAAAGGTACATGGCAATCAATGTCAAATGAGGGCATAACAAAGTTGGAATAACTAATTCCTAAAGATTTGAACTAGTGGTTCTATGTAAATAGCAATGCACATAATTTAAAATATTTAAAACATTTCAAAAGCATAGGTTCAAGATGATCAAAGGAGACTTGCCTTCTTGTGCGCTTTTTGGTCCTTCTTGCTGCGACTCGATAAATTCTTCGGCGACGTCGGGTTCTACGCGCGAAACGACAAAATAAACGAACAAATAAATACAAATAAAATCACAAAAATATAATATATATACTGGAAGAAAGTTTTATGATTTCATACGAATTTAGGAGAAAGATTCAGCGGATTTGGGGTTCACACGAATATCTGGAAGATCGGTTGGGAAAAGAAATTATTGAGACAATATCTGGACCAAGGAGAATGGAATGGATTTTTATGGAGATTTTGCAAGATTTGAATTTAAATTTTGAAAGTGCACAGAAAATTTGGAATGGAACTGAGGCTTTGAAATTAAACTAGGCATTGGAATTTGAAATTTAAATTTTTAAATATCAAATAAATTTCAAATATTTGAAAGTATAGAAGAAATGGATAGTTTGGAATTTTTGATGAATTTAGAAATTTGAATGGGCTCAAACGGAGTTAAAACGAGGGAGAACGAGCTCCGGGAAGTTTAAATTCAGAGAAAATGGAAAAAGGGATTTTCTGGAATTATTTTTCTAAATGAAAAGAATTTATGGCGTCAGCATTGCGTCAGCGAGGGAATTTTGATTTCGGCCGGATTTATTTTTCAACGAAAAAATCGATTTACTGCGCCACGCTGACGTCAGCCCTGAGGGGGTCTGACTGACCGGTGGGCCCGGTCCATGTGGACCGAGTCCACGGACGAGGGGACTGACCGAGGTGGTGAGGGTGGCGGGCTGGCGCTGACAGGGCAGGGGAAAGCCGACGCGGCGGGGACGTGGCGTGCCACGCAGCTGCCACGCGGGCACGACTGTTGACGTGGATAGGGCGGCCGGGGTGGCGCACGGGCACGGCGTGCTCGCCGGCGCTCCGGCGGGCGGCGAGGGCGGAAACGGGGAGAGGGGCGCACGGGGAGTCTAGTGGTGGGCGCGGGCTTTACCGTCGGTGATCGGAGGCGGCCGGCGGTGAGCAAAGGCGGCGGCGCGACTCGGGCGGCGACGGGAACTGGGCTCCGGTGGTGGAGAGGCGCGGCCGAGGGGCGAAGGACGTCGGGGGCGACGCGGCGAAGCCGAAGGGTTCGGCGGCGAGGCGAGAGGCGGACCTAGTCGGCGGCAATTTCTCGTCGGAGTCGACGGCGGCGGCGGAGGCAAGGGCGCACGGTGCTGGGGTGCTGCGGAGCCCGGGAGAGAGAGCGGAGGTGGGGGAGAGGTAGTACGAAGAGAGGGGAGGCCGGGCGACCCTTTTATAGGCGGCGGAGGGGGAGCAGGGGCGCTTAATTGTCCGCCGGAGATAGCGGCCGGAAAAAGGAAGGAACGGGGAGGAAGGAAAGAGAGGGGGAAAGAAGGAAGGCGAGCGCGGAATCGGGGGGATTCGCGCGCGGAGGTGCGAGCGGTTTCCAAAACCGGGGAGAGGGCGGAGGGCAAAGGCCGGATGCGGCGGGGATTCGGTCAGCGGCCGGAAAAGGAAAGGAGGTGGCCGAGCGGGAGGAAGAAGACGTCGCGCGGGGAAGGGGAAGGCTGACAGGTGGGGCCGGGCGGTCAGCGGGAGAGAAGGAGCGGGCGCGCCGACAGGCGGGGCCGGGATGCAGAGAGAGAAAGGGAGGCGGAAGCGGGGGCGTTTGGATGGGAATCGGGCGGCTGCGGGAGCTAGGCGGGAGGGGACGGCGACGATTGCGCCACGTGGCCGAGGCGGGGATCGGGTGGCTGGAGGCGAGGGAGGAGGCGTGGCTCAATCCCGTGCGCACACGTGGCGAGCGGAGAGGGGAGGTAGGCGGGATGGGGGCGACGGCCGGATGGGCCAGCGAGGGACGACGTGGGCGGCATCTGGCCGTCCACGTGGCGGCCGGAGGAGAGGGAAGGAGATTTTATTTTTGATTTCTGATTTCAGATTTTCAGAAATTGCCAGAAAATTCATTTAGCCTCAGAAAAATATGAAAATACTTCCAAAAATTCCAGGAAAATTCACAGAAGCTCCTGGTGACATTTTGGACTTAATAAAAATATTTCCAACTAATGTTGGTATTTAATTTTTATACTCAAAATACTTTTTATTTTCAAAATAGATTTTAAACTCCTGGAAACTCAGAAAACCCAAATAAAATCCAAATAACTCCAAACATTTAATTTGACATAGGAATTTTTATATAAAATCAAAATATTATTTTATTTAGTAATAATTTTAGGTTTTCACTTAAAATACTTTTCAAATCCATCTTTTTCAAAAACAAAAATTCAGGGCAAATCCAAATAAAACTCCAATACTTTAAAATAATTAATTTGAAATTAAATTTTTTAGAAAGCGAATTTTTGGGATGTTACAGATAATAGATGCGAAATAAAAAGCTCACAAACTTTAATTGAAAAACATGTATATTGTTCATCAATCCATCATCAGCACAGTGCGCGTCGTGATTCTTCTCGTGTTACACCGCCGCACGCCGTTTTCTTCGCCCGAACTGCGCCGGTCCAAAAACGCTTTCTCCTTTTTCTACAGATTATCATCAACTGGCGACTGCACATATATATATGCAGCCCTCTAATCCTAATCCAACTCCAACTAGGCCTTAAAACCCTAATTCAACTCTAACTAGGCCTTAAAGTCCTAATCCAACTCCAACTAGGCCTTAAAATCCTAATCCAACTCCAACTAAACCTGGGCCTTTTTATCTCAACTAGACTTTTGACCCACTAATTTTCAAGGGACTCGAAACCCTTCCTAACACGGGTTTTTCACACTCAAGACTTTTCTAACGCGTCACGTGTCGAAGCCTCCAGAACCGCACCTCCCGTAGCTTCTCCACGTATCATCCACCTTTGATCTCCATGCGCCCAAGCATGAGCCCAATCATCTCGTGACTTCCTTGACCGTCTGAACCTCGGATCTCCCCATCTTAGTTCCGGTCCACCTCGTCACCGACCATGATCGCCTCCATGCTCAACCTGCACATGCAAAGACCAAAGAACGTTTTTCTGGCACAAGTTCTTCCAAACTTGACCAACATCAATCCGCACACGCAACACAACTCGCATAACACCGCTAAACGAAATCACCAATTATTCATCATAACAAATTAATCATTGTCAATTATTCATCACCAAAATATCCTAAACCTAGCCACATGGTCTAACAACTACTATATTTAGCATGTTCCCTTCCTTGCTTAGCGTACGCGCATGGTGCATGCTGCACATGCCGCGGCCTCCATCAGCGGCCTCCTTCCTATTCTGCTGGATAGTTGTTTCCATAAGTCCACAGGATACGGAATAGAGGTAGCTGTATATATGTACGTTTGATCTCTGATTATCAATTGATTACGAGTTCTCTCGTCTATCACTGGCAGCGGTAGTGATTAAACTCTTCCCCATTGAGGAGAGAACGTGCTCTGCTTTTATACCCCAGAGGCAGGGCAACATGTTTGAACGGTGGTGAAGGAGCTGGAGGTGAGCATCGTTGCTATGTCGTCGGCTTCGTGGCCAAAACTTACAGATAGATCGTTCGTGATCTCTTCGGCACGGGGATGTGTAGAACTTAATCTAAGTCTAAACATAAACTTTAATCTTAAGCCTAGATCCAAATCATGAACACCTAGCTAAACATTAGAGCAGAAGCATGATTGACATACCCGAAATTGAAGTAGCCATGAAGTTGCTCGGTTGTGTTGATGTAGAGGTGGCCGGCAGTGCAGTTGTCTCCGTGTAACTGAGGTCGCCGACGACGTCAAAGGTGATCGGCCGGTGTCCCTGAAACCGTGAACAGGTTGTAGGTCGTTGGCCTTCGTTCACCTGAGCGCCCGTGATAGATCGGTCTTGTTAGGGTTTGAGAGGCTTAGAAACGACTCGTGACCTTAGCCCTGTCGAAACCCTAATCCTTTTAGTATGGTGCTAGGTGACCGGGACCAAAACCAGTTAGTTGGTAACCACCTCCGATCAAGGCGCGAGGTGGAGGCGTGCCTCCCTGAAAACTCGGACTCTGTTAGCCGAGATCAACCCAACATTCTCCCCTTTGATCGTAAGGCTAACATCATAAGCCCATTCTCGATAATACAGCATACCAAGGCAATGTATTGCATGGCCAATGTAGTGCCATACAACCCCAGTACCTATAGTGTACTATCTTATCTCGAAATGGATATTCATTATACTTAATGGGAGTTGGTTTGCTTTAAGGTCCTTTTATCCAGAATCAGAGGCTTTCCAATAAACCCATGCCGGCAACATGATCACGAAAGATATTGGGTGGTAAGCCTTTAGTAAGCGGATCCGCAAGCATTAACTTAGTACTAATATGCTTGATACTTATGGTTTGATCCTGGATTCTATCTTTCACAACATGATACTTACTGTCAATGTGTTTGGCAGCACCACTTGACTTGTTGTTATTTGCATAAAAGACTGCGGGTTCGTTATCGCAGTATAAGGTGAGTGGTTTAGAGATGCTGTCTACCACTCTAAGTCCCGGGATAAAGTTCTTAAGCCATACAGTCTGCCCGGTAGCCTCATAACATGCCACAAACTCAGCTTGCATCGTTGAAGTTGCCGTAAGAGTTTGTTTAGAGCTTTTCCACGAGAAAGCTCCTCCTGCGAGTGTGAAGACATAACCTGACGTGGATTTCTTAGTATCAACACATCCCCGCAAAATCTGAATCTAAATAACCAATAACTTCAAGGTTATCAGAAAACTTATATGTGAGCATGTAATACTTAGTAGCTTGCATAGAACGCAAAGCTTTCTTAATGGTTTTCCAGTGGTCCGATCCTGGATTTGACTGATATCTGCCAAGCATCCCGGTTACAAAAGCTAAATTAGGGCATGTACATACTTGAGCATACATAATGCTTCCGACAGCTAAAGCATAAGGAACCGACTTTATCTGATCAGTTTCATATTGGTTCCTTGGACATTGAAATGTCTCAAACTTATTGCCCTTAACAATAGGAGCAGGCGAGCCAGAGCACTTATGCATATTGTATCTCTTTAGTACTCTGTCAATGTATGCCTTCTGAGATAAACTTAATATTCCTTTGGACCTATCTCGGTGAATTTCAATGCCAAGAACATAAGAGGCATCACCGAGATCAAAATTAGATGAAAGAAATCTCTTGGTCTCAAACAACATATCCTTATCGCTGCTGGCTAATAAGATATCATCCACATAAAGTACTAAGATGGAGAATTTACTCCCCTTGAACTTAACATATATGCAGTTATTAACTTCATTTTCCTTAAAATCAAAACTCCTTATGATCTTATCGAATTTGAGGTACCACTGCCTTGACGCTTGTTTTAGGCCATAAATGGATTTCTTAAGTCGACATCCCATATGCTCCTTGCCTTCCACGACAAAACCTTCCGGTTGAGCCATGTAAACATTTTCTTGCAATTCGCCATTAAGAAATGCCATCTTAACATCCATCTGATGCAGCTCTAAATCATAATGAGCTACAAGTGCCATTACAATTCTGAATAAATCTTTAGTTGAGACAGGAGAAAATGTGTCATTATAGTCAATCCCCTCTCTTTGGGAGAAGCCTTTTGCTACAAGCCTTTCGATATTTCCTTTAGAGTCATGCTTGGTTTTGTAGACCCATTTACAGTCTACTGTCTTGACTCCGTTAGGAATTTCTACTAAGCCCCATACATCATTAGTGCCCATAGACTTTAGTTCATCCTCCATGGCTTCAAGCCATTTAGAAGAATGTTCACTCATCATGGCCTCCTTATAAGAGGTGGGATCATCTACCTTCCCAATATCATTAACATCCTCATTCATATAGACAACATAATCATTTGGGATGGCAGATCTTCTCTCCCGCTGTGATCTTCTAAGAGGTTCATTAGTTATTTCAGGAGACTACTGAGGCTCTTCATTAGGTATAACATCAGGAATTTCAGAGATCTCAATAGTGGGTGCAACAACAGTATTCTCTACTGGAGGTGCAACCGCCTGAGGCACAGGAATAAAGATCTCTGGGATGAGCGGTGTAGGAACGTAAACCCGCTTCTCCTCAAGATCTATTTTTCTGGGCTCCAGGTCCTCGTTATTTTCTAAGAACACAACGTGCCTTATTTCTACAAACTTAGTTATCCTATCAGGACAATAAAAGCGATACCCTTTGGATCTCTCATGGTACCCAATAAAAAAGGCAACTTACTGTCTTAGGGTCTAATTTTCCAATGTGTGGATTAAATAACTTAGCTTCAGCACGACAACCCCACACTCGTATATATTTCATACTCGGTTTCCTCCCAGTCCATAATTCATAAGGTGTTTTAGGTACTGATTTACTGGGAACCCGATTAAGAATATGTGCGGCTGTCTTTAGTGCTTCCATCCACAAGCCAATTGGTAAACTAGAATGGCTAAGCATGCTCCGTACCATATCCATAAGTGTACGGTTGCGTCTTTCAGCTACACTATTCTGCTGAGGTTCGCCTGACATAGAATACTGGTCAACGATGCCATTTTCCTGAAGAAACTTAGCGAAAAGGCCAGAAATTTGCCCATAAGAGGCATATCTTCCATAATATTCTCCCCCACGATCCGATCTTACCACTTTAATTCTTAGGTTGTGCTGATTTTCAACTTCAGCCTTAAATTTCTTAAATTTATCAAGTGATTCAGATCGGTCTTTAATGGGAAAGATATAACCATAACGGGAGAAGTCACAGGAAAAGGACCACAAACATTAGTATGAATTAATTCTAAGAGTCCTGTGCTGCGAGTAGCTCCCTTCTTTATTTGCTTAACATAATTTCTTTTAATGCAATCAATGCAGTGGTCTGAGTCAGAGAAATCTAATGTGTGGAGAATTTCTTCTTTAATGAAACGCTTCATTCTCCCCCTCGAAATGTGGCCTAAAAGACAGTGCCACAATTTCGAAGAAGTCTCGTCATTATTTTTACGCTTAGCATCACACATAATCTTTCTGGAAATGCCCTGGCTGCTTGCAGAAAAGACATCTCCCCTTTAGATGCTCCGGTGGGAGCAACATGAGGCTTAGGTGCATAATGCACATTAGGCCCCAACTTGTCTGAATTAGGGGAGAATTGCAGCTTTTTCTTACATTTGAAGTCCCCTTGGAACTTCCTTTTGTTAGAGCCACGAACATGAAGAGCAAAATCATTCTTTTCTGTTCTTATTCACTCTTCCTCTTGGACACACTTGGCGATCAAATCACTCATACTCCATTTTTCTTTCTAAGTATTGTAATTAATCTTAAAAGCCGTGTACTCAGAAGAAAAGGAGGTCATAATAAAGTAGACAAGGAAACCATCAGATATTACCATGTCCATGCCCTTGTGTTTTTCTGCCATATCGGTCATCATCATGATATGCTCTCTTATGCTGCCGGACCCATCATATTTAGTAGTTAAGAGCCTCTGAATCAAAGTACTGGCACAAACTTTAGTGGAGACTTTAAATTTCTCCTCGATTGAAGCCATGTACTCCTTAGCATTTTCGGAATCGGGGATTGCTCCCCTAATCCCGACTGAAATAGAGGTTTTCATAATCATTAGTGATAAACGTTTAGACCGCTCCCATTTTTCAGCATTAGTCTCATAAATTTTCTTTTTTTTCTCATCATAATTCTCCTCACCTTCGGTGGGAGGAATGGGAACGGCTACTCTCAAAGCATAGTCAGGGTCCAAAACACAAGGACAACATGAATTCGTTATTTCCACGTGGGAAAATTGCTCCCCGTGAGCTGCTCAATGTTATCAATTGTGGCGGCAACGTTTGATACATAAGTGCTGAATTTCAAAATACAGGGCAAAAATTAAAAAATATCATAAATATATATTGCATGTAATTAACCCTACGTTGGTCTGATTAATAACATGCAAACTACAATACTAATTCATATCACCGTTGGGCAGAAATGAAAAAGAACTTAATTATTTTATATGGCGACACATGATTACAAACAACGTTGGTCAGAATGTAATCATATGCATACATAATGCCAAAAACATAAACAAAATCTCCAATTAAAATATCTCGTTGGTTCAATTTTAATTAGAGACAAAACATAATAATATAGCGACATATGATTATAAACAACGTTGGTCAGAATATAACCATATGTATACATAATGCCAAAATTAATCATAAAATCTCAAAATTAAAATATCCCGTTGGTTCAATTTTAATTAGAGATTATACATAATAATATGGTAAAGATACATTAAATTTTGGGCCATTGAAAATAATTTAAAGCAGTGCATAAAATAAAGACATAAAGCATAACAAATAATAAACTTTTCTCAGTTGGCCCCTAAAGAAATAGCCCAAAATACTGCAGTCGGCCACAAGAATTGCACATGGGCTGATAATACCATGCGCAGCCCAAAAAACATGATCGGCCCAAAAAGACGGCGTGGTCCAAAAGACTCCTCCCCTTTCTCTCTCCTTGGAGAGCTCATTTGTTGAGATCCAATTTGAAGAACACTCCCCTCTCCTCTCTCCTCTCTCTCTCTAAGCTTTGTGCTCATTTCTTGTGAGAGGTTGAGAGCCCTAGTGCTTGCATTTGAGAGTTGCATTTGGTGGCACTAGGTGGTCTTTGTGACTTGGGGATTTCTTGTTACTTTTGGAGGTTGCCACCTCCTAGATGGCTTGGTGGTGGATTGTGGTCTCTGTTGTGAAGCCTGCGTGAAGTTGTACGTGGCTCCGGAGAAAGATTTGTGAGGGGTGTTGTGCTCGCCCCGTGGCAGATCGCGAACAGCAACTCTAGAATTGCACATGGGCTGACAATACCATGCGCAGCCCAAAAAACATGATCGGCCCAAAAAGACGACGTGGTCCAAAAGACTCCCGCACGGGAATAAAATCCCGCACAGGCCGAAACATCCTGGCGCAACCCACCACTATTTACGCACGCGCGGCCAAAAAAAATTTCTCACGCGCGCGGCCTGAAAAAATCCGCCCAAAAATCCCGCGCATGGGCTGAAAATGCGCACGGGCGATTTCCCGCTCGGCCCACCTTACTCACGCGTGTGCGCGGCCCAGCTAACACTGTGTGGCCCAAAAGCATGCGGACGCTCACGACTCGCACCCGCCGTCAGATCTTCATCAGACGGCTCACGCGCGCGGCCACCCCAAAACCTTTTCGGCCCATAAAACGACAGCCGCATGATCTGATCCAACGGCCGGTGCACGCTACGGGCGGGATAAAAGACCCCCGAAAAACCCTAACCCTAATTCATTCCACCGTCTCCTCTCGAAAAAACCGGAGCAAGGCGACAGCGGCAGCCCCGAGCGGAGCGACAGCGGGCGGCGAGGAGGGCGGCCCCGAGCGGAGCGGCGGCGCGCCGGCTACGGCGGCAGCGCCCGCACGGAGCGGCGGCAGCGTGAGGCGGCGGCGTCAGCGTAAGGCGTTATCGGCGGCGGCGTATGGCGGCGGCCCCCGCGCAGCGCGGCGACGGCGAGGCGGGGTGCAAGGCGTCGGCAACGCACGGAGCGGCTGCGGCGAGAGGCGGCAACGGCGGCTCCCACGCGCTCGGCCGGAGCTGCAGCGAGGAGGCCGGCGCCCGAGCGGAGCGGCGGCACGCCAGCGACGGCATGAAGCGGCGACGCCGGCGGCGCGCGCGGAGCGGCGGCCCCGGCCGACAGCAGCCGCGCCCGAAAATGTAAGTTTTTTTTGTTCTTCCCGATCCGAAAAATATTTGTTTGATTTCGGATTTTTTTAGGGTTCGGGTGGGTTTGACAATGGGGATTTTTCATTAGAGTTTGCAAAATAAAACAATCACCTCCTTCTAATTTCTTAGCCGATCCAATAAATCTTAGATCCAAACCATAAAACCCGAGTCATTAAACATTAAAACCGAGCCATTAATCTTAGGTCTAAGAGTCTAAGGCAAGGCGCTACGGGCGGGGCGAAGACAAGGAGCTGACGATAACCATACATATGTTTAGGTGTAATATATATATGTATAGATATAGATATAGATATAGAGAAGAGAGATATATCGAGAGAGAGTACAGGAGCGAGTGGAATGCGTAACTCGAAAAAGCTGTAACAAGAGGTAGTTTCACAGGTGACAGGTTATGGAAAGCAAGATTTGGCCACGGCAGTCCCAGCTTGAGTTATTCCATCAGCATGTAAATGGAACTTCAACGAGTGGAACGGAAGGTAAGAGATCTGATAAGAAAAGCGATGCCAACTTCAGCATGTTTGTAGCCATACAACTCCCAGAAAACCACGGCGCGCGTCTTCGTGAGAAGCCCAACGGCAGTACAATGTTAATTCTCTCTCATTCTTATGCATCTCCTATATATATTTGCCCATATATGTGGCCATACTCATCATTGTGTGTCTTATTAATAATGATATATATTTTCCTCACACTGATGACTGATCAAGCTTCTTCATGGAAAAACCTCGATGACCGATTGGAAACCCAATGATGTCGGCGTGATTCTGTAATCACTGAAGCCAGCTTCCAAGAAAATCCTTTTCCATTCATGCTCCTCTCGCTCAACCCCAACGTATCGCATCATCCACATGTCACACATCACTTGCGTCTCTTTGACAAACATATCTGGTGAACCATACCCGACCACCATATTCATGATTACCACTTTTCCTCCGGCATCTCTTGCAGGGATTGCTCTCTTGCACTGTCGGAGTATCTTGACGCTGCTATCGTCATCCCAACAATGCAGAACATACTGAAATACATATATATATATATAGACAGGTAGGTAACAGTATTAGTACTTATGTAGTAGCATCTGCAGCGGCATTAGATAACAGTATTAGTATGTCCCCGATGCAGTATTAGTATATGTAGTAATGCAGAACAGTACAGGAGTACCTTAAGTAAAACACAATCTGCAGCCGGAATAGACTCGAACATGTCACCGGCGATGAATTTCACCGTGCCATCAGCAGGTGCCTCGCTGACCACCTGTTCGAGGTCTAACACGCTGCACTGGATGTGCGGAAAGGCCCTAGCGATGGCCACCGCAGCCGCGCCGTGGCCACCGCCGACGTCAATGAGCGAACTGAGCCCACGGAATATACCTGCAGCTCCGGGCTCTTTCAAGAGCGTATCCATGGCGAAATTGCTGTCCGCCGCACACCCGTCGTTCAAGGTTTTGTTGTACAGGGCATCATTCTTGGTCAAACTCCACGGGGACATGCCGTGCGCCACCTCAAAGAGCGTCGTGGTGGCGCCGGCATCCTTGAACCACTCTTCCAGGCTGAAGTAGGTGGCGACCGACGTAGTGGGGCGCATCAAAAGGCGCAGCATCGGGGACATGTCGCATGAAGTCGGTGCCCCCTCGCCGCTTACGAGGAGGCGGGACGCCGGAGTGAGCTTGTAAACAGTATCGTCGCTCTCACCGACGACGCGCGGTGAGGGTTCGTCGGTGGTGGCCAAGATGCCGGAAACGGTAAGCACGCGCATGAGCCGTCGGAGATACGGGAGCTTCGACGGATCGACGCCAGTCTCGGTGATGATGTCCGAGATTGTCGCTGCCCCACCTCGGCGGTGGATGGCGCTAGGGATGCCTAGCTGAATCGCGCACCCGATCGCCATGGTCTTGACGTAGGAAAGACCATAGTTGTAGAGCTCCACATAACCTTGGTGCAAGTCCTGTGTGTTAAGCTCCTCCTGGACACACGACATGATGTTGTAAATGGCAGGGCTTGCTTGTTGGCTGCTGTGATGCTATTTTTATAAGGGCTCTCTTGGCTGAAGCCTAGAGAGAGACCCGTGGAGGACGGCCGAGCTTTGTCTAGCCAAAGAAGATATCGACGAGGAATACGGGCTTGCACTTTGAGCAATCCAGCTGCTTGTAGACTTGGAGAAACACCGAAGCTGTGAACGTTGAAGTAGTAGGCCACCGTAGAAGCTTCAATGTCACACGTGTGAGTGCACAAATGCACCAGCAGCATAGCACTGCCGGCAACTAGACCAGAAGAAAATTGTGTGGAGAATGGCTCTAGAACTGTGCCGGTTGTGAGGATCTGAATGGACCGAGATATCGCCTAAAGAAGGGTAAACATGCGTTCCTGGAAAAATATTAACTCGCAGAAAATTTCAGGTCTCAGAATTTTCGACCAAGAGGACAAAATTTCCGACCCTGGGAAGATCGTGAAAATACGAATCAATAAAGATTACACCTATTTAATCGATTCTACTTGTTACCAAAGGTTGCTAGCTAGACATGTAGTGAGTTGATTCGATCTAGTTTAAATAGTAGAGGAAGCAAAATGAGTCAAAATTTTACTATGAGTCAAAGTGAATTGTAAAGGTATTAAAACACATGGGTGTTGCATCTTTTTTAATGTATTTTCAGGACTTAAACTATTCTTTTAGTCATAGACAACATGGCTATCGACAATGAGATGCTTGCTATATATGGTGATTTCATCAATATCAAGATCTACCGACTCCTAAGAGTGATTGTGTATCGATAATCAATGTATGTAAATGATGTACACGTTTAGAAAAAATGAAATATTTTTAATAGTTTAGGAACATGGATCGATAGTGTTTGATAGCTTCCCGTCTTATTCTCGTGTTGACATGCTATGCCGATGCAAGCAACAGCTACTTTCTACCACACTACAAATTACAATTATTAAATCTAGTTAGAAAGAGACTCAAACAGGAATCACTAATGGGTAGTACATTTCATCAAGCTGTAACAAACTAATTCCTCTCAATCTTGGCCCAGTGAGCCACTTAAAATTATTCAATTGTGGAACACGTGATGTACTGACCAATTATTATTCGGTGGCACCGTTGTGACCACCCACGTCTAATGATCTATTGGATTGGATTCTACGTAGACTATTTAAACCATAGATGTGAACGCAGAGGGGCAGTGGAAGCATCGAAATTAGCAAGCCAATCACTCACAATGATAAGAACATGTACCCTATAGATACAACCATATTTGCTATACTTGTTGTCTCAATTACAAGAGCTCCTACGCATCGCTTAAATTATCAGGTGAGCTCGTTTCAAAGAGGTTTTACTTTGTTTCATAAAGATCTTATGATATTACATAATGAGAGTTTGTTGCGTTTGTTATCATATACCAAGATTTATGATCAAGATCATGCAATACGTGAGGCTACACATATGTTAAAACCGAGGACGGTTTTCTGTGAAGAAGGGGAGGAGGATGTGACCATGCCACCAACACATACGACCTTAGCGTCCAATATCAAGATTGAATTAAAAGTGAATTCGTTTCTTCAGCTTCAAAATATTTTAAATGAGAATATGATGCTACCTAATGATGAAAATATATATTTTTACAGCACCACATCACTTTGGCACCAATTCAAGCAAGAGTTCAAGTTGGACACGTTTTGGAATCCAATTCGGCCTCCAGATCAATTCGGATTCAGCCTGACAGGCCCAACTTCAAATATGTATAACTTTCACATATGAAGTTCATTTGAGGTCCACGAGTACTTGTTGGAAAGCTTATCAAGTCTACTTTCTAAAGGATTCAACCCCATCTTCAAATTCTATCCGAGCCGGCCGCAATCGTCAAAAGAGTCCGTGTTGGGCACGTACTGGAATCGGATTCGGACTGCTGCAATGGTGCAAGTTCAAACGGACATAACTTCCTCATACGGACTCCGTTTGGGACGTTCTTGTACTTCATGGAAAGCTTATGAAGTCTATTTTCCAATGGATCTAACCTCATCTTCAAATTCTATCTGAGCCGGCCGAAATAATCAAAAGAGTCCACATTGGTTTCTGAGTCCGAGTCAAAAAGGGAGCTGCGCCACCACCACTTGGGCCCATAGGCCTTGTAACCCTAGGGCATGTACTTGGACGCCCCCCTGGTCATTCTCCCTATAAAGGAGCCGCCGCCTCCGTTTCTAGGATGGGGAGATTTCGTTGAGTTTTGGTTTAGCCCTTGTGCAAACTTCTGTTCTTCAGTTGTGTCGGACGACCACCTGTCAAGACAGCCTTCGGAATCCCACCTTTTGAATTCAATAGAAATATTTGCAATTTCAGATTGCTTGTTATCTTGTTCTTGCATGTTCTTCGGTTTCTTGCAGGAATAGACCTTCGTGGTCAGGTCAACCGCATTCTTGGCACGGTTGATAACACCTTGGGGTTGGTCCAGCGATTGCTAAGGCGCAAGCGACGTCGTACGGTTGTAGTCGGATCGCAAGGGTCAACTCCACCAAAATCGAAGTTATCATCCTATCGGAAGATCGGGACCCCATCGCCTCATCAGTTGGTATCGGAGCTTCAGTTGACCGGTAGGAATTCTTTGTATCCCTAGTTAGTAGATTGGTTTTTATTTCCCATAGTCCAGAAAAATTGCCTCACAAAAAGAGTTAATTTCCGCTGTCCAAACCCCATTGTGCCTTTCAATCTGTTAGTTTTGGTTTGCTAAATTGAATTTGTGTCCATTGTAGCTTTGTCTAGTTGCTGGTCATATCTTTGTTCCATTAAAAATCCAAACAAAAAAAATTCACCACCCCAAACCATAATTCCAATTCGGCTGATTTTTCTTTCCTCTGCAGCCGCCACCAAAAACGCCATAACTTTTGATTCTGAGATTATTGTTGAGTGAGACCATAGCCATTAGATTCAAAACTTCATGATCCATCTATCTGTAAAATTTCACGTCATTCCAGCAAGGCAGTTAAGAGATATCTGCGGTGTAAGTTGACCTAAAATTCCAGATTGAATCTGCAACAGTTGGCACTTGTGAATTTTGTGTGAATTTTTCGGTCGGTTTTCAGAACTTGGCCCCAAAACAAAAGTTGTAGAAACAGCCGTCAGAAAATAGAGAAAAAAAAGAATCATTGAAAAAAAGGCAACTGACAAAAAGTTACGGCTAAAATACCGACGTGCTGTCCAGTGAACAGAAATCTCTAGTTTTCAAGTTTTGGGTCAATTCTTGTGCTCTTCAATTCTAGATTGCATTCAATTGAATTATCTTGTATGTACCACTCCTATACATTACTATACACATATTTTAGCCTTCTTCTATCCTTGGTTGATCAGCAACATAGGCTAAGTGCTAGATACGAACTATGATTCAATTATGTGCAATTTCTGAAATTAATTGATTGTTTTCCTTTGCTACAAAATACATAGCCTATCCAAGCTCCACGTTTCTACTAACCGAACAGGTCTCGCTGTACCTTGCAATCGCTTTACTCATCACTTGAGTTGGATTTATCACGAACCAGCCACCGGTTGCACCACCTGTTTGCTTTGGTAAGAACTTGTAAGAATTTGGTAAAAGCTTGAGAGATGTGTGACCTGTTAAACTTCAGATCCTAGTAGTTGATAGGAACATATACTTGTGATTTGTTTCCTTGTTTTCTACTAACCATGGCAGGTTCACGGAATGATTACAAGATAGATCCACATCTTCTTCGAGAAATTGTCCTGGAGATCAAAAAACTTCGCGAGGAACATGCACGCTTGAGACAAGCTTCTTCACCACGGGAGGTACACGATCGTGATAGTACATCTGGTAAAACTAAAATCACTTTGCCATCCTTTGCTGGTGAATTTGATCCTGATGCCTATATTGACTGGGAGGTAGCGCTAGATAAAGAATTTGAATATTATGATTGGTCTGATAGACAAAAGATTAGAGCTGCCACTAGTGTTTTTATTGATGATGCAATGCTTTCGTGGAAGTACTTAAGTAGACTTGGAAGAGAGCCTCAAACGTGGTATGTATTAAAGAAACTTTTGAGAGATCACTATGTTCCTAAATATCATACTGATTATTTGCTAGCTAGATTGCAACGTTTAAAACAACGAAGTAGAACTGTAAGGGAATATTATCATGATTTAAAAACTTGTTTATTGCGTTGTGGCTTAGAGGAACATGCTGAAGCTACAGAGAATAGATTCTTACGTGGGCTTAATAAAGAAATTCAGGACCTTCTCATTCACGAAGAATATAATTCTCTCCCTCATTTGTTTATACTTGCTTGTAAGGTTGAAAGTCAGATTGAGGAGAAATTGAGAGTGCTTGATGATAAGAAACATGAGAACAAACCCGTGTTTGTGCCTTTTTCTGTGACTAACAACTTGCAGGTAGTTGAGAACCATGTCAAAGAGGAGCATGAGCTGATTGAACCATCGACTCCATTGGTTGAGAACGAAGATAAGGAGATGGATGCACCTACTGTCACCAGTGAGGTGCAACATAAGGTAACCGAAAACGCTGACATTGTATTGGCTCCTACTCCATCTACAGATACCGCTAAGATGCTTGAAGAGATGAAGGATGATCTGCTGCATCTTATGCCATTAGAGGAGAAGTTTGAGGTATCTACAGTATCTGATGAGGATGATAATGACAAAGGTACTGATTTGGAGCTACAACAAGACATAGAGCAACCTTGTGAGTATATACCTGCTGTAGTGCAATCTTTTGATATTCCTTGTGTTGACTTGAATGAACCATGTGCTGATCTAAATTCTCATAATTTTGCACATGTCGAATTAATTACACATAAGGAAGTACTTGCTAGAATTTCTCCTGCTAATTCGTTGTGTTACATCATGTTAGATCTACCTATGAAATTGTCATATGTTATGGAGAAAGTTTTTGAACTCGCAAGTTCGAAATCCTTTTTTAGTGCCTACACCCCTGGGTACAAGTTTCATTTGATTGGAGATTATGGTGTAGAAAATCAATTTCTTGTATATCGAATATGCATAACTTGCGATCACATGGATGAATTGAAACTTGCTGTTTGGAACAACAATTCTTGTGTGCTGAATCTTGTTCAATATGAGAGGGAAGTAAAATTTAATACTCATCCAATGCTTATGTGTTCATCTCTTTTTCCACCATCTAATATGGACAATCTGAATAAAAATGATGAATTATGGAAGAACTTACAAATCTTTTCACCCTTGCTAGAAAAATTTGCGATTGCTCAATTGAGATATGATTATATAGATGAACTTTGCTAGATTCCAAAAGTTGTAACTTTGCCCATATGTGCCACCACTGCAAGTATACAACTTCAAAGATTTGAATTGCATAAATGCTTCAATTACATTTGCAAAACAAGTTGCAATAATTACTGTGTGAGAAATTTTGATTTACTCATTAACATATATGATTACTCTTGGGTTAATAATACAATGAGCTTTTATGATCGATGCTATTTTATAACATTAATGGTGCAACAACGAAGAACTAGTAAAACGGATGACATATACATATACCATGCATACACTTTGGCTTCTTTGTTACCCTATTTTCAGCTTATCAAAAGCCGAGGACGGCTTTGTTTGCAAGAAGGGGAGGATGATAAGAATATGTACCCTATGGATACAATCATATTTGCTATGTTTGTTATTCCAATTACAAGAGCTCCTACGCATCGCTTAAATTATCAGGTGAGCTCGTTTCAAAGAGGTTTTACTTTGTTTCATAAAGACCTTATGATATTACATAATGAGAGTTTGTTGCGTTTGTTATCATGTACCGAGATTTATGATCAAGATCATGCAATATGTGAGACTACACATATGTTAAAACCGAGGACGGTTTTCCGTCAAGAAGGGGAGGATGATGTGACCACGCCACAAACACATATGACAATAGCGCCCAATATCAAGATTGAACTAAAGGTGAATTCGTTTCTTCAGCCTCAACATATTTTAAAAGAGAATATGATGCTACCTAATGATGAAAATATATATTTTTACAGCACCACGTCACTTTTATACCAATTCAAGCAAGAGTTCAAAATGTACATGTTGTGGCTACAGGCCAAACAGAGAAGGAGGGGACTAGTAGAAGAGGAAGAGGGAGCCAGATCTGTGGATGGTTGGTGAGAATGAGAGAGTCCTCCCCCCTTTGCCCCTCCTGGGGGTTTATATATATGAGTGGGGTAGAATGGGAAATCCCCATTCTACCCCTTAGTATTTGCAAGGGATGAGGGTACATTGGTATATTTACACTGTTATATTCCCCTACACTATTGGGCCTATTACATGTTGGACTAGTTGCACGGCCCAGTCACGGGGGGTTGGGCCACCCCTACAACAGTACTCCCTCGACAGCAAGCGCTGAGATCCCGATGGGCGAGCTGACGTGATCAACCATCCCAGCCCCCCGTTCCCCGACAGCAAGCGTGAGGGTACCGAGTGGTGAGCCGATGCAACTGGTAGCTTGCAGACCCCAGAGGCAATGCCTACGAAGAAATCAGCGAAGCGCGCGCCGGAGCCGTGCCATCCCGCCGAGGCGATGCCTACGAGGCGGATGGTGAAGTCCTGCGCCGGAGCCGTGCCATCCCGCCGAGGCGATGCCTATGAGGCGGACGGTGAAGCCCTGCGCCGGAGCCGCGCCGGAGCCGTGCCGTCACGCCGATGCGATGCCTACGAGGCGGACGACGAAGCCCTATGCCGGAGCCGCGCCGTCCCGCCGAGGCGGACGGCGAAGCCCTGCGCCCGAGCCGCGCCGTCCCGCCGAGGCGATGCCTACGAGGCGGACGGCGAAATCCTACGTCGGAGCCGCGCCGGAGCCGTGCCGTCCCGCCGAGGCGATGCCTACGAGGCGGACGGCGAAGTCCTACGTCGGAGCCGCGCCGGAGCCGTGCCGTCCCGCCGAGGCGATGCCTACGAGGCGGACGACGAAGTCCTGCGCCGGAGTCGCGCCGGAGCCGTGCCGGAGCCATGCCGTTCCGCCGAGGCGATGCCTACGAGGCGGACGGCGAAGCCCTGCGCCGGAGCCGTGCCGTCCCGCTGAGGCGATGCCTACGAGGCGGACGGCGAAGTCCTGCGTCGGAGCCGTGTCGTCCTGCCGAGGCGATGCCTACGAGGCGGACGACGAAGTCCTGCACCGGAGTCACGCCGGAGCCGCGCCGGAGCCGTGCCGGAGCCGTGCCGTCCCGCCGAGGCATGCCTACGAGGCGGACGGCGAAGCCTTGCGCCGGAGCCGTGCCGTCCCGCCGAGGCGATGCCTACGAGGCGGACGGCGAAGCCCTGCGTCCGAGCCGTGCCGTCCCGCCGAGGCGATGTCTACGAGGCGGACAGCGAAGTCCTGCGTCGGAGCCGTGTCGTCCCACCGAGGCGATGCCTACAAGGCGGACGACGAAGTCCTGCGCCGGAGCCGGGTGGGCCGAGGGCACTACGCGCGCGAAGGTAGGTAGGCGGAGCCGCCGTTCCCCTATCCTCCAAAAACAGTGCCCGCGGAGAGCGGGCGCTTGCAGCGTAGGCCGAAGGCACTACGCGCGCGGAGACAGGGAGGCGGAGACGCCATTCCCCTATCTTTTAAAAACAGTGCCCGCGAAGAGCGGGCGCTTCCAGCGTAGGTCGAAGGCACTACGCGCGCGGAGGCAAGGAGGCGAGAGCGCCGTTCCCCTACCTTCAAAAAGGAGCGCCCGCGGAGAGCGGGCGCTTTGAGCATAGGCCGAAGGCACTACACGCGCGGAGGCAAGGAGGCGAGAGCGCCGTTCCCCTACCTTCAAAAAGGAGTGCCCGCCGAGAGCGGGCGCTTTGAGCATAGGCCGAAGGCACTACGCGCGCGGAGGCAAGGAGGCGGGAGCGCCGTTCCCCTACCTTCAAAAAGAAGTGCCCGCGGAGAGCGGGCGCTTTGAGCATAGGCCGAAGGCACTACGCGCGTGGAGGCAAGGAGGCGGGAGCGCCGTTCCCCTACCTTCAAAAAGAAGTGCCCGCGGAGAGCGGGCGCTTTGAGCATAGGCCGAAGGAACTACGCACGCGGAGGCAAGGAGGCGGGAGCGCCGTTCCCCTACCTTCAAAAAGAGTGCCCGCGGTGCACTCCCTAGTGCAATACGCGCGGGGGCGTGATATCCAAGTGATGTGCTGCCTAAAGCGGGGCACTCCCTAGTGCCTCGGCCCTGTCGCAATTTTTATGCTCTGTAGAGTGTGGGAATAACATCCGCGTCTTATTTATAGTCCGTAGACTCGCGCGTGCGGAGGCGACCTCAACGCTACGTCTTATTTAGAGTCCGTGGACAGGCGCGTGCGGAGGCGACCTCGACGCTACGTCTTAATTTATAGTCTGTAGACTCGCGCGTGCGGAGGCGACCTCGACGCTACGTCTTATTTAGAGTCTGTAGACTGGCGCGTGCGGAGGCGACCTCGACGCTAGGACTTAATTTATAGTCCGTAGACTCGCGCGTGCGGAGGCGACCTCGACGCTACGACTTAATTTATAGTCCGTAGACTCGTGCGTGCGGAGGCGACCTCGACGCTACGTCTTATTTAGAGTCCGTGGACTGGCGCGTGCGGAGGCGACCTCGACGCTACGACTTAATTTATAGTCCGTAGACTCGCGCGTGCGGAGGCGACCTCGACGCTACGTCTTATTTAGAGTCCGTGGACTGGCGCGTGCGGAGGCGATCTCGACGCTACGACTTAATTTATAGTCCGTAGACTCGCGCGTGCGGAGGCGACCTCGACGCTACATCTTATTTAGAGTCCGTGGACTGGCGCGTGCGGAGGCGACCTCGACGCTACAACTTAATTTATACTCCGTAGAGTGCGCACGGAGGCGTCCCCCCGCTGCGTCTTATTTTAGAGTCCGTAGACTGGCGCGTGCGGAGGCGACCTCGACGCTACGACTTAATTTATAGTCCGTAGACTCGCGCGTGCGGAGGCGACCTCGACGCTATGACTTATTTAGAGTCCGTGGACTGGCGCGTGCGGAGGCGACCTCGACGCTACGACTTAATATATAGTCCGTAGACTCGCGCGTGCGGAGGCGACCTCGACGCTATGTCTTATTTAGACTCCGTGGACTAGCGCGTGCGGAGGCGACCTCGACGCTACGACTTAATTTATAGTCCGTAGACTCGCGCGTGCGGAGGCGACCTCGACGCTACGTCTTATTTAGAGTCCGTGGACTGGCGCGTGCGGAGGCGACCTCGACGCTACGACTTAATTTATACTCCGTAGAGTGCGCACGGAGGCGTCCCCCCGCTGCGTCTTATTTTAGAGTCCGTAGACTGGCGCGTGCGGAGGCGACCTCAACGCTATGACTTAATTTATAGTCCGTAGACTCGCGCGTGCGGAGGCGACCTCGACGCTACGTCTTATTTAGAGTCCGTGGACTGGCGCGTGCGGAGGCGACCTCGACACTAGGACTTAATTTATAGTCCGTAGACTCGCGCGTGCGGAGGCGACCTCGACGCTACGTCTTATTTAGAGTCCGTGGACTGGCGCGTGCGGAGGCGACCTCGACGCTACGACTTAATTTATAGTCCGTAGACTCGCGCGTGCGGAGGCGACCTCGACGCTACGTCTTATTTAGAGTCTGTGGACTGGCGCGTGCGGAGGCGACCTCGACGCTAAGACTTAATTTATAGTCCGTAGACTCGCGCGTGCGGAGGCGACCTCGACGCTACGTCTTATTTAGAGTCCGTGGACTGGCGCGTGCGGAGGCGACCTCGACGCTACGACTTAATTTATAGTCCGTAGACTCGCGCGTGCGGAGGCGACCTCGACGCTACGTCTTATTTAGAGTCCGTGGACTGGCGCGTGCGGAGGCGACCTCGACGCTACGACTTAATTTATAGTCCGTAGACTCGCGCGTGCGGAGGCGACCTCGACGCTACGTCTTATTTAGAGTCCGTGGACTGGCACGTGCGGAGGCGACCTCGACGCTACGACTTAATTTATACTCCGTAGAGTGCGCACGGAGGCGTCCCCCCGCTGCGTCTTATTTTAGAGTCCGTAGACTGGCGCGTGCGGAGGCGACCTCGACGCAACGACTTAATTTATAGTCCGCAGACTCGCGCGTGCGGAGGTGACCTCGACGCTACGTCTTATTTAGAGTCCGTGGACTGGCGCGTGCGGAGGCGACCTCGACGCTACGACTTAATATATAGTCCGTAGACTCGCGCGTGCGGAGGCGACCTCGACGCTACGTCTTATTTAGAGTCCGTGGACTGGCGCGTGCGGAGGCGACCTCGACGCTACGACTTATTTTATACTCCGTAGAGTGCGCACAGAGGCGTCCCCCCGCTGCGTCTTATTTTGGAGTCCGTAGACTGGCGCGTGCGGAGGCGACCTCAACGCTATGACTTAATTTATAGTCCGTAGACTCGCGCGTGCGGAGGCGACCTCGACGCTACGTCTTATTTAGAGTCCGTGGACTTGCGCGTGCGGAGGCGATCTCGACGCTATGACTTAATTTGTAGTCCGTAGACTCGCGCGTGCGGAGGCGACCTCGACGCTACGTCTTATTTAGAGTCCGTGGACTGGCGCGTGCGGAGGCGACCTCGACGCTACAACTTAATTTATACTCCGTAGAGTGCGCACGGAGGCGTCCCCCCGCTGCGTCTTATTTTAGAGTCCGTAGACTGGCGCGTGCGGAGGCGACCTCGACGCTACGACTTAATTTATAGTCCGTAGACTCGCGCGTGCGGAGGCGACCTCGACGCTACGTCTTATTTAGAGTCCGTGGACTGGCGCGTGCGGAGGCGACCTCGACGCTACGACTTAATATATAGTCCGTAGACTCGCGCGTGCGGAGGAGACCTCGACGCTACGTCTTATTTAGACTCCGTGGACTGGCGCGTGCGGAGGCGACCTCGACGCTACGACTTAATTTATTATCCGTAGACTCGCGCGTGCGGAGGCGACCTCGACGCTACGTCTTATTTAGAGTCCGTGGACTGGCGCGTGCGGAGGCGACCTCGACGCTACGACTTAATTTATACTCCGTAGAGTGCGCACGGAGGCGTCCCCCCGCTGCGTCTTATTTTAGAGTCCGTAGACTGGCGCGTGCGGAGGCGACCTCAACGCTATGACTTAATTTATAGTCCGTAGACTCGCGCGTGCGGAGGCGACCTCGACGCTACGTCTTATTTAGAGTCCGTGGACTGGCGCGTGCGGAGGCGACCTCGACGCTAGGACTTAATTTATAGTCCGTAGACTCGCGCGTGCGGAGGCGACCTCGACGCTACGTCTTATTTAGAGTCCGTGGACTGGCGCGTGCGGAGGCGACCTCAACGCTACGACTTAATTTATAGTCCGTAGACTTGCGCGTGCGGAGGCGACCTCGACGCTACGTCTTATTTAGAGTCCGTGGACTGGCACGTGCGGAGGCGACCTCGACGCTAAGACTTAATTTATAGTCCGTAGACTCGCGCGTGCGGAGGCGACCTCGACGCTACGTCTTATTTAGAGTCCGTGGACTGGCGCGTGCGGAGGCGACCTCGACGCTACGACTTAATTTATAGTCCGTAGACTCGCGCGTGCGGAGGCGACCTCGACGCTACGTCTTATTTAGAGTCCGTGGACTGGCGCGTGCGGAGGCGACCTCGACGCTACGACTTAATTTATAGTCCGTAGACTCGCGCGTGCGGAGGCGACCTCGACGCTACGTCTTATTTAGAGTCCGTGGACTGGCGCGTGCGGAGGCGACCTTGACGCTACGACTTAATTTATACTCCGTAGAGTGCGCACGGAGGCGTCCCCCCGCTGCGTCTTATTTTAGAGTCCGTAGACTGGCGCGTGCGGAGGCGACCTCGACGCAACGACTTAATTTATAGTCCGCAGACTCGCGCGTGCGGAGGTGACCTCGACGCTACGTCTTATTTAGAGTCCGTGGACTGGCGCGTGCGGAGGCGACCTCGACGCTATGACTTAATATATAGTCCGTAGACTCGCGCGTGCGGAGGCGACCTCGACGCTACGTCTTATTTAGAGTCCGTGGACTGGCGCGTGCGGAGCCGACCTCGACGCTACGACTTATTTTATACTCCGTAGAGTGCGCACGGAGGTGTCCCCCCGCTGCGTCTTATTTTAGAGTCCGTAGACTGGCGCATGCGGAGGCGACCTCAACGCTACGACTTAATTTATAGTCCGTAGACTCGCGCGTGCGGAGGCGACCTCGACGCTACGTCTTATTTAGAGTCCGTGGACTGGCGCGTGCGGAGGCGACCTCGACGCTACGACTTAATTTATAGTCCGTAGACTCGCGCGTGCGGAGGCGACCTTGACGCTACGTCTTATTTAGAGTCCGTGGACTGGCGCGTGCGGAGGCGACCTCGACGCTATGACTTAATTTATACTCCATAGAGTACGCCGACGCTTGAGGCAATCATGCGATTTAAATCAAAAACGAGGATTAAAACAGAGGCACGAAGGAAATGGCCAAAGACTTGCGACAATGAAACACTCCAGAACGCAGTACCAGAAAATCATTAAATGCTGCGATGACCCAGAACAGGCCAAAACTGGAGAAGCAAATACATGGCCAAATCACATGCTCTCCGAATGGAACTATAGCCTCAATGAATAATATGCTGCACAACCATTTTCTGAAAGCCATGCACACAAGAAATAGGAGCTACTATTAAAGCCTCACAGATAATCATATGCAGTGCGTACCGGGCGGGGCGGCGTCGACGCAGAGCATACTCCATAAGTGCGGAGTCCTGGCCTGCGCAGAGCACGCGGAGCGTGCCGCGGGGATGTGGACTGCCTCGGAGGCGCAAAGGCCACGGGAGGCGCGCCCCCGATCCGCGCCTTCGAGAGCGAAGCTAACGTCAAGGAGGCTGCTGGGGTGCTCCGCGTCTTCGACTGTCTCGGCGGCGGAGAGCCTGGCGATGCTTCACGAGGACCAAGGCGACGTCGCGGGGTTTAAGCAGCGCAGAGACGAACAGCGCCTGGCCCACGCGGAGGTCACCGGAGGTGCAGGCCATGGGCGCGGAAGCTCCCGAGCAACCTTCGCCCTTGTGGAGTCCTTGGCCGAGGTGGCTATCCCCCGACTCGCGAAGCTGGCTGGGCACTTCGCGCCTGCGCGCAATGGACGTTCGGATGTGGCTTCGCGACGCCAGGTCGGATCCTCATGCAATGCAGCCCGGAAGCTGTCATCATCTCGGCGCGGGGTAGACTTCGCCGCGTGGTTCACCGGGGCACAGGCCGACACAGGGCGTTGAGGGGCAGCGAGGAGCCCGCCGCTTGCAGAGGTGATGGCCGACGCGAAGGCATGGAATTAAGCTCGCGCGGGGCCGTGCGGAGCACGTATGCAAAGCTAACCAGTGCTCGCAGCACTCATGTAGAGTGGATTGACTCACTGCGTACACCCATTCGCGTCGAGCTCGAACCGAAGACTTCGGGCGAGAGACTCCGCGAACGCACCTTTGCACGCCGGAGACTTCGCGCACGCACGTCGGAGACTTTGCGCCGCAGACCTCGGGCGGGGACTTCGCACATCGGAGACTTCGCGCCGGAGACTTCGCGCCGCAGACCTCAGGCGGGGGCATCGCACGCCGGACACTTCGCGCACGCACGCTGGAGACTTCGCGGAGACTTCAGGCGGGGGTGTCGCACGCCGGATACTTCGAGCCGGAGAGTTCAGGCGAGGGCTTCGCACACCGGAGACTTCGCGCCGCAGACCTCAGGCGGGGGCGTCGCACGCCGGATACTTCGAGACGGAGAGTTCAGGCGAGGGCTTCGCACACCGGAGACTTCGCGCCGCAGACCTCAGTCGGGGGCGTCGCACGCCGGATACTTCGAGCCGGAGAGTTCAGGCGAGGGCTTCGCACGCCGGAGACTTCGCGCCGCAGACCTCAGGCGGGGGCGTCGCGCATGCATGCTTTGCGAACGCACGCCGGAGTTTTCGCGCACGAGCGCCGGTCATCGTGGAGGCAAGGCGAAGGCCGGCGAGGTACTCACGGCGTCGAGGCGAAGGCCGACGGAGTCCACGCGGGCGCCAGGCAAGGTGGAGTCAGCACCTTCCGCGGGCGCCAAGTGAGGTGGAGCCGGCAGCTTCTGCGGGTGCCGGGCGAGGTGGAGCCCTCGGCCAATACGGAGACCGACGTCGCAGAGGTCCACACGACGTCGCACAAAAAGGCGGAGCCCAACGCACATGGAGGCCGGATTGTATCCTTCGCCGGGGCAAGAGGCCATCCCGAAGGACGTCTGCGGGCTGGAGCACCGCAGCACTAGTACGAAGCGGAGGGCCCTCATATACGGCTGACTCCCTAGTGCCTCGCGAAGACAAGCTCGACGCCGGAGGAGACTCGTCGCGGAGGCCCGCGGAGGCTCGGCGCCGAGGCCGGCGACGTGATGACGTCCGGCTGCGCGGAGTTGTCAGGGGCTTCGCGAAGCTCGCCGACGCGGAGGCCTAGCGCGGAGCCTCGGTCTGCAACTAGTGGGGAGTCTCGACCTGTAGCTAGCCCACCTCTTCATGGAGGAGCCGGCGCTGGTTACGGGGCCCCTTCGCGCCACCCCCTCGCGCTCCCGATGCTCGCTTGTTCTGCGTGCGTGCGGGCTCGCCGGAAACGGCGCGAGGTGACGTCCTCTTCTTCGATGACCTCGGCGGGCACGCAACAGGCAGCGAGCGCCGAAGAGTGTGGTGAGGAGGATGCCGAAGACGAGACGCCGAGCGGGGGCCCCCGAGCTGCGCATGCGAAGCTTGCTTGCGGAGGCGACGTCCTGTGCGGAGCCAGGTAGACGGAGGCGACGCGGAGCCCGAAGTCCTCGCCGAGGTGACCATGCCCTGCGCGGGGCACATCCCCGGCATGCCACGAACCAAGGCGAAGAGAGAGAAGAGAAACCTCGCGCATGGATGGAGTTTGCGGCTGCTTGTGCCTGTTTGTGTTCTCATGCATGGACTGTACGCGGAGAGAGAAAATGCAGGCGTGGGTAGATGCAACATCGCAGAGTCTGTTGGAAATAAATGTAATCTTGAGCACATTTTCATGTTTATAGTTCTAGCTATTTCCAAGTTGCATACATGTTAGTTAGAGTCTGCTGAAAATAGTCCGGAGTGACCGGAATTCAGTTGGACAGTGTCTTCAGTCAGTTTTGCATTTCTTGTGGCCGAACTTGATACTCGGGTGATTGATCAGAGATCCGGTATACTCGTTGGCCATTTCCTGCATGTAACTAACTCCTATCGTGGATGCATGGATGGAGCAAAGGTGTATACGTGCATGCATGGATGGAGCAAAGGTGTATACGTGCATGCATGCACTACTACAGAAAAGGTCATCACAGACGGTTCAAAATCGTCATCACAGACGGTTATCTGAACCGTCTGAAATTATGGGTCAGTGATAATCGAAGTTATCACAGACGGTTTTCGAACCGTCTGTGATATCCGATAATCACAGACGGTTTGTAATGAAAACCCGTCTGTGATATCCGATAATCACAGACGGTTTTTAATGAAAAACCGTCTGTGATATTCCTCCCCCTAACAGAATCTATTTCTGTTTATTGGCTAGCCTCAGGAAATGCTAGCCATGCCCTCTGAAACAAGCAGATAAACAAGTATACATACAATTCACATCTCAATTCATTTGACAAACATCCAATTCACATCACATTTCATTCACAGACATAAGGCATCCATTTCGCAAATGAATTAATTGAAATGAAATAAAATATCCATTTACAAATTCAGAATTACAGAGTGATAAGAGCAATAAAAAATCAATCTGCGCAGTGGAACTCTCCATCTGATTTGATGACTTTAGCCCACAAAAACCAAAGCAACTCTCCTCGAATTTTTGCTAAGTCCGCCTGTTCCAATGCAGATTTAGAGATGGGCGCAACCTGTAGATAGGAATATCAACGCGCGCACATATAACACGTGACATGTATGAAATAATTGTGGGAAGATTGACAAACCTTAGAATTAGTGATCTTGGTGGAATCGAGGAGTAGTCTCATATGGTGGCACACGTAGTATCCACACGTGTTGCCCGGCTGCTGCTGGTGGCACTGCAAAAAATAGAATGTGTTAAATCAAGTGGCATTACTACTATGTGTTGTATATGATTAATTAATATGTAGCTAGGGAATACCGGAAACTTGCGATCATGTTTCAAGGGCTTGGCCCCCGTCGTCGAATCACGTGTTTGTTTAACGTATGTGGCGAACGACCTTCGTTATTCGAAAAAGTTAGATTAGTCATTCGAAAGGAAAGAAAGAGTACAATGTACAATGTACGTACCTATCGAGTAATCGGGCGATAGCTGTGTACTTGGATTTGTTCTTACTTAGAGAATCAAGGTATATAGCCTTGTTCCATTTTGGTATAATTACAATTAAAATCCAATGGAAGTGCTCATTGTATGGCATAAGAACAAATTCCTTATCTTGGTGAGCCAGCAGTGCTTTTACAATATAGTCCTCGACGAAGGATGCATTCTCGATGATGGTATCAATGGCGACCAAGCGTGGGTCAAGGAAACCAATTCATGATTTCGATGATCTAGCTTCGGTCAGCATGAATCTATATATAACACAGAAAAGCAACAAATTGTGACATATATCGGTATTACGTGAAAAGAGCCTGTGATTGTACGACTTACAGCGTCCAGCATCGAACGAGTGAGGCGTCGAGAGCGTTGAGCGTGAAAAGTTCAAATATATCGTCAAAGGTCACCGCGAAGACACAATCCTGAGCTTCGTGCAAGAAATGTTCCGGCTTGAATTTGACAGTGATACCTGAGCGCCGTTGTGCCCCTGGCTTATTGGACTGTTCCATATACCAAGTGTGGAATCTTTGGCAACCAAGTCCTAGTTTTTGGAGGTGCTCTTCCGGGAATAACATCGGCTTTCCTAGCACGAATTTGCGGGCCAATGGCATGTACGGGAAATCGTCATCATCCTTCGTCTTTGATTTGCCCTGGCCACTACCTCGATTGTCGGTCGACTTTATGCTAGTCGACTGTAATGGTATAGACGGTGCAAGATGCTCTGGCGAGAATAGCACCTGTGGAGATAGCACCGGTGCAGGTAGCTGTGGTTCGCACTGCCCGTGTGGAGATGGCACCAGTGCAAGTTGCTCTGGCGAGAATAGCACCTATGGAGATAGCACCGGTGCAGGTAGCTGTGGTTCGCACTGCCCGTGTGGAGATGGCACCGGTGTATGTTGCTGTGGTTCGCACTGCACTTCTGGTCCTGCCACCGGTGAAGAAGCCTCCAGGGAGATGTCGCTTTTGGGCCACTGGATGAATGTTCCAATGGCCTGTCCTAGAGTCACGATCTCGTCGTTGGGGGGCTTCGGTAGCGGGACCACCTCAAAATTGACATACACACCATCCACATTAACTTTTGCGAAGCCTGGCGCTAAAGCTTGACCGTGCACCATGGCCCCGATACGAGACGAATATGCCTGGCCCCAAGCAGCGTACAAGGAAATGGAGCCATATCTCACTTGGAGCCTGCAGTTCGTAGGCTCCTACATAACGATACAAAATTAGCTACTCGAATAGGCCTACCAATGGAGCAAGCATTCGAGAGGTAATAATTATTACCAGGATGTCGTCCACAGGAAATTTGGTCTGGGTATGCGTCGGATTGGACGAGCAGCTGCTCGGACGGTTGTGCGGGCTAGCTAGCATAGCAGCGGCGGTGGCGGCCTGCTGACTTTCTGTTTGTTTCCGCACCTCTTCTCTGATTACATCACCCATCTGAGCTAATAGCTCCTCTCGAAGAGATTCCTTGATCTCTTCTCGTAGCTGTGCATCACGCTCGGCTTTGTTTCTCTTCCTACGCCGATACATTCCGGAGTCATCTTCGAAACCATGTTTCCAAGGAACGTAAAGCCCAAGGCCTCTCGTACGACCCGGGTGCTCCTTATTTCCCAGGGCCACGGAGAGCATATCATTCTCCCTTGTTCCCTGGAATGATCCCAGGGTAGATTCAAAACTCAGCTCTTCCTGCAAGAGCACGAAATGTCATTTCAACTCATACGAAGTTGTGGAGTAATTACAAGCTACGTAGTTCTATCGATATCTTACCAGGCGCTGGGACACTTGCTGGTCTGCAGGGTTTCGAAAGGAGACATCCCCCGATGTCGTTGTAGATGACCTTGCTCTAAGCCAATTTCGAGCGCGGTCATCCGGGATATTGGAAAACGGAGGGCGATGTCCTGTGCAGCTGCCAGGTCATCCTCCTTCATCCACTGCGGGATTTTACCCGCATACCCAGCTGTGCCAAGTCTGTGGGGGTGTGTGTTTTTTGCCTGGAGGGCCTTGTGCGCCGTACTTGTACTTTTGAAATCTTCGGACGTCTTCATCGCCTTGAACTCTTCCCATTGTGGTTCCAGGAATGGGTATATATGAAAAGGCGTTTCGTCCGTCTCCACGTATTTCTTGACAAGCGTGCGCTTGAAGTTCTTCCATGCTTTGCACGCCGCTAGGTAGGTTTGTCGTTGCACAGCGTGTAGGTGTTCTTCTGGGAACTCGAACGATGCCAAAATTTCGGTCCACAGCTCACGTTTCCGAGTGTCAGGCACGTTCTTCCACGAATTGTATGTGATCTCAATTCGTTCTCGTGCAACTATTCCGACCATGCTTCGGAATGCGCTTACCGCTTTTCTAGGAAGGATAGGGACCCCAGATGCGTTTACCGCTGTGATGGTCTGTCGGCCCTCAGGCTTCTTCGATAGCCCTCTTCCTTGGCGTCTTGATGTTGGAGCGGACACCTCCGGCGATGATGTTGAAGAATGCGCGGGTGACGTGTTGCTCATTTTGTGGGTCTATTAAGATAAGATGAGAAAGTGATCATATTGAATTGGAAGACAAGAGAGGAGTAGAGGGGAGGGGGAGAAAGTGACCAATGTATCAAGTCCTTCTTTTTCCCGCAAAATTCAAGTCAATTTTATTACAAAAGTGCAAAAAAAAAGACATTCCAGATTCTTCGGTGAGCAGCCGACATCGCCGACTTCTTCGGTGAGCGACTATCCATCTGCTTCTTCCCACTCCTTTTCTTCATCTCTGGTCTCTGGATCACGTACGCCAGTAGTGATGATTCAGTTAGATGAATCATCGCTATTGGCGTACGTGATCCAGAGACCAGAGATGAAGAAAAGGAGTGGGAAGAAGCAGATGGATAGTCGCTCACTGAAGAAGTCGGCGAGGTCGGCTGCTCACCGAAGAATCTGGGAATTTCTTTTTTTTTTGATCTTCTGTACTAAAATTTCCTTGAATTTTGTAATACTATTACTACAAGGTCTCTAAACAAAGTGCCTATCCTAACACCTACTTTAGTTGCTAATACTATAAACCAAATACTATTACTACAAGGTCTCTAAACAAAGTTCTATGAAACAAAGGTCAAGCGCATGACTGCCAATTCGAAGCATAGCATAGCATCCGAGGCACATCCGAGGCCTGCTGCTGTGTCTTCAAGACATAGCTGCAGGCCTCGGATGTGCCTCGAATGCTATGCTATGCTTCGAATTGGCAGTCATGAGCCTGACAACACAATGTATTTCTTTCCACCCAAATGGTCAATGTATCTTTCGCAATACTCTTCCTTGATTGGTGCTCTCAAATTGTAGGGTTGCACATGATAAGATGAGGAAGCAAGAAAAGTGAAACATGATGCTCAATGTTAGGAAGAGAGGAGAGGAGTAGAGGGAAGGGGGAGAAGGGAGGGGGTGATGTGGACAGAGAGGGGTTATGTGCCTATACTATATACTATATACTATATACTATATACTATATACTATATACTATATACTAACACAACAAGCAATGTAATATGTACCAATGTAAACTAAGCAACTGCAGTATCAAGCATAAATATGTACTATGTACCAATGTATCAAGCATAAAGCATAACAGCATCAAGCATCAAGCATAACAGTATGAAGCATCAAGCATCAATGTAAGATGTACCAACGTAAACTAATCAACTGCAGTATCAAGCATAAATATGTACTATGTACCAATGTATAAAGCATAAAGCACAAGCATAACAGTATGAAGCATCAAGCATCAATGTAATATGTACCAATGTAAACTAATCAACTGCAGTAAACAATGTACCAATGTAGTATGTACCAAATAGCAAATTAATAGTATGGCATCAACCCTAAACACTAACAGTAAGCATCAACCATAACACTAACAGTAAGCATCAACCCTAAATATGTACTATGTACCAATGTATCAAGCATAAAGCATAACAGCATCAAGCATCAACCTTAGGGTTTTGGTGACCTTAGGGACGGCGGACGAGGAGGAGGCGACGACGCAGGAGGAGGAGGCGGCGGCGACGGAGGAGGTGGAGGAGGCGACGACGACGGAGGAGGAGGCAACGGGCTCGGGGAGGCGGCGACGGAGGAGGAGGAGGCTGCGGCGACGTCTTCGTCCAGGGAGGCGGCCGGCGAGGGCTGCGGGAGGCAGCCGGCGAGGGCTCGGGGAGGCGGCGGCGACGACGGGCTCGGGATTTAGATCGAATCGAATAACTACAGCGCACACGAAAACCCTAGGGAGAGGGTATATAGGCAGATTATCACAGACGGTTCTAAACTTAGAACCGTCTGTGATAACATATCACAGACGGTTCTAAACTTAGAACCGTCTGTGATAACATATCACAGACGGTTCGAAGTGTAGAACCGTCTGTGATAGTTTACTATCACAGACGGTTCTACACTTCGAACCGTCTGTGATAGCAAACTATCACAGACGGTTCTACACTTAGACCTGTCTGTGATAAGCCTTTGCCGACTGTCGCAATTAAGACAGCACCAATAACTACACAGCTGCATTCATATCAACCACCAAACAGCTGCATTCATATACAACACCAACCAGTTGATACATTTTGACAAGGTCTCAAATACATCACACATATACATTTTCACATATACATCTCAAAATTGACTACATCACACATTTTTCACATATACATCTCAAAATTGACTACATCACACATTTTCACATATACATCTCAAAATTGACTACATTACACATTTTCACATATACATCTCAAAATTGACTACATCACACATTTTCACATATACATCTCAAAATTGTCTACATCACACATTTTCACATATACATCTCAAAATTGTCACACATTTTCACATATACATTCTTATTGTACTTGCTTATTTGCTTTAAAAATTAGCCCTTCATCATGATCAATGCGTACGTAACTAGTTTCGTCACGTTGTTCATCGTCGACCCTTATGCCATTTCCAAAAGGAGGTAACTCGTCAAATTGATTGTATTCCTCCTCGTCCACTACATTCTCCACTCCGACAATTCTCCTTTTTCCATGAAGAACTACATGGCGTTTCTTATTTGCCGGGTCGGTTACATAGAAAACTTGAACAACTTGATTAGCGAGTACGAATGGTTCGTCTTTGTACCCGACACGTTGGAGGCCCACGGTCGTGACACCGTACTTGTCAACCTTCACCTGTGGGAGATGCACCCAACGGCAGCGAAATAAGGGGATCTTGAAAACCACATAGTCGAGCTCCCAAATCTCTTCTATGAAGCCATAGTACGAGTTTCTCGACCCATCGGTACTGAATGCATCTATGCGGACACCGCTGTTCTGGTTAGTGCTCTTGACATCCTGAGACTGCGTATAGAATGTGTACCCATTGATGTCATATCCTTGCCATGTCACAACTGTAAATGTCGGCCCTTTTGCCAACCATGTCAGCGTCTCACTCGGTGAGCTCCTAGCAATTTGCTCCTTCAACCATTGGTTGAACCGACGGTTGTGTTGCCTCATGATCCAAACATCCGGCCGCTCCGGATTCTGTTGCCGAAGCACATCCTTGTGCTGGTCCACATAAGGCGCCACTTCAGTCATGTGTTGCAACACCGTGAAATGGGCTTGAGTATACGTGTCCATATCTGGAGTGATTGCTTTCCTTCCGATAGTTCCGAGACCCTTCAGCCTCCCCGCATGACGAGATTGAGGGACACCTATCGGTTGAATCTGAGCCATATAATCAACACAAAACTCAATGACCTCTTCGCCTGCATAACCTTCGACGATGCTGCCCTCCGGCCGAGAACGATTCCGTACGTAGGACTTCAGAATTCCCATGAACCTCTCAAATGGGTACATGCTACGTAGGAATACGGGCCCGCACATT
>CM029656.1:15000-230501 GCA_017311315.1 Dendrocalamus latiflorus
CTAAAACTCCACACAGCGACTGCTATAATTGACTTAATCCACCGAACATACTCTTTCTATACTCATTGTTGGCTAAGACTCCAAACAGTGAATGTAATCATTTACTGAATCCACTGAACACACACTTTCTATATTGGGTGCTGTCTAAAACTCCAAACAGCGAGTGTAATCATTTATTTAATCCACCGATCAGACAATTCCCATTACATTGTATAAACATTCTATTAATCACATCGGGGTTACTAACTCCCATATGAATCTAAATTTTTCCACCAATTCATGGATCCAATCTCGGGTTCACTATTTACCAATTTCTTAATTTTAGATCCACCAACATCTTGTGTATTCTAAATTTCTAACAATCCAATCTGGTGGTTGCTAATTATCAACTCTTCATTTCTAATTTCTAATGATTATCCAACATAATTGCTTTTAAATCCACCGAAATCATTCATATCGCGACTTTCTAATAATTCAATCCTTTTGTTATTGATTCAAAACCACAATTTGCTCTTCCAATAATCAATATTATTTTCCATTATCCATTTCTAACTAGTTCACTAGTATACCTCCCCAAGAATATCACTCATATGTCTACGATTCACTATTATATATCCACCAAGAATATCAGTGATCAAGTCTACAATTCACTAGTATACATCCACCAAGGATATCATCGATCAAGATTATACTCCAATAATTGTTATTATTCCTTGAAATTCCCAAAAATTCAATTCATCCATCTAGTATTTGATCAAATCCTATTAATCCCATTATCGCTAATCTCTTCCAAGAATTTATATTAGTTATCAGTGTTGTAATCCAGCAATTACCTTTGCACTACCTATTTCTCCAAAAAATCATTTAAATTATCTATCTAACCTATTTATTCATTTAGGTTCCACCAATTTATTTCTCCCAGAATCCACACTATCATTTCCTTTTTATGATCGACATGAGTCCACTAATATCTTTATGTGTTTACTACAAACATCCATCTCCTTACTCACGACTCTATTTATTCCTCCCTATATTTTATTTTGTAAGAACAGAAGTGTCATTATTTGAAATATAATACATAAAAATTTCCTGAGACCTAGCCATTTTGAACAAAAACATAATGTGTAAAAGAATGCAATAATAATAGTGATCTAGATTCCGTCCACCGTTACATGGTCTCTGCACCATATGCTAGACCTTCAGCGTTATAGCCGGTTACCTTATCACGGGGACGACACCCAGGGCAACACAAATCAGGGCTTTCTGCTGTCCTCCACTTTTCCCATTCCACCCACAAAGTTTTTGAAATAGAACTATATCTTGTTAAGTTCCCATGTCCGCCCTTGACCGTGGGCACGGCTATTCAAATAGTTTTGACTCTGCAGAGTTTGCACACTTTACCCACAAGAAACAGTTTACTCGTTGCCTTGCACAATTCCTTAGTCATGCGGTTGATCCAACCATCACAGTAACCGTTCGAAGTACCTCGCCCCTTCCAACATCTCACCCTATGGGTCGTTCCCACTTGCGGTGGGTCTTATACATTGTGTGGGATGTTCTACTTCTGAACGCCTAGTAGCTAGCTACCCACACTGCTAGCACACCACAGCAGAACCTCACCCTCTGCGGATGTCCCATTCAAGCCCGCCACACAAACAGTCATTTGCACTACCTCACCTCTTCCAACGATGATGATGATTTTCAGGGTCCGGTAAATTTACTAGGCCAAGTTGTACTTCACGGACTTGTGGTTGTACTTGTTTTACACAGGAGGTCATGACAAGATTCAGTCCTTAGTGATATCTGGGCGGTTCTACCACTACCCACTTTGTGCTTCCACTGCACCACACACACACCTTTGAAACATCCACCCAGATATTTGAGCAAGTTGGGGTTTTTGAGAACATAAAATAATCATACCAACATATACCAGCCATTACCACCATGACTTCCCAAACTAGTTTCTCATGATTAAAGATGGTAATGATGCTTGGGGCATTTTAGTGCCCCCGAATATCTATGCAGTACTAAGCATGACGTGTAATTAGGGACTTATTTTCGAAAAGTTACTATTATAATTTTTGCTAGGGCGACAAGGTTCACACATCCAAATATTCCAAAGGAGATGTAATATTAATCGAGTTAAATAATGGGCATATAACTAGAATCTTGAATTAATCATGTATTTGCATATAAAATAACAGCATGCAATTTAATAATTTAATTTGAATTAGGATCTATTTATACGAGTCCTAGCTTGTTATATCAATTTATGTTCAATATCATTATTCATTTAAAACTAACATTAAGATTTAATTAATGTCACTTTTATTATATATCTTGCATTTACGTTAGCTACTATTAGGCTTAGCTTCATCTCTAATTTTAGTTTAAACTTAGTTATCTGGGCAAAGCTTGGTATATAAGGTCATATTTCAATATTTGCTATTTAGCAAAATCCACAGCTAAAATTTATTTAATGGAGGCATGTTCAATATTGGGCGTAGATTTTAGTTATAATTAATGGTAGTCTTTATTAAATTTGAACATTTAACCAAAAGAAATTTTCTTTATTATTGCCCTTAATTAATATTTAATCTTTTAATTCATTTATGCCCATAGGTGGGACCCTCAAGACATGCCCATAGGTAGCCAATTGGAGGTTCGCGACCTAACCCTCGACATATTCGTTTTCTTTGCCATCATGACCAAGAGTGTTGCTGAAGCGTAGTATCTGATTTCCTGATTCAGGATTTGTTGTGAGAGCGAGTGTGAGCACAAACCACCATGCTCCACGAGCCAACACACAGAATGCAAATAAATAGTATGCATGGCTTATCAAAGGAGAGGCTCGGGTTATTTTATTTGTCACAAATCACTTTTAGTTGTCATAAATCGCTTTTAGTAAAATTATTATTATTTAATCATAGTGTTACTGTTGCTGCCTAAAACTCCACACAGCGACTGCTATAATTGACTTAATCCACCGAACATACTCTTTCTATACTCATTGTTGGCTAAGACTCCAAACAGTGAATGTAATCATTTACTGAATCCACTGAACACACACTTTCTATATTGGGTGCTGTCTAAAACTCCAAACAGCGAGTGTAATCATTTATTTAATCCACCGATCAGACAATTCCCATTACATTGTATAAACATTCTATTAATCACATCGGGGTTACTAACTCCCATATGAATCTAAATTTTTCCACCAATTCATGGATCCAATCTCGGGTTCACTATTTACCAATTTCTTAATTTTAGATCCACCAACATCTTGTGTATTCTAAATTTCTAACAATCCAATCTGGTGGTTGCTAATTATCAACTCTTCATTTCTAATTTCTAATGATTATCCAACATAATTGCTTTTAAATCCACCGAAATCATTCATATCGCGACTTTCTAATAATTCAATCCTTTTGTTATTGATTCAAAACCACAATTTGCTCTTCCAATAATCAATATTATTTTCCATTATCCATTTCTAACTAGTTCACTAGTATACCTCCCCAAGAATATCACTCATATGTCTACGATTCACTATTATATATCCACCAAGAATATCAGTGATCAAGTCTACAATTCACTAGTATACATCCACCAAGGATATCATCGATCAAGATTATACTCCAATAATTGTTATTATTCCTCGAAATTCCCAAAAATTCAATTCATCCATCTAGTATTTGATCAAATCCTATTAATCCCATTATCGCTAATCTCTTCCAAGAATTTATATTAGTTATCAGTGTTGTAATCCAGCAATTACCTTTGCACTACCTATTTCTCCAAAAAATCATTTAAATTATCTATCTAACCTATTTATTCATTTAGGTTCCACCAATTTATTTCTCCCAGAATCCACACTATCATTTCCTTTTTATGATCGACATGAGTCCACTAATATCTTTATGTGTTTACTACAAACATCCATCTCCTTACTCACGACTCTATTTATTCCTCCCTATATTTTATTTTGTAAGAACAGAAGTGTCATTATTTGAAATATAATACATAAAAATTTCCTGAGACCTAGCCATTTTGAACAAAAACATAATGTGTAAAAGAATGCAATAATAATAGTGATCTAGATTCCATCCACCGTTACATGGTCTCTGCACCATATGCTAGACCTTCAGCGTTATAGCCGGTTACCTTATCACGGGGACGACACCCAGGGCAACACAAATCAGGGCTTTCTGCTGTCCTCCACTTTTCCCATTCCACCCACAAAGTTTTTGAAATAGAACTATATCTTGTTAAGTTCCCATGTCCGCCCTTGACCGTGGGCACGGCTATTCAAATAGTTTTGACTCTGCAGAGTTTGCACACTTTACCCACAAGAAACAGTTTACTCGTTGCCTTGCACAATTCCTTAGTCATGCGGTTGATCCAACCATCACAGTAACCGTTCGAAGTACCTCGCCCCTTCCAACATCTCACCCTATGGGTCGTTCCCACTTGCGGTGGGTCTTATACATTGTGTGGGATGTTCTACTTCTGAACGCCTAGTAGCTAGCTACCCACACTGCTAGCACGCCACAGCAGAACCTCACCCTCTGCGGATGTCCCATTCAAGCCCGCCACACAAACAGTCATTTGCACTACCTCACCTCTTCCAACGATGATGATGATTTTCAGGGTCCGGTAAATTTACTAGGCCAAGTTGTACTTCACGGACTTGTGGTTGTACTTGTTTTACACAGGAGGTCATGACAAGATTCAGTCCTTAGTGATATCTGGGCGGTTCTACCACTACCCACTTTGTGCTTCCACTGCACCACACACACACCTTTGAAACATCCACCCAGATATTTGAGCAAGTTGGGGTTTTTGAGAACATAAAATAATCATACCAACATATACCAGCCATTACCACCATGACTTCCCAAACTAGTTTCTCATGATTAAAGATGGTAATGATGCTTGGGGCATTTTAGTGCCCCCGAATATCTATGCAATACTAAGCATGACGTGTAATTAGGGACTTATTTTCGAAAAGTTACTATTATAATTTTTGCTAGGGCGACAAGGTTCACACATCCAAATATTCCAAAGGAGATGTAATATTAATCGAGTTAAATAATGGGCATATAACTAGAATCTTGAATTAATCATGTATTTGCATATAAAATAACAGCATGCAATTTAATAATTTAATTTGAATTAGGATCTATTTATACGAGTCCTAGCTTGTTATATCAATTTATGTTCAATATCATTATTCATTTAAAACTAACATTAAGATTTAATTAATGTCACTTTTATTATATATCTTGCATTTACGTTAGCTACTATTAGGCTTAGCTTCATCTCTAATTTTAGTTTAAACTTAGTTATCTGGGCAAAGCTTGGTATATAAGGTCATATTTCAATATTTGCTATTTAGCAAAATCCACAGCTAAAATTTATTTAATGGAGGCATGTTCAATATTGGGCGTAGATTTTAGTTATAATTAATGGTAGTCTTTATTAAATTTGAACATTTAACCAAAAGAAATTTTCTTTATTATTGCCCTTAATTAATATTTAATCTTTTAATTCATTTATGCAAACCACATTAATTATTCATATGTGATAACTAGTCCAAATACTAGTGGCTTTATACCCAAATCATTTAATAGTCAAAAATGGTTCTCCTGATTGCTTAGGTCATAGAAATAACGGTTATGGTCTAAACCATGCTATGGTCAATCCTATAATATTCACTAATATACAATGGCTTAGGATTTATTTCTTTAGACCACCCTCATTTGCTAAGCCATCATTTCATGGGAGCATATCATAAACAATGTTCCTTCTAAACCTTTAATTAATAATTTGGAGTTAAAATAAATAGTCACGGCATATTATTTACTAGCACATCATGATTACTCATGATTAAAATAGTTAAGAAGCTCATTTATATCCTACTTAATTTTTGTACCCTTTTATTTATTTTATTTATTTATTGCATCCTTTATTAATTATTTGTGAATTTTTCCCAAATTTCTCCTTCACTGTAGCTGTCGGCAAAAATTTTAAAGCCTACATCTAACTCTTGCGACCAAGGGGGATCGAACTCGGGTCTCCAAATCGAATGCGTGCGGTGCTAGCCAGTGGGGTCGGGGTGTTACCTAACGGAAGGAGGTCGAGAATGCAATTAAGCCGGAGGTGCAAGGCATTAGAAATAGGGGAAGCTCGGGGGCGGCGGTCTGGCGGCAGTGCCGGTGACGAGGGGCGGCCAGAGAGGAACGGGGAAGTACTAAAATAGGTTCCTGGATTAACGGTGGTGTCGGCAGTGAAGTCAGTGGGGACCGAGGGGCACGGTGGCAGGCCGCCGGCATGCGGCGGCGGCGACTCGGGAGTGGCTCCGGTGCTGGCGAGGTACAGTCTTCGGGAGGCACAGGGAAGGCTGGAAATATGATGGCGACGTTCCGGGGATGGTGTGGGAAGCAGGAATCGGGTTTTCTCGGTGTAAATTGGCGGGGAGGCCTATGGCCGGAGTTGGGGGAGATGAGCGGTGAAAAGGGCGCGAAAATGGAATTGCTCGGAGGTGGAGGGAGTGCGGGGTGTGGGGAGAATTGTGGGAGCTCCGACGGCTCTTATAGGCAAACGGGCGGGGCCAGCCTCGGGAAGCCACCCGTGCAATCGTGTTGGCGAGCGGCGGGAGCAGGCGGCGGAGTAGAGCAGAGATCTTGCGCAAGGATACAGCATGATGGCCTGTGTTGCTCCAGGAGTGATAGAGAGGGCTGGCGCCGCGCACGTGAAGAGACCGGGCGGGGCGGGGCGAGAAAAAGAGGCGGGTGGTGGATCCAGCGGTCGGAAGCAGCGGTGTCCAGTGGTCCGAACGCGGGGTATCCGTTGGTCCGAGCACAGGGAAGAGGACGCGGGCTGGGCTGCAAAGACGGAACCAGGGCGAAGCTGCGGCCTGTGAGGGAGAGAGAGCAGGGAAACTCAGGGGAGGAAGATAAACAGTGGGGAGGGGCCGCTCGGGCAGGGGAAAAGCGACGGGTTGGGCTGGCCGGTGGGATGGCACGGGGAAAATGGGGGTTGGGCCGGGCTATTTCGGCTGGCCTGACCTCCTTTTCCTTTTTTTCATTGCTATTTATTTTATATATACATATATATATATATACAGGTATATATATATTTATAAATATATATAGTTTTGTCTATTTTTGTATATATATATATATATATTTATGTTTTTGCTCATCATGCTAGGCTTTTTGTATACATGTTTGCATATGTTTTATTTATTTATTTTTGTTGCCCTTTTATAATACTATTTCAAAATGAAATTCTTATATTTTAATTCAAGTTTCTCCCTCCCTTTTATGGACCATCTTTTCAGATTCAAATTTAAAAATTTTTAGTTTCCATCATTTGCATATTTCTTCTTATATCATTGCTAATGTTTGTTTTTGGTTTTTTCTTGAACTTCTTCAACTTTTGGAACCACAACCAAAATTTAAGAAACACCATAAAAATTGAAATTCTTCAAGGGAATTCATTGCAAATAATTCAAAGGCTTCACATTTTCAGATTTTAAATTTTTCGGATGTTACAAACCTACCCCCCTTAAATGAATCTTGACCCCGAGATTCCGGTAGAATAGAAAGAAAGGAGGTGGGGTTATATTGGCTATCAATGGGTTTCTGGGTGTTGCTCGACGTATAGCTCTTTAGCTCCACAGATAGATGAAAATCTGCACAACAGGGGTTAGCACTTGGAGAAGTAAAAAGGAATGAGAGAAACCTTGTTCTCCTGGATAGGTCGTAGACTTCCAAATATTTGCTCTTTGACATTTTTGTCTTCACGTCATCGTAGAATGGAGTAGTTGCATCGTCTATTGGACATACGGTTGTAGAATTTCATATTGATAGGTGGGTAGCAATGGTCTATGCCCTAGGGGTTAGAGGGCCTTAGGAATGCAGAGGTGACGATGGATATATCTATATCGTGGTCTATCACTTCTACTGGTATCTCATTCTTACTCTTTAGCTTTGCCAAGCATGACGATTTTAGCTAAAGGTACGTCTTGTAATCCTCATCACCAGAAGATTTTTGGCCTTATGAATCTCCTTGTACTGGTCCGATTAGCTCTAAGTCCAGGTTGTTGCAGTTCCAAGGATATACATCGTAGTAGTTCTTTGGCAGATCTATCTCTTAGTACTACCCCCCTTAAATAAATGACGATTGTCATTATAGTTGGCGGCAATTTGATCTATGGGCTTTCTAGGTAGGTAAGGAAAGAATGTTAGCAGGACAGAGTCTCGAATCTTGGTCCTCGTGCTGGTTAGGGCTTTTAGTTGAAAAATTGCGAAGGCTTCACTTATCCTTGGTTGCCTTGGCTTCAGCTATCTATCACTTTGCTTTGGTAGATCTGACTGGGTTTGTAGCAAATGGGGCGAGAGAGAATAGTAGGAGGTAAGGATAGAATCGCGGGGATACGGTAATCTAAACCCATTATAATTGTAAAAGGGTACACCCCGGGAAACTAGGGTGGCACATGAATCACATAAGTTTTTAAAACACTCTTTTCCTGTGACCACGAAATGTAACGCCCGAGGGCAAGAAGGCAGTGCACAGGGCCAAATAGAATCTTGCAACAATATATCGTCTACTCGGGGAGCACACATAAGAGAGCGTAGGGTCCATGCACATAGTCCATTTAAAACGAGACCACTTTATCTTCCTGACCATCTTCAACGTCCCTAACCTTAATTTCTTGAAGTAAAGGTACGAGAAGAGGATCAAAATTTTCCTTTTGAATTAATAGACAAAGGAGGGAAGTATTTGGGGGGTAATTTTGTTGATATTAGCACTCACTCTTGTGTTATTGTTTTGAATTCGGGGTAAGAGAGCTCTAGAAGTAAAAATGGCTATGGCAGCATTTGGATGAGAGAGAATCATCTCAGAGAAATAAGAATGAGCAGTATAACTTATATTTGTGGAAATAGTATTTTAAATAAATATTTCTAGTCATGAAACTAACGGCCAGGCTAACTAGGTCACAACTTGCAGTCGATATGCTCTGATACCATCCCTGTCGGACCCAGATTTTAACATCCGGCATCCCATGTGATTCCACCGCACTATTCCCTAGATCAGTAGATAGTGCTCACAAGTAACAGTTCTGAACATCAAAGTACATATCATGCGGAAGTGTAAATATAATAGTAGACTTACTCATGGGCTGAATAGGCTGAAATCAATAAATTACAGCAGTGGAAACGAAGCACACAGGTGGGACCCTCAGGACATGCCCACAGGCAGCCAACTGGAGGTTCGCGGCCTAGCCCTCGACATCTTCGTCTTCCTTGCCATCATGACCAAGAGTGTTGCTGAAGTGTAGTGATCTGATTTCCTGATTCTGGATTTGTTGTGAGAGCGAGTGTGAGCACAAACCACCGTGCTCTACGAGCCAACACACAGAATGCACATAAATAGTATGCATGGCTTATCAAAGGAGAGGCTCGTGTTATTTTATTTGTCATAAATCGCTTTTAGTAACATTATTATTATTTAATCATAGTGTTACTATTGCTGCCTAAAACTCCACATAGCGACTGTTATAATTGACTTAATCCACCGAACATACCCTTTCTATACTGATTGCTGTCTAAGACTCCAAATAGCAAATGTAATCATTTACTGAATCCACTGAACACACACTTTCTATATTGGGTGCTGTCTAAAACTCCAAACAGCGAGGGTAATCATTTATTTAATCCAACGATCAGACAATTCCCATTACATTGTCTAAACATTCTATTAATCACATCGGGGTTACTAACTCCTATATGAATCTAAATTTTTCCACCAATTCATGGATCCAATCTCGGGTTCACTATTTACCAATTTCTTAATTTTAGATCCACCAACATCTTGTGTATTCTAAATTCCTAACAATCCAATCTTGTGGTTGCTAATTATCAACTCTTCATTTCTAATTTCTAATGATTATCCAACATAATTGCTTTTAAATCCACCGAAATCATTCGTATCGAGACTTTCTAACAATTCAATTCTTTTGTTATTGATCCAAAACCATAATTTGCTCTTCCAATAATCAATCTTATTTTCCATTATCCATTTCTAACTAGTTCACTTGTATACCTCCCCCAAGAATATCACTGATATGTCTACGATTCACTATTATACATCCACCAAGAATATCAGTGATCAAGTCTACAATTCACTAGTATACATCCACCAAGGATATCATCAATCCAGATTATACTCCAATAATTGTTATTATTCCTCAAAATTCCCAAAAATTCAATTCATCCATCTAGTATTTGATCAAATCCTATTAATCCCATTATCGCCAATCTCTTCCAAGAATTTATATTAGTTATCAGTGTTGTAATCCAGCAATTACCTTTGCACTACCTATTTCTGCAAAAAAATCATTTAAATCATCTATCTAACCTATTTATTGATTTAGGCTCCACCAATTTATTTCTCATAGAATCCACACTATCATTTCCTTTTTATGATCGACATGAGTCCACCAATATCTTTATGTGTTTACCACAAACATCCATCTTGAGAGACCATGTGGATGTATCCCCATGTTGGTGATGAGTAATTAACGGTTGGTTTAGAGAGTTTGAGTTTGTTTTGGGTATTCTAGGGTTGAGTACCTTTACTTGTGCTAATATGGATTATGCTGTTTCGTGCGGTGCTATATGATGGTTTGCTTGTCTGTGTGACTGCATGACTTTGGAGCTAGGTCATGGTGAGGTGAGGAGGACTGGGACTAGGCACGGGAGGTGTTGAGGTCCAGACGGTCGAGGATGCCGAAGATGATCGAGGCTGTCGAGGTGGTTGCGAGTCGGGAAACGAGGAACCGGAGCTGGAGCTACCGGTCGAGGACACGATGGGCGACGACGAGAGAACCGGGACTAGGCTCAGGGAGGAGTTGGAAATCCAGACGGTTGGAGGTCGGTTGCAGTTGTGTGAGACGGAACAGACCAGGACTAGACTCAGGTGGAGTCGGAGGTCTCGGTCGGTGTCGGGTGGACACGATGGGCAGCGGCGAGTGGACCGGGACTAGGCTCAGGGAGGAGTCGGAGGTCCAGATGGTCAGGATGCCGGGTGCGGTCGTGTGCAGCAAAGCGGATCGGACTAGACTTAGGGAGGAGTCGAGGTCCAGACGGTCAAGGTACCGGATGTGAAAGCTTCCAGGAAGGTGCTTGAGGGGCAATTTGGTAAATTGACTCAAGCAAATGAGTGGAGGAGGTGTTTTCCCTCCAAAAATCGGGTTGTTGACTTCTTGCCTCATAGGGTTGTGAGGTGATGGAGTGGAGGTGGTATGCCACTTCTTGATTTGCTATTAGGGGGTGAGTCCTTGGCCTTCATATTGAGTGGAGAAGGCAGTAGCAAATGAGGTATTCAGGCATTCCTGGAGAGTGAGCTCATGTGTGCATTCCAGTAGAGAGAGCTAAGCAACAAGGTGTGCAGTAGGGCATTGTGTGTGCGCGTATGAGCTCTCAGTGAGAATAATGTATGGGTAGAGAGAAACCCCATGTAATCATTCCTCCTTAAGCATTCATGTCTCTGTATCTAAATCAATTTGAGGAAGGAAGTTGTTGGGCTGCATTTACTTCGTGTCTCTGTGCTTCTCTGTGCTCTGATTATTTTGATTGATTCTCTTGCTTAAGGATATGAATCCTTTCTGCTATATGAGGGAAATCTGCCTCAAGGTCAATTGACCAGTTATTCCCAGGAGCAAATGGCAAGAATCAATGAGTTTTCATTTCTCTGAGTTTGCAGCTCACCTCCACTGTTTTTCACTGTTTAGGGTTTGATGTCAGGGGTATTTGGGTTCTTGAGTTTTCCCTTCAAAAGATGGCCTAAGACATGTGCTGTGATATTGTGAGATCACCTCCAGTTGAGACTCACAAGTTAATGAGCAAAGGATTTGAGAATGTTGAGAAATCTGAAAACTATCACATTCTCTGTGAAAGTTTCATATTCTTGGCCCAAATCTTGATTCCTAGCTCATGTGATGTAATTTCTTGTTTCCTAAGCTCTCTACGTTGTTTAGAATAAGTTATTGCTCATTTGGCCAGAGGAGAACAACTGCAATTCATCAATTTGACTGAAATCATAATTTTCAGTAAAACTGGGCAAAAGTTCTTCAGTCGGGTGCTCTGTCTTCGCACCACCGGTCAGACCGCTAACCCTAGCGGTCAGACCGCTTGTTAGCCGCCGGTCTGACCTATCAGACAATGGTGGTCTGACCGGCTTGACAGGGGCGGTTTGACCGGCCGGCTCAAAGCGGTTCAACCGGAGGTACAGGGGCGGTCTGACCGGCCTGGCGCTGGCGGTCTGACCGCCATGATGCAGGCAGTCTGACCGGCCCCATGCAACCTGTACTGTGGTTTGCCTTTTCTGTTGTGTTTTTATTCTGCGTTCTCTTATGTATGCATTGAGGACCTAGAGAGCATGAACCTTCATCTTCTAATTTCTCATAGCTATCGGAGACAAGAGTTCTCAGTGGATACTTGTGGGTAAGATTTTTAAAGAGGCACCATTCACCCCCCCTCTGTTGCCATAACTGATCCTACACATCTCCTTACTCACGACTCTATTTATTCCTCCCTATATTTTATTTTGTAAGAACAGAAGTGTCATTATTTGAAGTATAAGACATAAAAATTTCTGAGACCTAGCAGTTTTCAACAAAAACATAATGTGTAAAAGAATGCAATAACAATAGCGATCCAGATTCCATCCACCGTTACATGGTCTCTACACCATATGCTAGACCTTCAGCGTTATAGCCGCTTACCTTATCACTGGGACGACACCCAGGGCAACACAAATCAGGGCTATCCACTGCCCTCCACTTTTCCCATTCCACCCACAAAGTTTTTGAAATAGAACTATATCTGGTTAAGTTCCCATGTCCGCCCTTGACCGTGGGCACAGCTATTTGAATAGTTTTGACTCTGCAGAGTTTGCACACTTTACCCACAAGAAACAGTTTACTCGTTGCCCTGCACAATTCCTTAGTCATGCGGTTGAGCCAACCATCATAATAACCGTTCGAAGTATCTCGCCCCTTCCATCATCTCACCCTATGGGTCGTTCCCACTTGCGGTGGGTCCCATACATTGTGCGGGATGTTCTACTTCTGAACGCCTAGTAGTTGGCTACCCACACTGCTAGCATGCCACAGCAGAACCTCACCCTCTGCGGATGTCTCATGCCCGCCACACAGACAGCCATTTGCACTACCTTACCTCCTCCACCGATGATGATGATTTTCAGGGTCCGGTAAATTTACTAGGCCAAGTTGTATTTTACAGACTTGTAGTTGTACTTGTTTTACACAGGAGGTCATGACAAGATTCAGTCCTTAGTGATATCTGGGCGGTTCTACCACTACCCACTTTGTGCTTCCACTACACCACACACACACCCTCGAATCATCCGCCCAGATATTTGAGCAAGTTGGGGTTTTTGAGAACATAAAATAATCATACCAACATATACCAGTCATTACCACCATGATAACGATGCTTGGGGCATTTTAGTGCCACCGAATATCTGTGTAGTACTAAGCATGGCGTATAATTAGGGGATTTTTTTCGAAAGATTACTATTATAATTTTTGCTAGGGCGACAAGGTTCACACATCCAAATATTCCAAAGGAGATGTAATATTAATCGAGTTAAATAACGGGCATATAACTAGAATCTTGAATTAATCATGTATTTGCATATAAAATAACAGCATGCAATTTAATAATTTAAACAAAAGTAATTTGCAGAAAATGTAGGATCAACATGATCGAAGTATTGACTCGCCTGGCGCGGTTTACCGCGGTCTTGAACTCACACAATGCTTTCTCTTGAGCTTCTATTCTTTATCTTCTCTTTGCTCTGACCACGCTTGATCTGTGGAATCTTCAGGACTTCACTTTCTAATTACGCGACAAACGACTGAATACAAATAAAAGCAAATAACTCAAAAGATCCAAATAAATTGGATTAAACTCAATTTAGCTTTATTATGAGTTAATGGGTGATTCGAGTGCTTTGAGGCAAGGTAGGTAATAGAATATGACAACTCGATCTTTTTATTATGAACTTCTACTGTTTTTATATTTATTAAGGAAGTTCCATGAGTTAGGATGGACCTATGAATTGGGGTACAAGTCTAGTTGGATATTATTTTGTCCAGCGTAAATTTTCAGGGCATATGATATATATATATGTAAGTAATGTTTGCAAATTTTAGCTTACCGAGTTAATCTTATAGTCTATGCTTATAGCATTTTGTGGTATGATATTTTATGTACCTCCTTTTATCACTAGACTAAGTTTAATTTGAATTAGGGTCTATTTATACGAGTCCTTGCTTGTTATATCAATTTATGTTCAGTATCATTATTCATTTAAAACTAACATTAAGATTTAATTAATGTCACTTTTATTATCTTGCATTTACGTTAGCTACTATTAGGCTTAGCTTCACCTCTATTTTAGTTTAAACTTAGTTATCTGGGCAAAGCTTGGTATATAAGGTCATATTTCAATATTTGCTATTTAGCAAAATCTACAGCTAAAATTTATTTAATGGAGGCATGTTGAATATTGGGTGTAGATTTTAGTTATAATTAATGGTAGTATTTATTAAATTTGAACATTTAACCAAAAGAAATTTTCTTTATTGTTGCCCTTAATTAATATTTAATCTTTTAATTCATTTATGCAAACCACATTAATTATTCATGTGTGATAACTAGTCCAAATACTAGTGGTTTTGTACCCAAATCATTTAATAGTCAAAAATGGTTCTCCTAATTGCTTAGAAATAATGGTTAAGGTCTAAACCATGCTATGGTCAATCCTATAATATTCACTAATATACAATGCCTTAGGATTTATTTCTTTAGACCACCCTCATTTGCTAAGCCATCATTTCATGGGAGCATATCCTAAACAATGTTCCTTCTAAACCTTTAATTAATAATTTGGAGTTAAAATAAATAGTCACGGCATATTATTTACTAGCACATAATGATTACTCATGATTAAAATAGTTAAGAAGCTCATTTATATCCTAATTAATTTTTGTACCCTTTTATTTATTTATTGCATCCTTTATTAATTATTTTTGGATTTTTCCCAAATTTCTCCTTCACTGTAACTGTCGGCAAAAATTTTAAAGCCTACATCTAACTCTTGTGGCCAAGGGGGATCGAACTCGGGTCTCCAAATCGAATGCGCGTGGTGCTAGCCAGTGGGGTCGGGGGTGTTACCTGACGGAAGGAGGTGGAGAATGCAATTAAGCCGGAGGTGCAGGGCGTTGGAAATAGGGGAAGCTCGGGGGCGGCAGTCTGGCGGCGGTGCCGATGGCGAGGGGCGGCCGGAGAGTAGCGGGGAAGTACTAAAATGGGTACCTGGATTAACGGTGGTGTCGGCGGTGAAGTCAGTGGGGACCGAGGGGCACGGTGGCGGGCCGGCGACGTGCGGCGGCAGCGACTCGGGAGTGGCTCCCGTGCCGGCCAGGTACAGTCTTCGGGAGGCGCTGGGAAGGTCGAAAATATGATGGCGACGTTCCGGGGATGGTGTGGGGAGCGGGAATCGGGTTTTCTCGGCGTAAATTGGCGGGGAGGCCGATGGCCGGAGCTGGGGGAGATGAGCGGCGAAAAGGGCGTGAAAATAGAATTGCTCGTAGGTGGAGGGAGTGCGGGGTGTGGTGAGAATTGTGGGAGCACCGGCGGCTCTTATAGGCAAACAGGCGGGGCCGGCCTCGGGAAGCCGCCCGTGCGGTCGTGTCAGTGAGCGGCGGGAGCAGGCGGCTGGGCAGAGCAGATATCTTGCGCAAGGATACGACATGATGGCCTGTGCTGCTTGAGGACTGACAGAGAGGGCTGGCGCCGCACGCGTTAAGAGATCGGGGGGGCAGGGCGAGAAAAAGAGGTGGGCGACAGATCAAGCTGTCAGAAGCGACGATGTCCACTGGTCTGAACCGGGGTGTCCACTGGTCCGAGCGCGGGGAAGAGGACGCGGGCTGGGCTGCGAAGACGGAGCGAGGGCAAAGCTGCAGCCTGTGAGGGAGAGAGAGCAGGGAAACTCGGGAGAGGAAGATAAACAGTGGGGAGGGGCCGCTCGGGCAGGGGAAAAGCGACGGGTTGGGCTGGCCCATGGGATGGCGCGAAGAAAATGGGGGTTGGGCCGGGCCGTTTCGGCCGGCCTGACCTCCTTTTCCTTTTTTCATTGCTATTTATTTTATATATACATATATATATATATATATACAGATATATATATTTATAAATATATATATAGTTTTGTCTATTTTTGTGTGTGTGTGTATATATATATATATATATATATATATATATATGTTTTTGCTCATCATGCTAGGCTTTTTGTATACATGTTTGCATATGTTTTATTTATTTATTTTTGTTGCCCTTTTATAATACTATTTCAAAATGAAATTCTTATATTTTAATTCAAGTTTCTCCCTCCCTTTTATGGACCATCTTTTCAGATTCAAATTTAAAAATTTTTAGTTTCCATCATTTGCATATTTCTTCTTATATCATTGCTAATGTTTGTTTTTGGTTTTTTTCTTGAACTTCTTCAACTTTTGGAACCACAACCAAAATTTAAGAAACACTATAAAAATTGAAATTCTTCAAGGGAATTCATTGCAAATAATTCAAAGGCTTCACATTTTCAGATTTTAAATTTTTGGGATGTTACTGTCGTGGCAGGGGATGCCATTAAGCTTTGTTAAACAAAAATTGATTTCATACTCTGGTGAATGATTGTGCAGTAAAGGGGGTGTGGGTAGCACATCTCGAATGAGGTTGTTTCCCTTAGTAATCACTAAGGACTTAATCTTGTGCGTCATTAAGCTGGGCTCTATCGTACAACCACATGTCCAATATGGGATGGACCTGTCTGATTAATTAGCACTGTTTTTGTTTATTTCTGTTTGGGTGGAAGTGTGAACTTTGGGTTGGACATTCACACTAGGCGCAAGAGGGGGTTGGATGGAGGTCAAACCTTAGTGAGCAGAATTGGGTCAAAACAAAGCTTCGTAAAAGCCTTGTGATAATTATTTAGTCGCATGCCTTCAGAAGCATGTCTTGGCCGATATTATAAATTGATTATCTCTTGTGGGTCAGGTTGTACAACCCTTGTAGTGTGTTAAAAACTATTTGAATAGCCGTGTCTTCGGTTATGGACAATGCCTGGTGATTTCGCATCGGAGATATATTTTATCTTAAAAATTTTTATGGTTGATGGAATGGTTGGGAAGTGAACAAGTAGTTCGGTAGTTATTTCAAAGTACTTGTTTACTTATGTATGTAATCTTTTCAATTGTGCTTTTCAATCTATGTACGGTATGTACTACCAAAACTGCTTTCTGCAAAATAGCCATAAAACTACTCTTTTTCAAGACTTGCATGAATACTATTTGCATACCTTTCCCTACATCTATTTTAGTACTTTATGTACTCACTGCTTTACACCCTTTTGTTGACCAGTCATCAAAAAAGACACATGGAACACCAAGTTCTACGAGAAGGAGTACTTTGAGTACTATGCGAACTAGAGTGCGCTCTCCACTCGATTACCTGTAGGCATATTGGATGGCTACCACAAGAGTTTCTTCCACTGCAAGTTTTTATTTTCTATCATTGAGCCCCACGTGGAAGTAGTTATAAAACCTTGACCATAAGGTCTATTATTACTATTTAATAAAATTGGCCTCATTCTTAGCTATTTCATGGTATGGATATGATTTCATCAATGTTGGTACTATGTGAACTAGCTACTAATCTTGGGACTAGTTCAGAATACACAAAGGTTCCGGATTTGTAGATTCGGGTCCCAATAGGAAGGTATATGATCGGTAGATCAGAGAAATGATAACACTCGCTGTTGGGAGTTTTAGGCAATAGTAATAATAGATGATAGCTTAGGTATAAATAGAAAAAATTTAAATTAGCAAGGCCATTTGGTTCTAAGCCTGTGTATGGAATATTATGAGTGTGAATTAGTCCATTGATTGATAATTGAATATCAGAAGATGTTAGAGTACCTTTGCAAGTATTTTTTAAAAAAACTTCTTTTTCAAAAAATGATATTCCAAAATTTAGTATTTTAAAACCTCCATTGGAAAACCATTTTGCCACAAAACCCCATTTACAAAACTAGCAATACAAGAGTGAGTATTGGCGTCGGTCAAATCCCCTTCGAGTGCTCTCGTCTTCCTTCAATTGATTTCAAAAGGAAATTAATTATTTGATTTTCCTTATCATTGCTCCAAAGTTTAAGGCTAGAAACATCAAAGATGTTCATGAAGATAAGATGGTCTCATTGTAAACAGACTATGTACGTTGAACCATGCACCCTCTTATGTGTGTCCTTGCAAATAGATGCTGGACTGTTGCAAGATTTTATTTGGACCCTGTGCATTGCCATCTTGCCCTTGGGCGTCCTATTTCACAGCCATGGGAAAAGCTTGCTTTCAAAAATTTATGTAATTTGTGTGCCACCCTAGCTTCCTAGGTGTGCTCTTTCAAAATTAGAATGGGTTTAGATTACCTTATCTCTGCAATTCAATCCTTATCTCATGCTATTGCCTCTTGCCCTTTTGCTGAAAAACCTATCAAACTTAAATGAGCAAAGTGACCGATAGTTAAATCCATGACAATTAAGAACAAGTAAAGATCCCTCAACTTTCCAATCTTTGGACGAAGACAACATCATCAAAGAAGGCAACAACGTGGAAGCATCATAGAAATTCTAGTTATTTATTACAGTTTAATTCCATAAGAATACACAACAAACAACAAGGAGAAGGTGCTACCTCCGGGACCAGTCCACCACCTAAAACAACAAGGGTGAGTCCAATGACTCAGCAAATATAATAAATGATAACAATAGCATACATGCACACCATTCCATAAGAATGTCCATCAGTCACTTATAAACACATGCTATGCAAAATGATCAACAATATCTTTCACTTTTCACTTTCTCTTTTGCATTTTACCGGTAATGCAAAGTGTGCATCCGTCGATGGACACCCATGCCTGTACCATCTGGTACAGGGACCAATTGCCCATACTCCGCAAGTATGGGGACCTGAGCCCATGCTCTTCAAGCATGGGGACCTTTAGCCCGTCATCAACATGACGGGGACCTCAAATGCTTGGTCATTATATGACCAATACTTCAATAAGCCAGCATGATGCACATGCGTGCAAGTCTCAGTTTAATAAAAAACGTGCATTCACAACAACCTTGCACAAGGAAAACTTATTCATACAACAATATTCACACTCATGAATTTTATAACTTTCAAACAACCATGAACATTACCAAAATATGCCTTCACCACAATCATAGACACACAATTGCTCACAATATAAATCAATCATATTGTATTCATCATTATACTTGCCTTAACTGCGAGAGAATGAGGAACGAGGAGAAGGTGCTACCTCCGGGACCAGTCCACCACCTGAATAATAATTATAATGCATGCTAAGATAACATTAGTGGACCTTAGACTAAATAAAAACAATCACGAACTCACAAAAACATCTAACTCGGTTCCAATCCCCAAATCTTATAGGTCGACCTGCCCCCTCTGTGGACAGTCAACTTCAAAAATCCATATCTATTGCAACGGAAGTCCAAATAAGAAGTTCTTAGACTTTCTAGAAATATAATTAAATTATCCATCTAAACCTAGTTGGTGAAACTCCCTGAATCGGCCAAATTATACCCGCACCAGCCAGTTTTTTAAAACATCAATTTTTATGTCGAGTTCTCTGGACAGAATACTAAAAATAGCATAACTTTCAGTACGAATGTACGATTCATGAGTTCTTGAGCTTCCTGGAAAGCTAGAACAATCATATCCAACTTTCATTATACTGAGCTTCTCTAATTCTCCCTTTTTCTAATCTCCCAACACGATTTACCAAAACCTGGCCGAAAATCCACGAATCTACAGAACAGTCCCACTAAAAAAATCATAACTTCTGCTACAGAGCTCCAATAACGTGTTCTAGTACTTCACGGAAAGATGGCGATGTCCTCTAGAATAGGAGATGCCCATAACTGAATCCACACAAAACTACATCAAAACGACCGTCTAACACAAACTGTCCTGAGCAGATAAGAATACCGACATTGCTACAACAATTAAATATGCCTCTAACCGGGGGAAATGGGGATTACTCTTGAAGAACCGCTAAAGAACACGATGAACACCACGCGAACTCTCTCCCTTCCTTTTCCCTTTCCCCTTCCTCTTCTTCTTCTTCTTCCGGGTCAAAAACACCTCCCGGCGACTGATCTCCTTCCTCCGCTCGACCGGCAGCAAATGGAATCTTCTTCACCAAAAGCAGGGGCTTCAATGGAGGAGGGGGGGTGCTGCTAGACAAGGTGGAGGCGCAAGGGGAAGGAGAGGTGGCGGCCACAAGTGTAGGGACCCAGATTTTATAATCCGGATTCCTCTGTGATTCCACCGCACTATTCCTTGGATCAGTAGATAGTGCTCACAGTTTACAGTTCTAAATATCAAAGTATATATCATGCGGAAGCGTAAAGATAATAATAGACTCACTCATGGGCCGATTAGGTCGAAATCATTAAATTGCAGCAGCGGAAGAACGAAGCACGCAAGTGGACCTTCAGGACATGCCCACAGGCAGCCAACTGGAGGTTTGCGACCTAGCCCATGACATCTTCATCTTCTTCGCCACCATGACCAATGGTGTTGCTGAAGCGTAGTAATCCGATTCTTGATTCTAGATTTGTTGTGAAAGCGAGTGTGAGCACAAACCACCGTGCTCCGCGAGCCAATACACAGGATGCAAATAAATAGTATGCATGGCTTATCAAAGGAGAGGCTCGGGTTATTTTGTTTGCCGTAAATCGCTTTGAGTAGCATTATTATTATTTAATCATAGTGTTATTGATGCTGTCTAAAACTCCACACAACGATTGCCATAATTGACTTAATCCATCAAAGATACATTTCTTTTACAGATCGCTGTCTAAGACTCCACACAGCGAATGTATTCATTTACTGAATCCACCAAATCAAACAATTCCCATGAATTTTACATGAATTTTAAATTTTAACCACCATTTCATAAATCCAGTTCCAAATTTATTATTTACCAATTTGATCAGTCCTCAGACTAATGAAGAGTCAATATCCTTTAGTTTAGCTTCACCAATATCTTTTGTATTCTAAATTACTAACAACCCAATCATGTAGTTACTATTCATCAACTATTCACTTCAGACTCTAATGATTATCCAACATAATTGATTTTATTTCCATCGATATCATATATATCAGGACTTTCTAGCAACCCAATCCTTTTGTTATTGATCCTAAACCATAATTTGCTCTTCCAATAATCGATATTAATTTTCAGTATCTATTTCTAACTATTTCACCAGTATACCTCCACCAAGAATTTCATTGATCACGATTATACTCCAATAATTGTTATTATCCCCCCAAATTCCCAAAAATTCAATTTATCCAACTAGTATTTGATCAAATCCCATTATCGTCATCATCTTCCAAGAATTTATATTAGTTATCAGTGTTGCAATCCAGCAATTACCTTTGCACTCACTAATTCTCCAAAAATCATTCAAATCATCTATCTTGCCTATCTATTTATTTAGACTCCACATATTTATTCCTCTCAGAATCCACATTATCGTTTCCTTTTTATGATCGACATGAATCCACCAACTACTTTATGTGCTTACCACAGTCATCCATCTCTTTTATTCACGACTCTATTTATTCCTCCCTATATTCTATTTTGTAGAACAGAAGTGTTATTATTTGAAATATAATACATAAAAATTTCCTGAGACCTAGCTGTTTTAAACAAAATCATAATGTGTACAAGAATGCAATATTAATAGTGATTCAGATTCCATCCACCGTTACATGGCATCTACACCATATAGTGTCTTTCAGCGTTATAACCGCTTAACTTACCACTGGGACGACACCCAGGACAATTCAAACCAGGGCCATCTGTAGCCCTTCACTTTTCCAATTCCACCCCACAAAGTTTTTGAAATATAACTATATCTGGTTAAGTTCCCATGTCCGCCCTTGACCATGGGCACGGCTATTCGAATAGTTTTAACTCTGCAGAGTTTGTACACTTTCACCACAAGAGACAATCAACTCGTTGCCCCGCATGATTCCTTAGCCATGTGGTTGAGCAGACCATCACAGTGACTTTTCAAAATATCTAGTCCCTTTTGTCATCTCACCTTATGGGCTGCTCCCACTTGCGGTGGGCCCCATCTATGCACAGGATGTTCCCCACGGCTACTAGCGTTATTCGGGCTCCACTCCCCTCAGCGCTAGTACGACTGGGAAACTTCACCCTCCACTTGGTGTCCCTTTAGGTCTTCTCTTGCCCTTGCGTATCCACTTCTATCCACTACCAGTGAGATGAGTCCGGGAATTTCGATAAATTTACTTAGCCAAGTTGCACTTTGCAGACTTATGGTTGTACTGTTTTACACAGGAGGTCATGACAAGATTTGGTCCTTAAAATTACCTGAGCGGTTCTACCACACTCAGATATTTAAGCAAATTGGGATTTTTGGGAGCATAAAATAACCATGTCAAAATATACCAGTCATTCCCACCATGACTGTCCAAACGATTTTTTCTTGTTTGAAAATGGTAATGATGCTTGGGGCATTTCAGCGCTCCCGAGTGTCTAAGCAATACTAAGCATGGCGTGTAATTACAGACTCATTTTCGAAAGTTTACTATTATAATTTTGCTAGGGTGACAAGGTTCACATATTCAAATCTTCCAAAGGCGGTGTAATAATAATTCAAATCGATAATGGGCATATAACTAGAATCTTAAATTAAACATGTATTTGCATATAAAATAACATCATGCAATTTGATAATTTAAACCAAAGTAATTTGCAAAAAACGTAGGTTCAACATGATCAAAGTATTGACCTGCCTGGCGCGGTTTACCGCAGTCTTGAGCTCACACAAAGTTGTCTCATGCAATGTTCTTTAATTCCTGGTCTTCATCGATCTTGTTCTCGCTTGGTCCATAGAATCTTCAGGACTCCAATTTCTAATTACGGGATAAACGACTGAATCCAAATAAAAGCAAATAACTCAAAAGATCCAAATAAATCCGAATAAACTCAATTTAGTTTTATAATGAGTCAATGGGTGCTTTGGGTGATTTGAGGCATGGTCGGTAATAGAATGCTTCTTCTACTATTTTTATATTTATTAAGAAAGCTTCATGAGTTAGGTTAGACCTATGAATTGGTGTGCGAGTTTACTGAGCATTATTTTGTTGAGTGCTATGGTTCAGGGCATAGACTATATACACAATGTATGAAATTTTAGCTTATCGAATTAATACTAGGGTTCGGGTTTATAGCATTTGATGGTGTGATATTTTATGTGCACTTAGTTGTTACTAGACATAATTTATTTTGAATTAAGATCCATTTACACGGGTCCCAACTTGTTATATGCAACTATGCTCAGTATTATTATTCAGTTAAAACTAACATTAAGATTTAATTAATGTCACTTGCATTTACTTTAACTAATATTAGGCTTAGCTTCACTTCTAATTTTAGTCTAAACTTAGTTTCTGGGCAAAGCTTGGTATACAAGGTTATACTTCAATATTTGCTATTTTAGCCAAAGTCTATCATTAAGATTTATTTCGTGGCATGATAATTATTGGGACACATATGTTTATATTTTAATTAAGGGTAGTCTCTGTTAACTTTGGATATTTAATCAAAATCATAATGCCTTTATCAAAATCTTTAATTAATAAATCTTTTAAGTAATTATTCAAACCATATAATTAATCATATATGAGCTAATTCAAATTTAAATCTTGAATTAATCTCATTTACATTCTATTTAAATTTTATTAGCTTATCTAAACTATTCCCTAATTTTTCATGATTTTTATCAATTAAAATAAGCTACAAAAAAAATAGAGTAACAAGGTGGGAAATAAAGTGCTGCCAGCTGGTTTTGAACTCACAACTCAGGACCTGAGGGGCTTGGGAGCCTTATGCGCGCTCAGTGGAACCGGATTCTCTGAAGTTGCGTTCTTTTCCGATCTGTAGCAAAACAGATCTGGGCCGTTCTTTTCCGATCGGACGACTCAGATTCGACTGCACATGCGACTTCAAAGAATCTCATTTGGCTAGCCAATGGGGTTCTCAGTATTACGTGATTTGCTAGGGATGGAAAAGGTATGTATGCAAGTAGTGGACTGGCAGTCGGCCGGTAAAATAAAATCAGCCAAAAACCTAAACTAACAGAGGCCGCTGGGATCGAACCTGGATCTGCAGACGCACAGCTCAATCGTCCACTGCGCTATTGCCCCTTTACTGATCGCATAATGGAAACTACAGACCATATGCTTCCCATGGCTGGGGCAAAACAGAGCACCTCCGGCGGCCCTCGGTGGTGGACTCGCCGGCGGTGGCTGGTGGCCGGGGAGGCCCGGAGACAGTCAAAATGAAATCCTACGTGGAAAGGGAAGCCACTGGGGGGCAGTGCGGTGGTCGGGGCGGTGACGAGGTAGGCCGGCGGCGAGGCTCGGCGGCCGGGGCAGAGATGGTATGGTGCGGCGGCGCCGGAGTGGAGGAGAGGCAAAACCGATGCGTGAGTGAGCTTTAGGGGGGTACGGGGAGGCTTACCAAGGAGTTGGCCGGGCGGAAAGGAGCTGAGGCGAGCTGGCGACGAAGGCCTGCGGCGGCGCGGGAAGACGCACGTCGCCGGCGAGGCACAGGCGGTGGGAGACCCGGGCGACGACGGGAATAGCATCACGATGCTCCAAGGGCGCTCAGGTAGGAGGGAATTGGCTTGGCGTGGATCTCGTCAGTGGCTACTGCTTCGGCCGGCGCTGTAGGAGATGGGGTCACCGGCGGGCTAGGGGCTCGCGTGCTTCGATTCCGCGGGATGGGAGCATGAGGGAGGCGCGGGGAAGAAGATGGCGGGCTTCAATGTCTTTTGTAGACTCGGGTGGGCGAGCGCCGTCCGGTCTCATCCATGTCAGGCGGCGGTGACAGAGGGCTGCGGGCGGCTCACGAGTGATGGCCGGGTTGAGGGGACGGGGCAACGCGCATTGGCAGCAGGGCAGGAGCGGCGCAGAGGGAGGCGGCGAAAGCGGCGATGGGACCAGGCATTCACGCCGTAGCACTGCAATGGCAGGAGAAATGCAGCGCATGCGCAGAGAAAGAAGGAAAGGGGCGGGGAGCAGAGGAGGAGAAACGGAAAGGGGGGAGAATCGGCCACGCGGTCGGCAGGGCAGATGGGCCCACATGCAGTGTGAAGGAGGGAATGAAGAAAGGAGAGAGAGAAGGGGAAAAGGGTGGGGCCCATAGGGCAGTGAGAGCACGGGAAGAAAGTGATAGAGTGGAAAAAGGAATGAAAATGATGGGCTTAGTTTTGAAATCTCATATTTCTAATTTAGATTTTGGTTTCACATTTATGATTACTTGTTTTTGCATGACCTTTAGAATTTAAGATTTGAATTTTTAGCTATTAACCAAGAGTTTCTATTATTATTTAGGTTGTGTGTGTGTGTATATATATACATATATATATTTACATGTTTGTTATTTCTGCTGGCTTATTTAACTTTGCATATAAATGTATATTTATATATACTAGCTGAATGCCCGTGCGTTACTATGGATTTTAAAAAATGCAGTAACTTATTTGTATGCACAGAAAGCTTTTATTCACCGCCATGGTTGCGACGCTGGCATCCATTATTTCCGGTTGCCGATAGGTTTTCAGAGAACACTCATACAACAACAAAAGGGGCTTGTTTCTTTTTTCCTCACGTCTCGCTTCAGAAATGCCATGCAGCCAGGTAGGCTGGATACACTACGGCGCAGCTGGTTACTAATACTGGCTGGCGAGCTTGCCTTCCTTAACGATGTAGTTCTGCACAGGGAAGTCCTCCCCCTTGAAGTACCTGTCCAGCATGTCCTTCACCCCCGCCGCGTACCTCAGCTGCAGGGATTGTTTGTTTGCCATCAACACCGTAGACACAGTCAGTCAGCAGAAGTATGGCAATGGATAAAACATGTGCAGATGCAAACTGATGGAATGAGGAGTGCGCGTGATCTAGGCTACACATGTATTGTCATATATATATATAGTTGCTGTGAAGGTAGCCTGAAGCCCTGAATCTAGAATCTTATGACTCTGCAACGTACTTAGATAAGATTGACTCGAGTCTCAAGTAAAATCTTAATCCAGTAAAGCCTTGATATGATTGCAATTTGAAGAAAAATTATTGTAGGATCATAATATACTGCCCTACTCTCTCGGTTCCAGCTACCTTGCTTTCAATGCAAATATGCTTCATTACTCTCTAGGTGTCATGAAACATGAGTTACCATGTGGAGAATTCCTCTCAAATAACTTATTAGAATGCTCAATAGTTTTGTTAAACAACACGATGAGGTATCAGAGCATCAGATGCTGGAATTAATGATACACTTGTAAGGCCTAAGCTAAAGCAGAAAACACAGAAGTTGACCTGTGCATCAATTGTAGTCCCAGAGATGTGAGGGGTCATTGCATGATTAGTCATGTAGCGCCACGGGTGATCCTTCGGTGCTGGTTGGGGGAACCAAACATCACCTCCGTATCCTAAATAGGAATGAGGTGCTTTGTGTCAAAGGAAATACTGGTCAAGATAGAAATATAAGATAGTGCATCATTCTCCTATGCTTTCAATAGGACACAATAATAATAGGTCTCTATATGGCAAGCATATTTTTGTAATTTGTACCCAATAAAACAATAGCATAGCAAGAGAGCTAATGTACAGAGGTGTATATCACCTTTTGTTTTTGTGAAGCGTAAAAATCCTTAACAAATTAACATACTTGACATAACTGGATTATGTTGTATTGATTTTAAGTTTTTTTTCCATATTACCCCTCATAAATGCGAAGCATGACAGGACCCCAAAAAAATGATGTACTTCATAGTTCATAGACCCCAACAGCATTAGGCATTCAGCATTGAGCATACTAATATCACAAAAAGAAAAGGCAAATCTGACCATTGGAAAACCAACACTGTGTGCATTCATGTTTAATTTTTGGTTTTCTATATGAGAATGCAGTGCGCAAAATTAGTACTTGAATGCAGTGCGCAAAATGTCTAGTTGTCTAATGCGGGTATTCATTACCCGCGGGTAGGCGGGTATGGGTAGTATATACCCACACCCGCACCCGCCTACCCGGCGGGTAGAGGATTTCGCCCAATAACGTACCCATGGGTACATAAAATTTTCCATACCCGTCTCTTTATCGGGTAAAACCCGTCGGGTATTCGGGTATCGGGTACCCATTGCCATCTCTATATATAGGGGTGATCGGTTGGGTTTCAGTTTTTAGCTTCCTGTTTGTTTTTCACTATTTATAAATTGTCTTTTTCTGAATTTTTGGCTTTTTATTGAGCTTTTTTGCCGGTTCTTTTTTCCCGTATTTGTTTGTATTATATGTAATGGGCTAACATATTTTTATATTTTTTAATTTTTTTAAATTTAATTATGCTAACTAAGCCTCTATCAGCTACAGTGTTTTTTCAGTCAGCTACAGTGCTTTTCAGCCATAAGCCACCAAAAATAAGCTCAACCGATTACCCCCTAAATTTGTTGAGAAAATACAAATGTTATATTCTAGTCTGTAGCTCCGTAAAGAAGCCAATAATCTATTACTCTCAGGTAGTGGCTAGATTTCCTTATTTCTAAATACCTTTTCTTCATCATCTCACAAAAAAAAACCACCTCTTCGTACCTACACCGTCCTTAAGTTCTGTCCTTCACGGTTCACACCCTTGCTGATTTGATACTTTTCCTGCAATGATAATTATTTGTTAAAGACAATTGAATATGGCATAGGAGATATTTTGCTTACCGTTAACTAATTCCATAGAATAGGAGGCATCATCCAAAGCAATCCAGCTTTCAACAGCCAAATGAACTCGAATTTTTCTTTTTTATATTTGGCGGTATCAGGAATTGAATCATATTATGTTCTGCCAAGTTCAATATAATCTTGTGCTTTTGTACCTTTTAAACTCTCATCTTACCCATTACTTCTACCAGTAACATTACGATTTGTGAAATTTTTGGGGCATAGAGCATGATCAAATACTTTGCGGTCAGAGAATGACCGAGACGCGTGATTTAGAGCAACTTGTATTGTTCGAGCTGCAAGTATATTGAGTTCCACGTTTTTGCTCGTTGGCTGTTGCTAGGGCGCTGGGTTTCTCTACTAACTAGGACCTGAAGATATCAAAGTCGGGGAAATATGTTAACAAAATGGTGAACGTTAACGAGGCTGTGTACTGGACAATGCCTGTTTTCTCCTGGGACCATACTTGATAATGTGCTATGCGATCGATGATTTACCAGTACGTTTGCAGTTTGCCTGACCTCTTGTTACATGGCATTTCTTTGCTTCTGATATTATTACTATGGATCATACTTGCCAGCCTGGCCTGAAAGTCTGAACATCGCTATCAAAGAACAACAGCTGATACTCTGGTATTCTCTTCGGGTTTTGTTAAACGTCATCCGAATATTTTCTTTCTTAACTATCATTCAGATTTAAGACCATTGGATTAGAGATCCAATGGCCATGAATTCTCCCCCTTCTCTTGAATTCTAACCCCCCTTGAAAAAAAATCTCCCTCTTTAAAAGCAAGGGCCCTTTGATATTTAATCAAAAGATCACAACTTTAGATGATAATTAGAAAAAAAAATATCCAAATGATACCTATACACTCCCATTCTCTTCTGTGTGCAAAATCTTACGTGGTCATGCACTCATCGCCCTGGTGATGTTGTCTATTCTCTCTTATCAGATCGTATTTGCTCAGTTGGGAGAGCACCCGATGTGTAGAGTGTCAGACTACTTTGTGGTCTAGTAGTTCAGACTAAGTTAAGCCTCCTGAGCCAGACGGAATGCAGTATCATGTTGAACATGTCCAGCCTCTGCGGCGGCTGGTGCAGCATGAAGTGCCGCTTCACCAGCCGCACCCCGTCCCGGAGCCGCTCCACCTCCGGCGCCGGTATCCTCTCCAGCACCTCCCTCAGCCTGGGGATGTCGGTGACCGCCACGGACACCGAGAACGCGTCCCACCGCAGCACGTCGGCGAAGGGCAGCGCGTACCCGTCCGCGACGACTACGGGGACGCACTCGGCTTGGATGGCCTCCACCACGCGCGGGCTCGCCACCTCGTGCCCGCTCGGGCACAGGCAGAAGCGCGCGCTCCGCATGAATGAGTAGTAGTCGCCGCCGGCGGGGAGGTCGTACTCGTACACCGGGAAGGCGCCCGGGTCGCGGCCCTTCCAGTGCCGGAGCAGGAGGTCGCGGACGTGGCCGTGCCGCCCGCCGGCGAAGAATGCCAGGTACTGGCGCGACGCCAGCCCCGGCGCCGGCGCCAGAAGCTGCCGCGGCATGTCGCCGTCGTAGAGGTTGATCTCCGGGACGCTCACGTCCTTGCCCGGCCGGAAGCCCTCCGACGTGTTGGCGTTGCACAGCTCGCGGATGCCGTTCGCGTACAGCTCCGGGTGCCCTCTCGACGCATAAGGGCCCTATGCACGTAAATATAAGGGGAAATTGAAAATATAGGACCAAGTTGAGAGGGGTTTAGTAAAATAGGACTAAGTTATTTGTACTCGCAAATATAGGACTGAGTTGAGGAACTTCTTGAAAATATGGTATTTGTCCCATTTTAATTTCATTTTCATTTTCCAGCCCTTTTTCTCTACGTGAAATGACCATTTTACCCCTCCTCCCTCTCCCTCGCCTGGCTCGCTGCAGGCCGGCTGCTCCCTCGCCGCCGCGCCGCCGCGCCTCCCCGCGCTGCGCCGCCGCTCCCTCGCCGCGCAGCCGCTCCCCCGCGCCTCCCCGCGCCGCGCCGCCGCTCCCCCGCGCCTCCCCCGCGCCTCCCCGCGCCGCGCCGCCGCTCCCCGTGCCTCCCCGCGCCGCGCCGCCGCTCCCCGTGCCTCCCCGCGCCGCGCCGCCGCTCCCCGTGCCTCCCCGCGCCGCGCCTCCCCGCGCCGCGCCGCCGCTCCCTCGCCTGGAGCGGCTGCGCGGCGAGGGAGCGGCGGCGCGGCGCGGGGAGGCGCGGGGGAGCGGCTGCGCGGCGAGGGAGCGGCGCGGGGAGGCGCGGGGGAGCGGCGGCGCGGCGCGGGGAGGCACGGGGAGCGGCGGCGCGGCGCGGGGAGGCACGGGGAGCGGCGGCGCGGCGCGGGGAGGCGCGGGGGAGCGGCGGCGCGGCGTGGGGAGGCGCGGGGGAGCGGCTGCGCGGCGAGGGAGCGGCGGCGCAGCGCGGGGAGGCGCGGCGGCGCGGCGGCGAGGGAGCAGCCGGCCTGCAGCGAGCCAGGCGAGGGAGAGGGAGGAGGGGTAAAATGGTCATTTCGCGTAGAGAAAAAGGGCTGGAAAATGAAAATGAAATTAAAATGGGACAAATACCATATTTTCAAGAAGTTCCTCAACTCAGTCCTATATTTGCGAGTACAAATAACTTAGTCCTATTTTACTAAACCCCTCTCAACTTGGTCCTATATTTTCAATTTCCCCTAAATATAACCATCAACAATGACTCGCACTACGAGTAACGGGCGGAGCCACACCCTGAACAGGGTAGGCTTCAGTCCAAGATGTAAAAAAATATTTAGTATACAATTCGGATAAATTCAGTCTAGTTTAGGTAATATTTTTATGATCCAGTTCAAATAGTCTAGATCATTCTACTACTAAGTCCAGGGCATAATTAAATCCTGTCTCCTCCACTGGTGTGTCGCATTACGTGAAATGCACGCGTGACCAAAAACAAATACCACGCCAAGGCCCTATTTAGAATATGGGAATTATGTACGAGTTTTTGCAGGAAAATAAACATCCATTCTCAGCAGCAGTGGGGTTCTCTACGAAATTTTCTTACGAAAATTCTGCATGTTGCGTTCCATTCCAAACGGGGTCTAATCAAGATGTTTTTTTTGTACGTACCCAGTCGTGGCAGGAGAGCATGAAGTGGTCGGCGCCGGCCGAGCGGTTCCAGAAGGGGTGGCGGGAGGCGACGACGCGGACGTAGTCGTCGACGAGGGCGCGGAGCGGGGTGCGGTCGTGGGAGAGGGGCCGGTACGCGAGCTGCACCATCTGGGACACGCTGAACGGCAGGAAGAATGCGTGCGCTCGCGCGGGGTCCCACGTCCTGATCACTCCGCCGCCGCCGCCGTTGCCGGACGCTGGCGGTGCCATGAGCTCGAGCTGCTCGATGAAGCGGCCCTCGATGGTGTAGATGTTCTTGCACGGCCCCTCGTGAAGGATCGGCGGCTCGCCTTCCTCGTACACGTACACCTTGAACCGCCTCTCCATCTCCATGTAGCTCCTGTACCACTCAATGGAGAGGGGAGTGGTCAGTGCAGCAGAGGTGACGAACGAATCATGGTTAGCATCGGCAGTGGCTGACGTCTTACCGGTAGAACGCTGCCGGATTGCGGTACACGCTAGCCAGGCGAGCGTACTCCACGTCGCCGTAGAACCAATCCGCCGAGCTGGCGTTGCCCTTGCCGCCGCCGCGATCACCGTGACGCCGCAGTGCTGCCCGCCGTATCGCAGCTCGCGCCGCGTCGAGCTCCCGCTCCACCCTTCCCCTCCTCGTCTCCGCACTCCCGCTCCTCTCCTGACACACGGGTACGTAGTAGTACGTCAAACACAAAAGCTCGTGTTTGCAAAGGAAACCGATGAAATGCCCTGTGCCGGTGTATATATATATGCAACTTTCTCCGCGTATATACATACCGTGGTGAGGTCAGCGGTCGACAGTGGCCGTGCCGGCGCGGGGTGAGAAGGGGAGGAGGAGGAAGAAGGGGTGAACAGCGCCTCCGCGCCGGAGACGGAGTGTCCGGCGACGAGGACAGCAGAGAGTGCGACAACGGCAAGCAGGTGCGCTGCGCTGGGAGCAGCAGTAGCCTCGCAGCGACGGCGGCGGATGCGCTTGGGCGCAGCCATGTGTGCCGAGCTGCCGGCCGTTTGCACGTAGAGGAGGACATGGGAGCTCATAAACAAAGCCTCTCCGTTCTGCTCGGATTGATCGCTAGATGCAAGGAAGCACGTGCTCGTCGCACAATTTTGCACGCCACGGAGCTCAGATCGAGTCGTGCTTGGCTTTCTTCCCCTCTCTGTAAGGCAGGCCGAGTCACACGTTTAGCAAGCGGGATTAAGTTAGCATGGTGGCAGGTTGGACTTGGATAATGAAATTAACATGCTGCAGCGCAGCCACCGATAGGCCGTAGGCGACTTGTACCGAAACCCCCTCTACCAAAGGGCCCTTCCTTTTGGGATTTCATCTTTTAACTTTCGTTTTTTTTCTTAAGTTAAAATAAGCGGAACGGTTTTTAAAGCGGATTCTCTAAACAGTTTTCCGAGTCTAAAATCCGGTGAAGAAAAAACTGGCACAAAGTTTCCACATTGGCCGGAATCTTTTGGATTCAAAATTAGCTTATACTTGTACTGTTTATAGTAACTAGATTTTAAGCGATACGTTTTTTTAAGACAGGTTAATAGAAAAATTGTAGTAAAAAGTATACTGAGTTCAACTGTATCGGTCAAAATCACATATGACTATTTTTCTCTACGTACTATCTTTTATAAACAATCAGAATTTAAATATTTAAGACAAGAATTCACCATCATCCGTGCCTTAACCGAAGGCCCGCATTAGAAAAAACTGCACAAGTTTCCACATCATCCATGCCTTAAATGCTCTGCTCCCAGGAGCGGAGGCCACACACGCAGATCTCAAGATTCGGATGCGACTTCACGCTTCCCGATGCGGATGCGATCGCATACAAGGTTCTGTCATCGTCGGTGCCGGCTCACCGGAATATAGCAGAGGAAACCGGCATGGAGAGGCGAGGGGATTCGATAGGGAGGAAGGCAACAAGCTTCCGGATCCAGAGAACGGGGGAGAAGAGAGAACTGAGCAGCAGTCTCACCCGAACCCGAGGATGGCGGCGGCGGCGGCTTCCAGCGCTCCAAGTAGAGGCGACCTTCGCCAGCCAGGGCCACAGAGCGAACACCATGGAAGAACATTTAGAAGGGGAGGAGCACCTTGCATCATCGCAGCGAGGGAAAACACCATCGCGAACCAGATCCGAGGAGGCTCGGCGACGGACGGCGGCGAAGCTGGTGACTCCGTTTGCGTCACCACACCAGGGAACGCGGAGGCTATTGTTTTGTTGCCACAATCCAAATAACAATATTAGCTGTTACAATTTATGTCAGAACAAAAAATAAAGAGAGGTGCTACTCCCAGCGATCAGGGGGAGTAAGCATTAGCGATAAATTGGCAAGCAAGGACGAAGGGGACTCCAATAAAAAAAGAAAACTGCAATTGAATCGAAGAAAAAATAATTCTCATGGAAGGGCGAACGGGGGAATTTACAACTGTGCCGACACGAACTGATCTACCGGAGCCTGGGCTGCTGTGCTCTCTCTCGATTTCTGGCCATGAAATTCAAAGCAAAGGGAAGAATACCTTGACTTTTGTGGTAAGTTGTGCCACTGCAAAACATAGTTGAGCATCAGTTGCGCATATACATGCTTGTAAATGAATATTTACAAAAGTACAAAGGGGGAAGAGGCAGAAGTAACTTCATATAAATATGTATCAAAGCTCATCCAATGCTTTGGGGAACATTGAAACTTCACATCAGTGGAACCCGTTACACTGAAGAAGGTCCTCTTAATAAGAAAAGGAATCTGCTAAGCCAAAAGGGTAAGAATGTGGGATTTTGTGTTCCCTTGGAACTTGGCAGTATGTCTATACTTTTTGATCCATTTTAAAGGTCTCAAAGATAACACATGCAATCGGCCTGCAGCTCTATCCACTATGGGAAAAAACATAAAAAGGCTGCATTTCAACCAAAAAATGTTTTAAAGGACATTAATCACAACAGGGGTCCAAAAGTATAGTGGTTCGTTCAAGGTAAAATATTTTATATGCCACTGCAAAGTTTTGAATTCCTAAACTGTCATTGCAAAACGAAGGCTCCCTGGTATGCCACTCCTTTTGAAGACCTTACCCTTCCGTGCCATTACCATCAGCACCGTTACGTTTGGCCATCAAAAACCGGCAATATTGCCCAAAGTGCCCCTGTCTTGTGTAGGACCCACATGCCAGATCACACTTCACTTGGTAATTTTACAATAACCCCCCACAAAAATTCCCCACACCGATTATTTGCTGACATGTGGGCCACTTGTTGCAGAGAGAGGGGTGAAGGACCTAACAGGTGGGCCATGTGCAGCAGTGTCTATGTGAGTGATGGGCAAAATAGTCTTTGCACAGCCCCGTTATGATTTGACTCATAGAATTTGGCCAACAATGGCATAAAAGGGCAAGGTTTTGAAAAGCAATGACATGTGAGGTGAAGGAAGACAAGAGTTGGGTGGAATGGGATGTATTGCATTGAGCCCCTTGGGCGGTATATATAGAGGTACAAGACTTGGAGGGCAAGATGGTACAAGGGTAATCCCTAATGGACTCTAACCTACCAAATACATTGTACTCTAACATCCCCCCGCAGTCACAACGGGAGCGTCGCAGACGGTGAGACTGAAGAAGAAGTCGAAGAGCTAACATCCCCCCCGCAGTCATAACCGTCGATGCGGCGCGTATGTTGTGACTGGAGCAGAAACCGACGAGTAGCTCAAGCAAGGTGGTAGCCCTTTGTGCCGATGTCGAGGTAGCCGAGCGCGAGGGCGGAGGAGTCGTGGTCGAGGACGCCGTGCTGAAGATGGCCGTGGTCGACGTAGTCGTGGTCGGGTTACCGATGTCGAGGCGGTCGCTCATGAAGCCGCGGGCGCAAAAGAGGCGCCATGGTGATGACGGAGACGCGTCGAGGCAGTCGTCGTGGAAGGGGGGCGATGCCGAGGTCGACGCAATCAGGGCCGTCGAGGATGTGGACGAAAAACGGCGATGCAATCGAGGCAGACCGGACGGGAGCGGGAGGGTCGATGCCGAAGTCGATGCAGTCAAGCCGCCAGAGCCGAGGCGTGTGCCAGGTTTGTCAGACCCGGCAACGCGTCGGGGATGAAAGCACGCACCGGTGTTGCCAATACCGGACGTACAAGGTAGAGGGCCCCAACCAGGCGTGGTTGTGCTGGACGAAGAAGGAGCAGTGCGGGAGCGGACGCTTCTACCCGAAGGCGAGCAGTCCGGGCGGACGCTCTGGCGCGAAGGCGAGCAATCCTGACGCAAGGTACGGCGGCGGCGGTAGCGCTCGATGTCGGCGAGGAAGGCCCGATCAGTATGACGAAGACCATGTGCAGACAAATGGCGCACAAGAGGTTGCGCAGCACAGTCGTCGATGCACAGGGGACGGCGATGTAGATGCAACGGCGAGGGGACACACGTGCGGTGGTGCTGCGGCCCGAGGAGGCGACACAGCAGCAGCCCTTTTTGCTCGGAGAAGATGCGCGTAGTACTCGACGACGAACGTCACGGGAGCCGGGTGGATCGCGCACAATCGGCTGATCAGACCGAGTACACGCGAGGCGGGACGACGATGGAAGAAGTCGGTGGAGGCGTCCCGATCTGTGGTGGCGATGACGAACCGGCGATGAAGACGTGCGGACGGGATGACCGAGACGCGACGCGCGAAGGCGTCCCCTCGACATCGCGTGCCCGGCCTGGCCGCACAGTCGAAGAGGTAGAGGCCGGTGTAGTCGACGCCGATGTCGGAGTAGATTCGTGCGAGGTCGACGGGCGGTGGGCGACTCAACCCCGATCAGCGATCGGGAAAAAAAGGAAAAGATACAGCAGCAGCACTCAAGAGAACACCCAAAAACGACGCTGCGAGCCGGTCCGGTCAAATAGCCAGAGGAGACCGGTGAAGCTTCACGAGGGAAGAGACCGAGCGGGCGAGAGCGCACCAGAAGAATCCGCTCCCCCCTCACATCGCTCATTCTCTCCTCTGCTCCCGACTCCCCGATTCCCCAACTCCCAAATCTCCGCCTCCCCGGGACCCGGATCGCGGCGATGGAAGCGGATCCGCGCGGCCGCAGCCGGACGCCTCCTCCCCGGAGCGAGTGGAGAGGCGACTACCCTCGGGCGACGGCTCGGGTCCCGGCTCCTCCGACAGATCCGTGCGGCGGGGCGTGTGGGCGGATCCAACGGAGACCGGAGAAGAGGATCCGGCGGAGAGGGGGGCCGGCGGCGGCCGGCCGGATCTGGACGGATCCGGTGGCGTGAGGGCGGCGTCCGGCTGGGGAAGATCCAACGGAGACCGGACAAGTCGACGAAGAAGGCGACGGAGAGGGGGGCCGGCGGCGGCCACCCGGATCTGGACGGATCCGGTGGCGGGGAAGCCTGATCTGGCGTGGGGAGGCCGGGGCGATCTGGAGGTCGCGCACGTCGCAGAGAGCTTCGCCTCTGGGACCTCTCCACCGGCGTCACCACCCGCCGGTTCGTCGGCCACGACAAGGACGTCCTCTCCGTCGCCTTCTTCGTCGACCTCCGCCGCCTCCAGATGGCGCGCGTCCTGGCCTGGCCGCCACCATGGCGGCGCAGGACGGGGCGACGAAGATCCGGAAGGGGTGACGGCGACGGCCCGACGAGCCTGGGGAATGCGACGAGGGAGGCCCGATCTGCTGCCTGCTGCGTGACGACAACGACGGCGGCGGCCGGATCAATAGGATCCGGCGCCTAAAACGGTGGCGCTGCCCCCGGTGGAGATAGATCTCCCCGGGGGCGCGCTGTGCGGAAGTGAGCGGCGGCTAGGGTTAGGAGCTAAACCTAGAGCTCTGATACCATGAAGGAAGACAAGAGTTGGGTGGAATGGGATGTATTGCATTGAGCCCCTTGGGCGGTATATATAGAGGTACAAGAACGCGCTAGATGACTGAATCCAAATATAAGCAAATAACCCAAAAGATCCAAATAAATCCGAATAAACTCAATTTAGTTTTATTATGAGTTAATGGGTGATTTGAGGCAAGGTTAGTGGTAGAATACGATAGCTTGACCTTTTTATTAATAAATTTCTTTTATTATTTTTGTATTTATCAAGGAAGTTCCATGAGTCGGGTTAGACCTATAGACTGGTGTAGGAGTTTAGTGTACTAATTTTATCTCTAGGGTATGCATTCCTTGCAACTCAGGTTATGGTAAGGCAAACTGGACTGATGGATGAGATCTGTACTTATTCTATAAATCTTTTAGTCGAAGGTATTATAACACTTGGATATCTTAATTAAGTTTTTAGAATAGTCTCTGATATAGGCTTTTACTTATTAATTAGATTAAGATAAATAGTAAGGGCTCAATATTTATTCTTATATGGTAATTAATTAGAATTTAAATCTCTAATAATCCCATTATCATATCTTATGTATCTTGATTCATAGCTAGGCTAAATTTAAGTTGAATTAGGATTCATTCGTACGGGCCCTAGTTCGTTATTCCATGCTTAACTCTAGTATTCACCAAATCTAATATTAAGATTTAATTAATGGCACAATTATTATTTGACCTACACTTTAGGTATTATTAGGCTTAGTTTTATTATAATTTTAATTTATTTATCCCGCAAGGCTTGTCATACGGGTTCATATATTAATATAGCTACTTAATTAAATCTACCAAGGAGATTTGTTTAATGATGGTATGTTAAATGTTAGTGCATATATTATAATTAGGGTAATCGTTTTGAGTATTTAACCAAAGCCATATTTATTTATTATTGCTTTGAATTAATAATTAGCCTTTTAGATGATTGCTCAAACCATATTAATCATGCATACAAGAACTAGTCCAAATATTAGTGGCTTAATGTCCAAATCATCTAATAGCCAAAAAGGGTTGTTCTAATTGCTTGGGACATAGAGATGATGGTTATGTTTTAAACTATGCCATGGTTAATTCTATAACATTTACTAGTATGCCACGGTTTAGGATTTATTTCTTTAGGCCATCCTCATTTGTTGTCATCATTTCATGTGAGCATATCCTAAACAAGATTATGGCTAAACTCCTCACTATGCCTCTAATTGATAATTGAGTCTCATTAAATATTCAAGCTATGGTTATTGCTCATAAAATAAATGACCAGATATTACATCTTTCTTTTATTCTGATTTTACATTCAAATAAGCTTTATTAGTGTTCCTAGATTATTCCCCAAATTATCCTGATTTTTATTAGTTACCATGAGCTACAGAAAAATGAAATAAAAAAAATGAAAAGGGAGCAGGCTCACGGGTCGAACCGGGGACCTGATGGCGCTCTGTGCTCAGCGCTGGCCCAGCTAGCCAGTTGGGCTGTGGGTGTTTCCTGGTGGAGACAGACGACCGAAGGAAGTAAGTAGCCAGGGGGGCAGAACAGAGGAGGTTGGGGCGGCTTACGGGCGGTGGTGCCGGCGGCGAGGGGTGGCCGGAGAGGTACGGGGAAGTGCTGAAATGGAACGCCGGAGTTGAGGGGGCGCTGAAGGTAGTGGCGTCGGAGACAGGAAAGAACCGAGGCGGACCGGCGACGAGCGGCGGCGGCGGCGACGTGGAAAGGAGCTTCGGCGCCGGCGAGGGAGAGGACGGCAATCAGCGTGCGCGTGAGCATAAGGGAGTCCAAGTGATGCTCACCATGCTGCCGGTTGGGTCGGGGAGGTTCCGGAGTCGGCTGGCGGCGTGAGGCAAGATCGGGCGGCGGAGGCACACGGTGCCAGCGATCTACAGTGGACGGCGAGCTTCGGTGTCAGTCGGAGGAGGCTCAGGGCGTCGAGGGGATGCTCTCCGAGTGGGGAATCGAAGAGAGCTTGACCAAGGAAGGAGCGGTGCGGGCGGCGGCGGTTTCGGCCGAAGTTGGGGAAGAGACTACGGTGGTGAGCTTCAGCGCGCGGAACTTCGATTAAGTTGGAGGAGGAGTAGAGGGGGAACGGGTATACACCGTGATGCGGCCGGATTGGTGGGGGGATGCACCGGGGTGCCCGAATTGCAGGGAGGCAGCGGCGGCGGGCTCTCGGGTGCTGGGCGAACAAAGGGACAGGGGAGGAAAAGGAGTGGCGTGGGAGCGTCTTATGGCCACGGGGAGGCTATGGAAACGGTGGGCGGCGCGGGGGAAACCGTGGGTAACGGCAGCGCATAGATGCCGCGTGGAGGAAGGAAGCTGAGCGGCGATGCGACGGGGCTTGCGCGCGTGACTGCTCGGGCAGGCTTGCACCGCGCACGTGAGCAGACAGGTGAGCCGGGCATGTGTGCCATGAGGCGGGGAATCGCTGCGCATGGCAGAGAGAGGAGCGAGCCGCGGGAGGAAGGAGAGAGGGGAAAACGGGCGTGGGTGCAGGGCCACCGGCCAGAGAGAGAGCGGGGAGGGAGCAGGGCCCATGTGGCAGTGGCGGAGAGCGAGGGAGCGGGTTGGGCTGCGGCCGGGGAGAAACGGCGGGGCGAGGGAGGGAAGCGATCGAGCGCAGGTGGTCGGGGAAGGAAGAAAGGGGAACAGGGGCGGCCGGTTGGGCTGGCTGGGCCGGTTCGGCCGGCAGCAAGGCCCCCTTTTTTTTCCTGTATATATATATATATATTATTCTATTTAATTACTTATTCATTTTATATACATATATATGTATATATATTTATATTTCTTTTATGTTTATTCTTGTGTATATACATATACATTTTTATGTTTTGCTCTAAGCTCTTTGTGCCATTATTTCCAAAAATGGAATTTGATGTTTTAACTCAAGTGTCTCCCTTTCTTTTATGGATCATCTTTTCAGATTCGAATTTATAATCTTGAGTTTTCATTATTTGCATATTCACCTTTTTGGTATTATTAATGTTTGTCGTTGTCTTTTATGAATTTCTTCAAAATTTAGAACATCAATCAAATTCAGGAAAACTCCATGAAATCCAAATTTCAATAGAATATATTGCAAAAATAATTCAAGAAATTCATATTTTCAAAATTTAAATTTTTGGGATGTTACATCAACAATCCTTACTATCCCAATAATTATCATAACGGTTAGACTTCTTCGCAATTCTAATCTCATCAACTACACTGTCGTAATTCCTCCTACTCAACCTTGCAAAGTACCCAATCACGATACTCTAATAAAATTGATCAAGATTCTCATACTTTCAAAAATTCTAATGTTCCATCAAAATGAACTAAAAGTTCTTGAACCACAATTTACTATAGGTTCTACTAGTTGCAACAATGAAATCAGTTAGCTCCAAAGACAAACATTCCATTTAACTCAAATCCTCACCAAGAATTATTCCAAGAAATCAATTTATCACTCAATGAATCTCAAACAACTTGACAGCTACAGTCTCACCAAAATCATCTACTTGACCACCACTATCAAGTTGCCATTATACAACTAAAAAGGCTTTGCAACATGAATTGGTTAATCCTTCCTCAAAAGAAGATATAGATAGAAACAATTTTCAGAACATAGAAAAACGTTTACCACTCACCGAAGACACAAGACCAAGGAAAAAATAGTCAAATAGCCAAGGTCTTGGAAAAAAGAAAACAAGATCACAGTTGAGTGCACAAGTCCCACAAGAAGAGAATATCAAACTTCACCCGAAAATAAATAAATAAAGCACTGCTTTTTGATTCTTGAGGAATTCCATTGTGGCAAACCAACAAGGTTAAGCATGCTTCAATAAGCTGCAAGGTGCATCACTTGAATTCAATCACGAATACCTCTACTATCCCCTTCAATTTAACAAAGGACATAATTTTCTTTAATGGAAACATCACTTTACCAACTCAAGCAAACGATCCTTTAAGCTCAAATCACATGAATCACTTAAGAACCGATAGAACCTTCCAATACATCACTTTGCGCAAACTAATTTCAAATACCACATAATTCATGAACTCTCATAGGATCATAAATGCAAAACTCCAAACATTTCATTTAACCGACATCACGGAAGACTACCAAATTCCTTTACTTCTAAAAGAATCAACACTACCCTCATCATCTCATACTTAGTTTTACTAATCTCATCATTATATACTCTTAGCATGAATCATCATAGCCTACCAGCGCATCATAAACCTTTCCAAAAGAACACAATAACTTTTTCAAAATGTTTTTTCCAATAAGATTGCAAAAATCTTGCTAACATCAAGAATAATACACTCTTAACAAGAATCGTTATTGTTTACCTCCAAAATCTCATCAAATAGCTCCATACTACTTTATCATCCCATTCTCAAATTGAAAGTATTTCAAAACCTTACAACCTAACTACGACAACCGCTTAAACTAGAGGAGATCTACTACACAATTTAAATGATTCTACCAAAACTCTTTCATAAAAGACATAATATCATCTGACAATCCCACTATCATGTAAATATAGATCACAAATTAAACCCCATCCATTGCTTTCTTATTGATGCGCAACACCAAACTTCATTGCACAATAGTTGCATTTAGCAATTACATGCGAACACTAAGTATCCACAAAGATAATTCCAAGATTAATATCCACTAATACAGTAACCCAACACCTTCTGAATTTAACTATCCTAAACGGTTAGATTAACCCATTGAGACCCGTTGATCCAATTTATCCCAAAAGTTTACTAAATTTGTCTCTCTTATTAATCAACTAGTTCATCAAAATTCCACGCCTCTTAGTAACTCTATTGATTCCATTGGGAATAGCCCTATTCATAAACACAGTTCATCAAGAACTACAAGAAGACAACATCAACTTATTCGGTTTCACTTCCAAGGATACTAGTTTAAATTATTTATGCTCCACACCAATGACCCCAACTGGATACTCATACCATATCAATTTATTTGATTACAATCTCTGACTTAACCATAACAAGACATCACAAAAGGATTTTAACACCTTCCTTCAGAAAAGAGAGGCATTAAACTTCAACACTTAGAATAATCCAAAAGAATTACATAAAGCCAAAGCTTTCACATGTTAAAGCACTTGCAAAGGAAAACTTACAATATCCGAAATACCCAGCGAATAAATGAGTAATATTTTCCCAATAAGAACGACATAACTCCCATGAAATGATCAATCTTGCTGATAACCGATGTTCACAAGAAACAACAATAGATCAGCAGTTAGGGGAACAAGTAATCACTTTATGGAACCACGAAAAAACCAACGAAAACTCATCAATTGTATTGTAAACACTAACTCAAGAAAAGTTCATCAACAACAACTATAACCAAAATTGGGCAAAATTCATACTTAAGGAAGAGAACAACTCTTCTAAAGAAACTCACCCTCATCACCTTTAATTATGGTACTCCGGGTAACTACTTTTCTATTCTCATACCACAAACGGTGGTGTAACCTGGCCAAGCCCAGGGCCACAACCACACCTCAGCCTATTAACATCAACATCATCACTCATAACTAATATAATCAATTGTAAGTATACAAGATTATCCCATAACAATCATAGAATAACTTCATGGGTATAGAAGATCATAGATTAACAGTGCAACATAACGGAAATGCAAATGCATTGCTTGACCCCTTCCCATCCTACTATGCACCAGTGTGTCAAAATTAATATTTCATTAACCACGGACCTACAGCCCACTCTGATACCAACTGTAATACCCCAGCCAAACAATGACCTGGAATGCTACCAAACTAGTAACGTAACAAGGATAAACTAAATACGTCTCACAAAATTTCGGCAAAACCTCGCTTGTATAGTTGTCTATGTCAGTGGTTTCAACAAGCAATTCCAATAAAATGGTCAACCAACATGTATTATGATCATGACTAATCAAATTTGACTATATGTTCTAGGACAGCCATAGATCTAGCATCTAAATAAAGAACAGGAGCATCATAGAAATTCTAGTTATTTATTACAGTTTAATTCCAGCAAGCAATGTCCTTAAAGGTACTTAAAGTAATTCATTCATCTACTATTTAATCTCTTCCTTTCTTTCCATTATGGGTAGATCGTGCAAAGTGCAACAAGACTAATCCTTCTCTTCCCCTGTGCATGCCGATCTCATAAGGGTACCTAAAACACAACAAACAACAAGGGTGAGTCCAACGACTTAGCAAATATAATAAATGATAACAATAGCATACATGCACACCATTCCATAAGAATGTCCATCAGTCACTTATAAACACATGCTATGCAAAATGATCAACAATATCTTTCACTTTTATCTTTCTCTTTTGCATTTTACCGGTAATGCAAAGTGTGCATTCGTCGATGGACACCCATGCCTGTACCATCTGGTACAGGGACCAATTGCCCATACTCAGCAAGTATGGGGACCTGAGCCCATGCTCTTCAAGCATGGGGACCTTTAGCCCGTCATAAACATGACGGGGACCTCAAATGCTTGGTCATTACATGACCAAGACTTCAATAAGCCAACATGATGCATATGCGTGTAAGTCTCAGTTTAATAAAAAATGTGCATCCACAACAACCTTGCACAAGGAAAACTTATTCATACAACAATATTCACACTCATGAATTTCATAACTTTCAAATAACCATGAACAGTACCAAAATACGCCTTCATCACAATCATGGACACACAATTGCTCACAATATAAATCAATCATATTGTATTCATCATTATACTTGCCTTAACCGCGAGAGAATGAGGAACGTGGAGAAGGTGCTGCCTCCGGGACCAGTCCACCACCTGAATAATAATTATAATGCATGCTAAGATAACAGTGGTGGACCATAGAATAAATAAAAACAATCACGAACTCGCAAAAACATCTAACTCGGTTCCAATGCCCAAATCCTATAGGTCGATCTGCCCTCTTTGTGGACAGTCAATTTCAAAAATCCATATCTATTGCTACGGAAGTCCAATAAGAAGTTATTAGACTTTCTGGAAATATAATTAAATTCTCCATCTAAACCTAGTTGGTGAAACTCCCTGAATCGGCCAAATTATAACCGCACCAGCCAGTTTTATAAAACATCAATTTTTACGTCGGGTTCTCTGGACAGAATACTAAAAATAGCATAACATTCAGTACGAATGTCTGATTCATAAGTTCTTGAGCTTCCTGGAAATCTGTGACAATTATCTACAACTTTTATTATACTGAGGTTCTGTAATTATCCCTTTTTCTAATTGCTCAACACGATTTACCAAAACCTGGCCGAAAATCCACGAATCTGCAGAATAGTCTCACTAAAAAAATCATAACTTCTGCTGCAGAGATCCAAATAACGTGTTCTAGTACTTCACGGAAAGATAGCGACGTCCTCTAGAATACTCTAGGAGACGCCCAGAACTAAATCGATACGAAACTACATCAAAACGACCGTCTAACACAAACTATCCTGAGCAGATCAGAATACCGACATTGCTACAACAATTAAAATATGCCTCTAACCGGGGGAATAGGGATTACTCTTGAAGAACCGCTGAAGAACATGATGAACACCACGTGAACTCTCTCTCCCTTCCTTTTCCCTTTTCCCTTTTCCCCTTCCTCTTCTTCTTCTTCTTCTTCTTCCGGGTCAGAAACACCTCCCGACGACCGATCTCCTTCCTCCGCTTGACCGGCAGCAAAGGGGATCTTCTTCACCAACAGCATGGGGCTTCAATGGAGGAGGGGGGTGCTGCTGGACAAGGTGGAGGCGCAAGGGGCAGGAGAGGTGGCGGCCACAAGGGGGAAGGAGGAGAGGGAGAAGGGGGTGACGACTAGGGTTTGGGGGAGAGGCGCCTCCCCCCTTTTGGCCAGCCACCTCTTGGGCCAAGGCCCAGGCCCAGGTTGCCATAAATTTTCAGAAATCCCCCTCTAAAATCTCTATTTAACTCTTTTCTATTTGGTCCTTTCCTCCAAATAATCGATTATCTCTCAAATCACTTTTGGGGTATTACAATATAATGGATGAGTATCCAAATCACCACAAGACTTGTCATGCCTGGAGCTAGAAAACATGAATACTAACGTTCATTATTTATTTTATGGGGGGTATCAAGAACACACAAGCATGTCGAAGAACTACTACAATTAATAGTTGATAGTGCAACACCTTGTAGTAGGATTAATCAGACCAATACAAGAAAAACCACAAATCTAAAAGACTTATGGTGGTAATGATTTTAGGTGACTGAGAACTTAAACCACCATGATAGGCAAGCTAAAGAATACGAATCGAGATCCCAGTAAGAACAAAAGACCACCATATAAATATACTAATTGTCATATCGACATCCCTAAGGTCATCTATCCCATTGAATATAGGCCATGGCCATCCACTTAGCGATAAGAAAATCTATGAACATCATAAGTCCAATAGACGACACGACCATTCCATTCTACGAAGATGCAAAGACAATGATGTCAAGGAGTGAGTGCCCAGAAGCCTACAACCTACACAGGAGAACAAGATTGCTCTCTTCCCTTGTGTTTTCTCCAATTGTTAACCCTTTGTTGTGTAGGTTATCTCTTATTCTACCTACTCCAAGGGAAAAAGTCAGCATATCGGGCAAAACTCTGGAACCTACTGCTAGCCAGTATAATCCCACCTACTTTCTTTCTATTCTATCAGAATCTCATCGGGCAAAACTCTGGAACCTACTGCTAGCCAGTATAATCCCACCTACTTTCTTTCTATTCTATCAGAATCTCAGTGTCAAGATTCATTTTAGGGGGTAGAATTTGTAATATACCAAAATTTGGATGTTTGAAATTGCAAAGAATTTAATAATTTTCCATGAAACTTGTTGACATTCAAATTTCTTTTGCATGTTCATTTGGGTCTTTATGGATTTCTCACTATGCATAATTAATCATAGGGAATAATTCCCGAATGGCAATAATAATCATAATAATAAAAGACAAGAAAACTCAAAAACAATGAAATATAAATTCAAGTACGAAATAAAATTTAAACAAAGGAAAAGAAAAATTCAAAGTGGAATTCAATTTTAAAGATTTGAGACTAAAAACTAAAAGTGCAAAACAGAATTGAAACCCAAAAATTTAATTTAAAAATTAGACTAAGTTTAAAATGTTGGTCTTGTCGAAATGACAAGAGAAAATTTGATCGTGAATCCAAATTCAAATTGCAAAAATCTAGATTTGGAATGCAAACTCCAATCCTCAAAATGGAAATTTAAATCTAAAACCCAACTTCCAAAATTTAGCTTAAGCCCTTCTTTCTTCTTCCCTCTCTTCTTTCACATCCAAGTGGCCCACTCCTCCTCTCCTCCGATGCTGCTCTCCTTTCCCACCGCCTCTCCTCCTGATGGCGCCTCTCCTTCCTCGCCACCTCTCCTCCCATCACCCATCCCCTGCCATGGCCTTCCCATCATGTCGGAGCCACACCTTGCCGCTTTCATCACATCGCCAGTGCCCTATGCTCAAGTCTACGAGGTGTCAGCACCCCTGCTCTCCCTACGCTGTGCTCTGTCGATGGGTCACCAACAACAATGCTGACCAGCACCCTCCATTGTGCTACAAGTAACCCCCGAGTACCCGCTAGCCTCCCCATTCCCCCCTTCCCTTGCTTTTCCCCTTCCATTCTTCTTTTCCTTCAACTGCGGCCGAGCTCAACTCGAGCTTCCTCATGTGTCGGTAGTCCCTGCCCTCACCATTCCAGTATCTCTGGCCACGTTTGCTTAGAATCTCTCGTGTCATGTTGCATCCAATATCTTGAATCACAAATCCCCATGGTTATTTTGGTGCTTGACCTCACGATTCACTGCGCCGGCCGTCCCCTCCATCTCCATCACCATCCCTTCTCTGAAGCGCCCCGGTTCAATTGCTCACTATGGGAGCACCTCCTTGATGCCTTGAGGCTTCCCCAAGCACCGGCTGTGGCTTCCCTTTACCCCAGTTCGCCAGCACCGTGCAACCACTCACGCCACCACCCATGCATGCCACCAGACCTCCTTGGCCCTTCTCCAACTTTGCCCACTACGTTGTGAGTCTCCTCCTACCTTCGTCTAGCTCGTGCTCACCTCTGTTCTCACCTTCCCTCACCATAGCGGTTCCACCCCATTTGGCCTCCACCGCTGACTGCCCGGGGTTGTTGCCAGCCCACTGTGGAGCCACCCGACTTTAACTATCGTCCTCTTCAGCCTCCCCACCATGCAGGTAACCAATTATGGCATCCCCTCACCGGAGACCCCGCCACCCAGTCGTGCCACCCGCCTCCTCTATTTCTAGATGAGCCTTCCCCACTGCTGCCTTCTTCTTTTGTCTTGCCCCCTCCAATCCACAAAGTAGCAGCCGCTCAGTATCGAGTCACTCATTCCCCACTTTTTCATCTGATTTCTTTTGGCCATTTTAAAATAGAAAATAAATTAAGAAAACCAAAATAATTAACTAGGATTCAATAATTAAGTGGATAAATGGCTAATGAGGATTAGTGGAAGCCAATAAATTCTAGTGAGGAGTTGTGATGATAAAATTTTGTTCAGGGCAGTGCTCACATGAAATGATGATTAATTAAATGGAATATAACTAAAAATAAAAATGAATTGCCTAACCAAGGAAATATAGTATTAAGTGATACAAGATTCAACCATATAAAATGTAATTGCCATTTCTATATCCCAAAAAGCCAAGAGAGTTCTTTTTTGATTAATGGATAACTAATTAAGATAAAATAACTTAAGTAGCGAGCCACTAATATTAGACCAAAAATACATCATTTAAATTAAGGATTGCCATGCATATAAGTAAGCAAGTCTCAAACACGATTAGTATGCTATTGAAAGTTATTTTAAATCCATGTGCTAATAAAAGATGTTGTTGATGTATGTATTCGAGTATCGTACGAATCTTAGATAAAAGGGCGAATGAGTTAGGATTAAGGTAATTAGCCAATATGTCACTATGTTTGAATGAAAATACATGTTTAATGTAAAAAAAATTATAAAATGTATATATCTTTCAAAGATGTAGGTAGTAACCAAGGATACCTAGGGTAAATAATGGCTAATGGAAATAAATATATTAATTAACATGCTACAAGTTAAATCCCCACTGTCTACCAAAGTCCCTATTAAAAGTATAAATGCCCTACCATTTATCCTATCAGCGGTAATAAAGCCTTAGCGGTGAACCAAACTAGTGGTGATACTAAAGTACCATTGTATATAACATCCCAGGTCCTACCTAAATAGGATTATTCCTAAAATTAAGATTGTACTAAATGACAAAATATATATATATAAAATGCCAATGACATTTAATCCTGAGAGCATCTCAAATTAAAGGTCGCATTATAATACAATCTCATTCGTTAATTAAAATATAGTGACCCCCAGGTGTATTAGCAAAAAGTGGCACAACTAAAGTAAACCATTAGATGGCAATTAAATAACCCTATGCATTAACAAACTATTAAATTAAAAATTTAACTAATTATGCCATTAATTGATAAATTAGGACCACCTAAAGTACAATGTCCCGAAACTATAGAATTGTAAGATTAATTCGATAAGATAAATTGATATGTCTCGTGTGTGGAACCCATGACCTAATTCCTAAAAAGTTAACAATCAATAAATAATACTTAGCTAAACTCTTATATATGTCCGTAGGTTTAACCAGACTCGTGGAACTTCCTTAATAAATATAAAAATAATAAAATAAATTATTAAATAAAAGATCGAGCCATGGTATTCTACCATCGGCTATGCCTAGCCATCATCATGTCCAAAGCGCAATATTCTTTTATCATGACCCATCCTTCGGCATCCGTCTCGACGGATTTCCCTTTTGTCATTCGCCACTTTACTCAAACCTTAATTGTCTCAGTCAGTAATCCATGCCTAATAAAGCCTACCCCAAATCCCCTATTTAATTATAAAGCTAAATTGAATTCATTTAGATTTATTTGGATATTTTAAGTTATTTGAGTTTATTTGGGTTTAGTCGTTTGTCACAAAATTAGAATTCGAAGTCTCAAGAAGTAAAGGGCAGAGCAAATGAGGTCAAGATCTAGGTAAAGATGAAGACCAAGAAATCAAGAAAATGGATTGAGAGGATTTTGAGTCAGATCAATATTACAGTAGATTGAGCAAGGCAAGTCATCACTTTGATCATATTGCATCTACCTTTTTTAATGCAAGTATTTCATTTAAAAGTATCAAGTTGCATGCGTTACTTTATTATTGCAAAATTATGTTCACATTGTTCATAGTTAATTCCTTATGAGTAATTCCTTAATTATATCCCACTCCTTATCTTTGAACATGAAACCTTATCACCCTAGTAAAACTATAATAGTAACTTTTAGAAATAAGTCTACAATTATACGCTTTGCATTTTACTGCTTAGATACTCCAGGGCATTAACTTGCCCTTGCATATTTTCAACATGAAAACTTGGTTTGGGTAGTCATTGATGGAAGGTGGATGTATGTTGTAACATGGATATTTTATGCTCCCAAAAATCTCAAATTGCTTAACTATCTAGGCGGATGGTATAGGGGTGTGGTGCAGTGGATGCACGAGAGTGTGGAGTGTGGTAGAACCGTCCAGATAACCCTAAGAACTAAATCTTGTGATAAAACCCTAGTGTAAAATAGTATAACGACAAGCTGGCAAAGTGTAGGTAGGACTAACTAATTTGCATAACTTTGGCTTGTTACGTGAAGTTGTGCACATGAACAAAGGGAAAGATGGTCGCATCCCAACCTTTGCCGTGACGGCTCAAGAGGAGATTTCCCACGGAATGGTCACATCCCATGGAAGTAAACCCTTAGAGGACAAAACCACACTAGAAGGATACATTGTAATAGCTTTGTTACGATTACTTAGTCGCACACCTACGAAAGCATGTAATGGTTGATATTGTGAGATAATCATATCTTATAGGTAAAGTGTACAATCTCTGTAGAGTTTAAATTCTTTGGACAACCATGCCCACGGTCATGGGTGGACATTAAGAACTTTACATTGATATAGTTCTACTCCAAAAACTTTTTGGGTGGAATGAGAATTGGTCTTTGTGTTGCCCTGGGCTATCGGTCCTAGTGATGGTAATAAGTGGATCTGACACTGAAACTAGCATTGGATACAGATAACCATGTAGCAATTGATGCAATTATTATTATTATTATTATTGCAATCATTCACACCTTACAAAATCTGTTTTAGTTAAAATTGCTGAGTCACAGGAATTTCCTATTTCTATATCTCAAATGATGGCATTTTCACAGATAAAAGAACCTTAAGACTTCCTTTGTTGAACCTTTCATGTATTATTATTACTGTATTCTATGTGTTGGCTTGCTGAGTACCTTTGTACTCACTGTTGCTCAATTACTATTATTCAGTAAGTCAGAAGAAGTCATACAAGCCCTACAGGTTGATGTGGCCAAGAACTAGGTCGCGAACCCTAGTTGGCTGCCAGTGGGCATGTCCTGAGGGACCCACATGTGTGAAGCTTTCATTTCCACTATTGCCCTTTATTTATTTCGGCCTGATCGGCCCATGTGTAAGTCTATAATAATCTTTACACTTCCGCATGATATGTACTGTTAATGTTCAGTACTATATCTGTGAGCACTATCTACTGATTTAGAGAATAGTGCAGTGGAATCGTGGAGGATTCTGGATTGCAAAATCCAGGTCTGACATTTTTCTAGAGGGATACTATTCTATCATGTTAAAAACACCCAAGATAGTAATAACATGAATAATAGTATAATAGAACATAAAAGCATTGACAATTAAATCGTATTGAATTATGATATAGTATGACCCTTAGCATGACAATCTCCATCACCATACTTCCTATCCATCGATCCATCAATGCTTGAGTTCACCACATTCATCTACTTAGCTTTTACTCCTAACAGCTAACAATGAATTACATATGAAAATATCAAGCATCACAAGTCGACACGTAGGCTGTTATACAATATTATGTAGCCCATGGTTATATATCAACATGACACGCAGGCCATGAAAAATCATACATGCATCATATACACAATCAACCATACTATTCACACAACCCTGCAAAAATGAGTTATGTGCAGAATCCAATTCTATCGCGCGATATGAATACATAATACCTATAATACATGATACAATTACCTAGCACGGCGGTCCCGCTAGCCAGTTAGCGGGTGGGGATCGAAGGGGCAGCACCCCTTGTGAGTCGAGGACAGCAATTTGATTGGCTTAATTTTCTATTGATCAATCATATTGATCAACGTGGGAGGTTTTCAGAAAGAACAATAACTTGGTGCTATCAATTTTACCTCCTCCGTACCCTTCTAATACCACCAAAACCAAACCAATTGATCTTATCAACTAGGGCCTAAACCAATTCAATAACATGAACTGATCTAAGCTATCATATCAGACCAGTAATAGAACAATCTACTACCATCACATATCAACTATATGCGACCAATCCAGATCAAATAATAAGCATGATGGCTCTAATACCACTGTTGCTATACGGGTAGGCTACACTAGCGCAAATTAAAATTTTCTACCTCATAAACCAACAAGCCATGTGAGTTAGAGATCAAGGATCATTACCACTAGACATGCAATCTAGCGGAAGTAGAGTTGAAGCAACCAATTAAATGAAAAGCGTGTTGGTGTAGTGGTAGTAGTCGATCGTCCTCTGACCAACTATCTCCTCCTCGTGATCATCCCGATCAGCACTGTAGTCACAGCAGCACCTCTACCGAGGTCCACACATCTAGGGATGGAACACAATGCGTCGGCGTGCTAGCACCAGCGCTCATAGCACAAGCCACAAGCCATATGGTTGTATTTGAGATACCTCCTTCAACGCCCGCACCTCTCCTTATGGTTGGGTTATTTTGGGCTGCGGCTTTTGGCTAATGGCTTAAGTTTTTGAATTTTAGCTATTCGCGAGAGGTAGTATGTAGAGAAAAATAGTTGCATGTGATTTTGGCTGGAACAACTGAACTCAGTACACTTTTACAACAATCTACCTGTTGACCCTGCCTTGAAAATGCGCACCATTCAAAAGCTAGTTACTGTAACATAAGCCACAAGCCACAAGCCATAAGTGAAAAGAACTAAGCTTATATAGCCTCCAATCGGATCCTTATCTGATACGAGTAGAGATCGTATCCCACTCAGAGACTATCATCGGAACTTCGACTCGCCTCGGCCACTCCGTCGCCGCTTGTTCCACAACGTACCTCGCAAGCTCCGTCGATCACGCGCCCATGCTGCTGAAGTCAGCTACAGGACGCAGTAGTGTCATGCACAGTGCCGCCGTCGCATCGCCCCGACCACCTCATCGACGCGCCGTTTACCCCCGTCACGCACAGTGTTCCTACCCCCGTCGCATCCGCCTCGGCTTGTGTGCTCCTGACATCATCACTGTACCGGCATCATCAGGCAATCCCGCCCATGCCCTGAGCCACAGTCGCATCCCAAACTCTGTAGCCACGCTGCCACCACGCCAATGCATCGACCGCCCAACTGCCCTCCTATCGCCACTGCTTTTCCGGGGCTATAAATTCCCTCCCAAAGCCTCCATTCGCACCGCATTGCCCCACTCTATCTCCCACTTCAATGAATCGGTTTTTCGTGCCTCACAGCTTGCTGGCGACGCCTTCTTCCCCAAATCCAGCCGGCGAGCAATCGGCCGATTGGCGCCACCGCAGTCCAATTCCTTCCCTCCGAAGCACCCCCAGAGCACCGCGGCATCATTTCTCTCCTTAGCCGGACCTCTCATCGCTTGTACTTCACCCGCACCATGCGCCTCCTCTGCCCATCACCGTCGCACGCCGCCAACTCGCCAGCGCCATCCCCGAGCCAAGCCAACCACCGAGGTAGACTCCCGAGCTCACCTAGATACTCCCATCTCATCTAATTGAGCTCCGGTGCCGTACGCCACCGTAGCCACCATCCCCTGTTCCAGCGTCTGCTCACCTCACCGCCACCCTGCACTGGCTTAGACTGTGCAACGGAAGTCGAAGCCACAGATGCCATGGTCGAACTAGCGACTACGGTAGAAGTCATAAGGCTTAAATAGTGGTCGTAGAGCAACTAAAGCAGCCACGGTCGATAGATACATGGTTGCAAAGCACACATATTCGTTACAACCACACATAGTCATTTATGACCACTCATAGTCGTTTACGACCATGCAGTCGAACTTACGACCTCACAGTCGAACCTATGACAATGTAGTCGTTCACGACCACGCAGTTGAATTTAGGACCACGTAGTTGTTTGTGACTACGAAGTCGTTTACGACCACGTAGTCGAGTTTATAACCACGCGATCGAACTTACGACTATGAAGTCGTTTACGACCACTTGGAGCTACAACCACGTTGTCGTTAGTAGCCGCGTGATTTAAACCGATTAAGATAGAGTTAATGCTAATGATAGGTAATTAATACTGATGATGAGTAGTTAATAACAAGTGGCTTACCGACATATAGGCCCTGCCCTTTAAACAAAATAGTAACCGGCCCTACCTATTAGATTTTCATTTATTTTTGGATTGAGAACTTCAAAAGAGCATAACTTATTCATTTTAACTCCAAATTGAGCGAAACAAATTTCTAAATTCATCTAAATTCAGGTGATTTGGGTTGGCTAGCAAAGAAATGGGTTTCGATCTTACTCTGCATGGCTTGAGCTGATATTTGATTCAGGCGTCCTTTGACGAACTTCTTCGATCCTCTATTCGCTACCTGCAGGTTGTTGGCAATCGATGCTCCTGGGGCACCCTTGTTCACCACCTGCTGCTTCTTGGGGCAATTGCTGGCGTAATGTCCCATCTCATGGCAGTTGAAGCAAGTGATTCCTATTGCAGGGTTCGGGTCCTTCAAGACCTTGTTGTCTTCAGTGTTGAGGGAAGTGTTAGCGGGGATTAGCTCTCCGGTTGATGACGAAGGCTGGAATCTATTGGCCTATGGTGGAACTCTTCTAGTCTTGGAGAAGTTGCCGGTGTTCACATGCTGAGCATGCATCCGTCTCTTCCGGTTCTCAATCTCCTGATGCTTGGACTCCTGGCGAATCGCCTTGCTGACAAGCTGGTGGAAATCCGCGTAATCACTGGATAGGAGTTGAACCGATATGTCATCATTGAGTCCTTCTAGGAACCTTTCCTGTTTGGCTTCATCTATAGCGACGTCTTCCGGTGCATAACGTGCCAACTGGTTGAAGTTCTGCAGGTACTCATTCACGATACGACTTCCTTAGCGCAGCGCTCGAAATTCCCTTTTCTTGAGAGTGACGGTGCCAGTGGGAACATGAGCTTTGCGGAAGTTCCGCACAAACTCATTCCAAGTGATAGCTTGAACATTAGCATGAGCGGCAGTGTAGGTGTCCCACCATTCTGATGCTGGTCCATCAGCTGATGTGAAGCAAACAAAACCCTTTCTCGATCACTGCATTGAATAATATCCAGCTTCTTGCCTATGGCCCTGAGCCAATCATCCGCGTCCATGGGTTCAGTATTGCTGGAGAAGGTCGGGGGCACAACCTCATAAACTCTGATAGCCTTGATTGTGGAGCTTGAGCTGGTACCAGTGGGGCTGGTTGTGCAGAGTTGTTGATGGTCTACGTTAGTAGCTGAATAAGCTGGGTCTGGTTTGCCATCATCTGAGCCCAATCAGGTCCATTTGCCATTGGAGAAGCGGGGACGGACTGACTTCCTTGTACTCCATTCAGGTGGTCGTTGCTGTTGTTCCTTGTGTTCACCATCTGCTGGTTGCTTTTAAGAATTACGAGAGAAGGGACTCAAGACAAAGGGAGGAATAGGGGATATTTTGTGCAACCCAAAACAAAACTAATCTTTAATAAAAGCTTTATTAATCACCTAATAAGTAATAGTTACGGCTGCCGACAAAAGAGAAAAGCTTGACAGCTCATAACGTCTTTTTAACTAGCCTAACAACTCATCCTAAAGGGGTAAAGGTCGCCTTGGAGTCATCCTTCGTGGCTCTCGATGCACAATACGAGTCCCTTTAATGCGGAGACTGAAGAGGTGGCATAGACGAAGAACTGCTTTACGAGTGGCTTCTTGTTTGGCTCTGTTAAACGAGTATCCATTTCCCTTGAAGCAGAGACGCAGACTCCCTTGTCCAGATCGCTTAGTAATGAGTAGAGTGAAGCGATGTCCCACTATCCGGTCTCCATGGCGATCTTGTTTATGTATGTAGATAGCTCAACGTTGAAAACCCAAACGATGAAGTAATCGATGAAGACCCATACTCCATCCATCATTTGGTGCATCATCATAAGTGTTCATCTACAATTGTTTGAAAGGAGAGAGAAGTTAGAAACGTATTTTTGAATGATCATATTAAGGAAGAGGAAGAGTTGAGGGATGAGAGAAAGCAAAAATTGAGGAATAAAAATAAGCATACATATGTATATATAAACATACATATTTTTGTGAAAATATTGTTTATTAAAAATAAGTCCTTAGGGTCAAACCATTCTATTCTACCTACGGTCACGTCTTAGTATCGTCATGGCTCTAATACCACCTTTGTCGAAACCCGGAGTAACGACTCCTAGATCCTCTGTGTAAATCGCACTAGTCCAGGATCAGCTAGTGCACACAGTAACAACAAAGATAAATACCAAGCACAAATGACTTAATATATTAAATAAAGAGTACGGCCTTATGGCCAAGTCTTACATCAACGCCCATTGGCAAAGATAATTAACGGAAATAACTACGGAAGCAACTGAAAAGAAGCGAAGCCCAAGCCTGCCCCACAGGCAAACGACAGTAAAACGCGGCCTATTCGTCCAGATCTTCACTGTAGTCGACGTCATCTTCCTCTGTATGGAGATTACAAGGTGAGTACAAACTTGTACTCCGCAAATCACACGGAGAAATGCAACATAATGATAAAGGCTTCAATGGAAGGCTTATAGGGTTAGTTTGCACAAAACAGCATTTAAGGAAATACAATAAATAGATTGAAAATGCTGAATTTAATACAGTAAGTAAAACCAATACTTGTAATTGAAAATAATACCGTCAGTGCCGGCTCTGACCAAACACCAACCTATCCACGGGCATCCCACCCGGACCATCTTTTCCAAAAAGATCTCGTATGGATTCCATCCATCCACACGTTTCTAAACTCTCGTGGATTCCATCCATCCACAAGCTTCCAATCTCTCTCATGGGTTCCATCCACCCACAAGGTTTTCGAAAACATTTTTGAAAAGCAAAGTCTAATCCATGAAAAACTTTTACTCAGCATGCCCATGACCGTGGGCACGGCTATCCAGGATAGATTATACACTCTACAGCGGTTGTACAGCTTTACCCACAAGACACGATCATCCCTTGTTACCACTAGATTACACACTTACTTAGGTGTGCGGTGGAGAATCGTGACAAGGCCTTTACAATGCAAAGCCTTCAACATGGCCAAGTCAACTCTAAGGTTTCACCCCAGTAAGGAATCCACCAGACTGAGACCCCCTCTTGAGCCTAGGCGAGACTTCTCATTGCTTAACCATGCTCACCCAAGTGAGAATTCACATGGCACCAACCACGCTTACTTTCAACCTACGACTTGACTCAGGTTGCGACTTCACAAATTATTCAGCCAGGGCTGTCCCATACCAGCCATGTGGTAGTACGATAGGGCTTTGCAATAGTAGCTCACAGACCGGTCCTTAATTTTACTTAGGCCCAACGACATACCCCTGTGCACGACAGTCAACCACTGTGGCTCCAGCCAACAGGGCATGCCTGCACCCACCCATCTAGCCAATTGCCTAAGTCTAAACCAGGTTTTATATTTTGTTTTCAAAATATTCCATAAACCTCCTTGACTCACCAAAGTCAAGAGTACATTTAGGAAACTTATCATTTGATGTGAAAAGTTCATCATTTTATGTGAAAGATATCCCAAAACAAATATGATAACTAAGCAGGTATAAGCATTTGATATAATATTCTCTAGCCAACACTAATGTATTAACTAGAGTTTAATTCTAGGTGACAAGGTATCGATGATTTCAATATCAATGGAGGAATTAACAAGTAGGCAATAACTAAATTTAAAACTGAATTGAAATACGTTGAATAAAAATATGCATGCAATATAATTGAAACCAACATAATTTTATTTTTAAAAACATTGGGATCAACATGATCAAGGAGTGTCACTTGTCATGCTCTTCAACTTGGTTTGAATCTTCGTCGAAGAATATTCCCGAATCGTCGAAGTCTACACGTGAAAATACCCCACCAAATTCAAATAAATTCAAAATAATTTCAAATTTACTTCAAATATTTGAATTGAGTCTAGAAATGGATAGAGGGAATTTTTTTTATGAATTTAGAAATTTGAATGGGCTCAATTGGAGTTAGGACGAAGAAAAACGGGCTCTGGGAATTTAAATTGAAAGAAAAAGAAAAAGAGGAATTTCTCGAATTATTTTTCGAAAGGAAATTCTGGATTTATGACATCAGCAGGAATTTTTAATTTTGGCTGAATTATTGTCCTACTGGAAAATAGGGGGGCTGACATGTGGGCCCTGGTCCATGTGGACTAAGTCCAAGGACCGAGCGTGGATCCGAGGTGGCACGGGGGTTGACCCGTGCTTGCGTGGCGCTGATGGGGAGAGACGGCGCCGAGGTGGCTGCCACCGGGCACCACGTCAGCTGCCACGCGGGCACACGGCTGACGCGGGCAAGCCGGCCGGAGGCAGCTCGGGAGTGGCGGCTCGCCGGCGAACGGCGGCGAGGGGCGAGAGGAGAAGACGGGGAATGCGGCGGTGGGGGCGGAGTTTACCGGAGATGGCCAGAAACGGGTCGGCGACAAGGAAGGGCGGCGGCGGCGCTCAGGCCTTGGCGGCGGGGGCTTTCCAGCGGCGAGGAGGCTCGGCCAAGGAGTGGGGGATGTCAGGGGCAACGCGGGGAAGCTCGGGGTGGGGTCGGCCGGCGGCGACAGGGCTTGGCTCGAGCCCAATTGCTCGCCGGAGCAGCTTTGGCAGCGGCGGCAGCGTGAGCGCAGTGCTGGTGGCCGGCGCTCGGGAGAGGGAGGGGGAGGACGAAGCGGTGGTGCGAGGGGGAAGGAGGAGCTCGGGGGCCTCTTTATAGGGGGCGGAGGGGAGTGGGCGCGTGAATCGCTCGCCGGAGGCGGGCAGCGGTTACGGGGAAGGTGGGGATCAGGCGCGGGAGTGGGGGAGTGGTGCGCGGAGTGGGGGAATGGGGGCGGCGCACGCGCGGGAATGGGGCATGGCTGAGGAGAGCGGGGGTGGCGACCAGGTAAGGTGGGGTGGTTGCGGGGAGATGGAGGCGACGCGCGGGAGGAAGGAGATGGCGGCCGGAGAAGACGGGCCTGACACGCGAGCCCAGGCTGTCAGCGGGAGAGAGGGAGAGGGGAGCGGGTAGCGACCGGATCGTGGGGGCGGGGATCGAACGGCCGAAGGGGGTGCGAGGGGCGGACGGCCGGATGGGCCGGATGGCGGGGGAGGCGGCCGATCTGGGCCGACCAGGTGGCAGCCCGAGAGGAGGGGGAGGCGGGATCGGGCGGCGACGTGGGCAGCAATCTGGCCATCCACGTGGCGGCCGAAGGGGGAGGTTGGGTTTTTAATTTTTAAATTTGATTTCAGATTCTCAAAAATGCCTAGAAAATTAAATAAGCCTCAGAAAAATATGAAATTGACTCCAAAAATTCCAGAAAAATTCACAGAAGTTTCTGGGGACATTTTGTACTTAATAAACATATTTCCAACTAATGTTGGTATTTAATTTTCATACTTAAAATACCTTTTAATTTTAAAAATAGATTTTAAACTCCTGAAAACTCAAAAAACCAAATAAAATCCAAATAATTAATTTTAATTAGGAATTTTATAGAAAATCAAAATATCCTTTTATTTAATAATTATTTTTAGGTTTTCACTTAATTTACTTTTCAAATCAGACTTTTTGAAAAACAAAAAATCCAGGGCAAAGCAAAAATACAAATTAGGCACAAAAATACTTATTTAATTTAAATTTTTATTTATTTAATTTTTAATTATTTATTTTTATTTAATAAAAACCTGGGCTGTTATAGCAACTCTCGATGATCAAGACCAAGCTAACTGTGACCAGGGCGAGTCGATACTTTGATCATGTTGAACCTACATTTTCTGCAAATTATTTCTATTTTAAATTATCAAAATGCATGTTGTTATTCCATTAGCCAATTATGTCAGTTTTATGACCTCAACCTACTGCAATAACCTCATGGTTCAAGAACAACAGCCTGAGCTTTATAAAGAGTTAATGGCACTCAACCAGGAGATAATAGAATAAGGCACCATAGCAGCCATGGAGATACAACCAAGAATAGAAGAGCATATCATAGCTGCCCAAAAGGAAAACTCAACCGCGCTAAGGTTAAGAAGCTTGATGAAAAGAGGGAAGGCTTCCAAGATAACTATGTATCAACAAGGTGTTCTAAGTTATGGGACACGAATCTTTGTTCCACACTAAAAGGACCTTAAAGACCAAATACTTAGGGAAGCCCACAGCTCTGCATATTCTCTTCATCCCGGGAGTACTAAGATGTATCAGGACATGAGGTAGTGGTACTGGTGGCCACGCATAAATAGAGACATCGCTGAACATGTTGCTTGCTGTGATGTATGTCAAAGAGTGAAGGTCGAGCATCAAAGGCCCGCAGGATTATTACAACCATTGCAAATTCCCCAGTGGAAGTGGGAAGAGGTTGGAATGGAATTCATCACTGGCCTACCATGAACCTGTCGGGACCCCGGATTTCCGAACCCGGACCCTCTGTGTATTACAGCACTAGTCCCAGATCAAAGCTAGTGCACACAGTCAAACAGAATGGAAAACATCACCATCAACGATTTATTACAATAATTAAGAGTACTGACCACCGGGTCTCATTATTACAAAGGAGGTTTAAGACCTCGCACACAAGAAATAGAGCGGAAGCAAATAAAACTAGAGGATGACCCATCAATTCGCCACAGGCAATTGACTGGGGAAGCGCGACCTAGTCCTCCGGGAAGAATCCATCACAGCCACAAGCGAAGCAGTAGTCGTAGTCACCTTCTTGAGCTTCAACCTCCTCTGAGATGTTATTTTTAAGTGTAGCATGTGAGTACATAAAGTACTCCGCAAGTCTTGGGAAAAATGCATAGATGCAAGGCTTAACAAAGAAGGCCATATGGTTCTTTTGCACAAAGCAACATTTTAAAATTCAATTACTACTAATTATTTTCGAAGGCATTATTTTAATGAAGTAAATGTTTTAACAGAATTAACTTTCTAGTGAAGGTTCCAACTACCAACACTAGCTAACCAATTACCATTGGTCAAGTTTTAAACTGCGGGTTCCATCCACCCTCTCTGGCTCCATCCGCCAGGATTCCCTTCCGAGAGTTCCCTCCACCCTCGGAACACAAAACTTTTGATTTTAAATCCAAAACCAGAAATCTACCATGTGAATGCATTCCTTGCCCGCCCTTGACCGTGGGCACGGCTATTCGAATAGTTTTACACTCTGCAGAGGTTGTACAACTTTACCCACAAGAGATAAATTATCCTAATAGTCAACATGCTTCCTTTGGCATGAGACCCAGATAAAATATCACAAAGCCTTTCACCTACTCCAGTATAGCTAGAGACCACCCGCTGAGGTTTCACCGCAGAAGGGTTAAATCCGCCCAATCTGAAGCCCCCTCTTGCGCCATATGAGTACAGTAAACCCTGTCCCTCACTATGAGTAACCAGTACACCCTGGCACTCAATACATCACTGGTGATATCTAAACTACACCTTTATAGGTTAGTTAGCTAGGTCGTACCCATATAGACTTGTGGTTGTACGGTTAATGCTCAGTTTGGACAAACACAAGCGTCGGTCCTTAATTGACTAGGGTGGAACATACACTTAACAAGTTCTCGTGCTTACTGCACCAACCCAAACAGCCATCCACCCTAATCTAAACCAACTTTCACATTTTTATTTTATTTTAAAATCACAGTGACAACTCCAATTGCCACTTCACTTTCAAACACAAGGATTTAATAATAAATCATAATTTCCCATTTTCAAGATTTTCCAAAGTTATTAGATAGCATGACTAAGCATTATACTACCATTCTAATATTCACAAAGATTAATATTAATCTCATTATTGAGACAAAGGAAGTTTTAGGGTGACAAGGGTACATGGCATTCAATTTCAATGGAGGGCATAGCAAGTTGGAATAACTAGTTCCTAAAGATTTGAACTAGTGACTTTAGATAAATAGCAATGCACATAATTTAAAGTATTTTAAAAACATTTCAAAAGCATAGGTTGAAGATGATCAAAGGAGACTTGCCTTCTTGTGCACTGGTTAGTCCCTCTTGCTGCGGTTCGACAAACTCTTCGGCGACGTCGGGTTCTACGCGCGAAACGACAAAACAAACAAAATAAATTCAAATAAAATTCAAATGAACTCCAAAAACTGCAAACCCAGAACCAAAAGATAGAGCTCAATTTTAGATGAATTTAGGAAAAAGATTCGGGTCAATCGGAGTTCGGACGAAGGAGAACGAGCGATCTAAAGTTTGCCGGGGCGAGAAAATGCTGGAAATTCACAGATGTTACTGTTCATCCGAGAACAGTTTTGGCGAGAAGGCTAGTGATGGCGAGAGGAGGCATGGGAGATGAATCTAACTAGCAAAATGGGTTGCTAGGGACCCAAGGCACACATAGGAACTGACGGCACGCCAAACGGAGACCGTTGACGGCACGGGCGGCTACAACGACATGGGTAGGAGAGAGGAATAAAATCCGGGCAAGGAACGTGGAGAAGTAGGGTGAGCACGGGCTGGAACACGGCTTGGTGAAGCTAGGAAAATTATCGGCTTGGTCAGAAACCCACCGGAGATGACGCAAACGACGTTTGAACGACATCGGGAAGGAAAAAAGAGAAACTTAATATCTTGGTGCTCGGTGAACGAAATCTAAAACCACTTGGAGGGTAGCTACCTGGGATGGTTTGGCACAAAGTGACGCGAACGGATTGGTGAAAACATCACCGGGTAGATGGGGGACACGAGATGCCATTGGCGGCCATGGCGAGGTTCGGAGGCAAAAATTTGTGGAGGCTTTTCGGGGAAACGGAAGTGAGCACGGCGTAGAACGCGGCGAGACAAGTCTAAGAAAAATTACGGCAAGGGTTAAAGCTTACCGGAGATGACGAATCGACGTCGGGAAGCGCTCTTGACCTAGATTGGGGAAAACTCGATTTCGGGAGATTGGCTGCACCAAAACCAAATTAACTTGGCAAGAACGTAGATGGCACACAATGGCACAATGTGACGCGAAAGGATTACTGAAAAACTCACCGGATGGCTCGAGACGCGACGAGCAAATTCGAGACCGAAGGGCCTCGATGCCGACGGCGTCCTGAGCTTTGAGGGACTTGCCACGGCTTGGGATGAGTTTAGAGGGGTCAAGGGGGTCCTATTTATAGGCTTGGAAGAGGTAGAAACCGGCTCCAATTCGCGGATTTCGGTTTAGAATCCGATTTGAAAAATAGGAGATAAAAGGCAAACGGATGAATGAAATGGAAAGAGGTCAATTGGGATGGATTCCTTGCGTAATTTGGCACAACTTTCCTTTTGGGAGGATATTGAAATAATGCCCGGATTGGAAGTTATGAAGAGAGAGGAAAAGGAAGGAAAACTGTACACAGAACGAACAGATCGCTGGAGGTTGAAGACGCATGAACAGTACCGCGTGGGTACTGTTCATTCTCTCTCCTCTTTTTTTTTTGGAAATTTCAAATTGAGCTCAAACAAACTCCGAAAAATCCCAGAAAATACAGAAAAATTCCTTGTGACACAAGGAACACAAATAAAATACTTTTGGCAAATGTTAATATTTAATTTAATCATATTAAATATTTTTATTTAATAAAAATTCCAATTAAGCTTTAATTAATTCCGAAAAAATTCAAATGGTGAATTTTATTTTTAAAAGCTTCAAAAAGGCTCTGAAAATCAGGATGTTACAGAACCAAATCGGCGTATGACTCCATATGAGTTATCATAGATAGATAGACCAAAGTCGCCCACTTCATCCCTATCAAGACCACATACAAAGGAGACAAGCTGGCAGAATTGTACATGTCCCGCATCATGTGTTTGCACGGTGAGCCAAAAATGATAGTTTCATATCGAGGTTCTCAGTTTACCTCGCACTTCTGGGCTAGTCTTCATGAAGCTCTCGGTACCCATTTGGATTTCAATACTACCTATCACCCGCAGACAAATGGCCAAACAGAGAGGGTAAATCAAATATTGAAGGATATGCTTCGAACCTGTGCCCTGCATTTTTCTAAGGATTGGGATAAATGTCTGCCTTATGCCGAGTTTGCTTACAATAATAGTTACCAAGCCAATCTAAATATGTGCCCGTTTGAAGCTTTATACGGAAGGAAATGTCGGACTCCTCTGCACTGGTCAGAAGTAGGAGAGGGATATATCTTCAGGCCGGATACTCTAAAGCAGGCTGAGGAAAAAGTTCGCCTAATTAGGGATCGATTACCAGTAGCTCAATCAAGACAAAAGGGGCTAGATATATTGAAAAGTTACTATGATGGTCTACTCAACCACATGACTATGGAATTGTGTGGAGCAACGAGTGGACTGTCTCTGTTGGACCAATGGTCCATCAGTCTCTTGTGGTGAAAGTGTACAAACTCTACAGAATCAAAACTGTTCGAATAGCTGTGCCCACGGTCAAGGGCGGACATAGGAACTTAACTAGATATAGTTCTATTTCAAAAGATTTGTTGGTGAAATTGGAAAAGTCAAGGGTAGTGGAAAGCTCTGATTTGTGTTGCCCTGGGTGTCACCCCATTGATAATGTAAGCAGTTATAACGCTAAAAGTTTAGCATATGGTGCAGATACCATGAAACGGTGGATGGTATCTGAATCGCTATTATTGTCGCATTCTTTCACACACAATATTTAAGTTCAAATTGCTAGGTCATAGGAAATTCTATGTAACATATTTAAAAGCAATTTTTGGCAAATAAAAATAACCTAGCCTTTCCTTAATAAGCCATACATGTTACTTACTGCATACTGTGTATTGGCTCGCGGAGCACGGTGGTTTGTGCTCACCATCGCATTACCAAAATCAGAAACAGGAACCCAGGACCACTATGCCTATGAGGAAACCCCTGCCATAGATAGAGGAAACAACGATGGGAACTAAGATGGCTTCTTCGATTTTGGGTCCTAGACAAATAGACTTAATGGAGATTGTGTGCACATATACTATCTAGGTCTAGACAATATATGTTGCACATATTTACCCCAAGTCGCTTACCTGTGGATTATGGTCTTACTTTTGTTTATGCTTCTGCTACTGTCTTTTGTAATGTAAATATTTGGCCTAGTTGGCCCTTCTGTAAAACGGTCGCCTGACGCGGTGTATTTTAACTTTGACATGTAATATTATGGTTTACTATGCGATGTGTGAGATGATGCAGCAATGTACCTGTGAGCACTATCTACTGATCCAGGGAATAGTGCGGTGATTCACAGGGGATTCTGGATTGAAAAATCTAGGTCCGACAATATTCTTAACTGTTTTAACACACAGGTACCCTAATTGCTGTGAAATTTGCATCACCTCATGTTTTGCTAGCACTTATTACTCTTGGATCCCATCAAAACTTGATTGTAAAATATGTTCAAACCTTGATTGTAAATATGCTACTAATAGTATAGATGCATTTGGAGCTATTGCTCAGCATTTTAAAAATGATATGGTGTGAAACATCCTTCACTATTAGCTCACTTGAGTGTTCATACATCTCTATATCCATTTGTTTTTCTGTTTGCTTTGACATGACATACATCTTTTAACCAAGATATTTAAGCTAACAAGTGTCCCACCTACTGGAAATGGTATTGAACTGTGCCGGGAAAGAGCAAATGTATTCAGTGAAGCACTACATGCTTTGGATGTTGGCCCTGTCGGATCAGAATGCGCACACATGATAGTCGTAAACACACGAATACCTCTGGATAAACACACCAGAGTTTTGCGCTGCGTCAATCCACTTTAGCTATTCCATTTTTCCTTCTATTTATAGACTCACAGATGACATGTACAGTCTAACAAAACTACTCGAGTCTTCTGGCACAAACCCTACGATTCGCACTACTCGATCGACTCACTTCACTAACCAACATACTCGGTTTAGTGAACAGACCAGTTACATGCAGACTAACTGCTACCTGATCCAGTCTATGACCACACATAGACCTTTTTCGAGTGCCATTTCAAGTCCTTTGCCAAGTCTTGCTTCCTATCCTTCGACCATGTCTTGTCGACCATGGTGTCTCCACCATGCCTCACACCAACGGCTGCTTCGACCACAGTGCCTTCGACCGCTTCGCTGACCATGGCTTGTCGACTAGCATCTCCGGTAGTACCACTCACACAGATGGTAATACCAGTCTTCGAGTATGACCGTGGTACTGTAGCTTACGAGTACCGACCATCGACCACAATGCAGCTATGACCACTATAGTTTGCCTGCTTTTGGCAGGAGTGTGCGCGATCTGCTTTTGCCAGGAGTTTTGCGCTGCGTGCTTTGGATGTTGACCCAAACGGATAAGAATGCACATGCACGGTAGTCGAAAACACACACAAATACTTTTGAATAACTCAAGACACAAAAGGGTTTTGTGCTGCGTCAACCCGCTTCAGCTTTTCCATTTGTCCTTCTATTTATAGACTCACAGATGACATGTACAGTCTAACAAAACTACCTGGGTCTTCCGGCACAAACCCCATGACTCGCACTACTCGATCGACTCACTCCACTAACCAACATACTTGGTTTAGCGGACACGACCAGTTACATGCAGACGAACTGCTACCTAGTCTGGTATACGACCATACATAGACCTTCTTCGAGTGCCATTTTGAGTCCTTTGCCAAGTCCTACTTTGTGTCCTTCGACCATGTCTTATCGACCATGGCATCTTGACTATACCTCATGACTACGGCTGCTTCGACCATGGTGCCTTCGACAACGGTGCCTTTGACCACTTCACCGACTATGCCTTATCGATCACAACTTCGACTACAGCTTCATCCACTGCTTCATCAACCACAGCTTATCGACTAGCATCTCCGGTAGTATCGCTCACACAAACGGTAATACCAGTCTTTGAGTACAACCGGAATACTGTAGCTTACGAATATTGACCATCGACCACTATGCAGCTATGACTACTGCGTAGCTCGACTTACGACTGTGACTGCTATGACCACTGTAGCTATGACTACTGTAGCCATGACTACAATGCAGCTCGACTTACGACTACGACTGCTACAACCACTGTAGCTCTTGGACTCATCGACTGCTATAGTCTCGGACTTACCGAGTACACAAATTCCACACTACTCAACACACTTAGTACTCGACTATGAATTCTCAGTACTCGAACACATGAGTACACGATACAAGACTACAGTACTCGAACACGCGAGTACTCGATACACGATTACAAGTATTTGAACACACCGAGTACTCGACACGACTTCTCAGTATTCGAACACACCGAGTACTCGACACTGACCACACTAACAGCACAAAACAAGATTGGTTCGAACATTGGGTGCTACTGGTTGGCCTTATCCGAAATTAGCTAGTCCAGTCCTCAATTTTGTATCGAGTCCGCCTCTTATCTTCATCTGTAGCATTGTTAGTATCTTTCGTTTACAGTTCTACGGAAACTCTTTGGTTCTTGAATCCTGCAACTCTACTTGATGTCACTTGGATAAATCAAAAGCAAAAGTAGATGAGCTCCGTATGCCACCCTTGACTGATGTATGATAATTAGCTGATTTCTGCCGGTTTATTGAACCTTTAAAGTACCGTACGTCATGTATGTTTTATGCAATTTTTCCCTTGTTCCTGCTACGAGCGTACGCGATCTGCTTTTACCCTCAATACAAAACTTATTGGGAGATGGGGATGCTCTAGACCCTGCACACAAGGAAGCACTAGAGGTTACAGCCCGGGAAAGGTCGGGAGGTACATCGGCAAGGTAATGGGGGCACATCTTGGGATTGCTTCCTCTATGAGCAGTTTCTTTGCCGAGAGTGGCCTCCTCGGGAAGAAAGAGAGTGGGAGCAACACGACACCGCTGCGACGACCGCCCCCTCTCAGCCCAGCCCACAAGCTCAGCAAGAGAACACGAGGTTTGGTCGCATAACGAGGGTGTTGGAATAGAAACCTGGGATCGATTTCTGTCGAAATCTGAAGACGCTGAAGTTCAGAACTTCAGATCGAGACAAAATCACGAGAGAAGAAACACACAGATGTATTTTTCGCTGCAGCAACTTTTCCGTTTTTTTCTTTCTTTTATCTACGATTCAAGTGTTACAGTCAGCATTTGATTCTGTTTGTCCAGCTCCTAGCTAGACTTGCAGACAAAACCTGCTACAGTTAACTGAAACGAGAACAGAGCCCAACTTTGAACTTTACTAACAAACCGATTACAAATCAAACTGGTAATAAACTCGGACTCCAGAACAAAAACAGACTTGCACACGTTTACCGTAATAAGATTATCTACATCAGAGAGGTGGCTTTGGAGACATGTTACGAGGAAAAGCAAAAGGCAGTGATGAACCCGGCCAGTTGAAATGATCAACTACACGCACAGTGGTCAATATTACATTTTCCCCGCCTCTGCTAGTATGTGCGGTTGTCATGGCCAGAAATTATTTGTTCGTTGTTGTTGTAGTAAGGTGACAAATGAAATGCACTGCAGCTAGGGATGCAGTTTCCATTGCTCAAGAGTAAAAAGGCACCGAGATGTTTCTTAATTTCCTGAGACCATGCAAACATGCGGCGGCAGTATAGAGGAAATTAAGGTGTATATATATCATGTGGCAACTATTTTTTCCAATTTTATTTCATTCATCAGGACAAGGTCGGGCATTACTACTGAAGATAGATAGATATCTATCTTTCTAGTTACAAGAACAAGTTGTGCTGGAGTCGTCGGCCAGGGGCTTACCAGCATCATCATCAGCATCGGATCTGAACTCGAATTTCATCGGCCAAAGCAGCAGACCTACGGTTTTCAAGGCGTCTTCTGGACCGTCGATCCATGCTTTGGTCCACAATTCGTTGCTGTAGCACGTCCATTTCCGTGTCTTTTGCCACATGAGCAACGCGCACGACATCTTACTCCACAGCACCACGTACTCGGCCTGCAAAGCGTTGATCTGGGGTGTGCCCTTCCACCCCCGCACCAGCGTGACGTTGATCGGGCGGAACCGCTCGGCCTCCGCGACCATGACGCAGAGCTTCGCCAGAGCCTTGCGGAGCCGCCAGTCGGGATGATGACGGCGGTGACGCGCCAGCGTGTGCACGACTTCGAGCATGTTTTCCTTGCCCAGTTCGATGTTCTTCAGTTGGGTGTAGCTGCGCACGAGTGCGGTGTAGCTGCCCCGAAACGGCAGCGGAGTGGAGCCGGGGATGAGGTGCTGGTAGCCGTCGAACGCGAACCAGTTGCCCATGTTATTGGCGAACCCCACGATGTAAATGTTGTCGTCTCTGATGGCGATTGTTGTCTTGTCCACAGCGGCGTAGCTGCCGACGAAATTGACGTGGATCCACCTGGCAGGAAAGCGCTTTTCCCCGCGCTGTTCCGCCAGAACAGGGACGCCCTTCACATACCTTCGCGTCGGGTTGTCAGCCAGCACCCCGCGCAGATAGAGCAGGAAGGCGTTGTAGTCGTCCGTCACGACGTTGAAGTCAATCGGGACGATCGGAGTCTGCAGGTCGCTGCAGGCAGGCAAAAGAATGAATGGATGGTTTGATTTGATTATGAAAGAGGAGACGTACGTACGTAAGATGCAGACAGGAGATCACGTACAGCGTCGGAGAAAAACGGGACACATTTCCTTGGGCCTGCTGGGGCGTGGGCACGAGTAGGATGAACCCCACGATGAGCAAATGCAAATGAACGTTGGCCATTGTGGTGGGTGGGTAAATGCAAACAAGAGCTGCACTTGGGATGGTGAGCAGCAAGGGATCGAGGAGCTACTTATAGCGGAGCCATGGACTTTTACTGTATCTAGAAGGTGGGGCTGTTTGATTTATGTGCGTTTTTTATACCTTTTTATTGGTTGTGTTGCAAGCTTGCGTCCAAAAACTTCTATTGATGAAAAACTCGCAATTGTGTGTGTCCTTCCAAAGCAAAGGAGAGGCGCAAGACTGAGCCACGTCGGTGCGGTGCAGGTGGAGGGATGGGTAGCGCGATCGACGGAAATTCGCGATGGAGATAGAGTAAGACGGGAGCACAACACATGGGCTGTCAGCAGAGAAGAGGAAAGATAGGCGTGGTATCAAAAACTAATGATGGCCTACGCTCATGTAGACTGGAGGTGGAAGAAAGGTACTGTAAGTAGACCACACTAGGCAGTGAGAGAGAGAGAAAGGGTGAGTGAGAGATTTGGACATTTATTAGACTCATTAGATGGGTACGAAAGATTTATGAAAATCTTTGCGAATGCTCCTGATATAGAGCGGATGATTGTGTAAATTTTCAGAGTTTTATCTTCTCTTGATTTTTCTAGAAAAATATAAGAAGACTTCTTGTCGAATTGCTTTGATAGCTCACATGCCACAAACTACGGTGTTGACGATCATTTGTACGTATCTTTGAAAATTTGTGTTGCAGTGACAACTATTGTACAGCTGGACATGATGATAATGTGCCTGATTTTAGAATTGCTTACTATATATTTTTTTGTGACAAGTAGTAAAATGTTGCAGAAGTGACGCAAAATGTCTCTCTCTCCTCTAACAATACATGTGAGTACGTGGATTTGATCAAGCTTGCCTGCTTGTTGCCTTCGAAGAGGCCGGATAGCTTAAGAACAGTGATCAGAAAGGTAAAATATTGTACAAACCAATACATATCCTACCATCTTCAGTATAAATCCTGATAAATTATTCCTTGAAAATGTTAGTACCTTCTGGTTGTATCTGGACATTACGGCAAAGATTATTTGGAGCACATTATGCTACCTGTATTTCTTGTAGCAGCACGTGATATTGATAGTGGTGATTTTACCAATTTTCCTCTGTCAACCCATTCAAAGTTCACGGTAAGAATACATGTACTTAAGAGTACTACTTTAATGCTTTTCACTCTAATAAACATATCACTAATATCAAAACACATGAAATGGTAAGTAATCACTATCCACTATTCAGTTCTGCTTTAAACCGTATTTAGAAGGTGGGGCTTAGGTGCATGTTTTTTTAGACCTTTTTATTGGTTGTGTTGCAGGCTTGCGTCCAAAAACTTCTACTGCTGAAAAACTTGCAATTGTGTGTGTCCTTCCAAAGCAAAGGAGAGGCGCAAGACTGAGCCACGTCAGTGCGGTGCAAGTGGAGGGATGGGCAGCGCGATCGACGGAAATTCGCGATCGGGGCACATGGACTGTCAGCAGAGAGGAGAAAAGACGGGCGTGGTATCAAAATGATGAGTATGACGTCAAAAACCAGTGGCCTATCGTGTGTGTCTTTCCATTGCTGTTGTCTGGCATTTTGGGCTCTCCTTCCGGTCGTCATCAACAATTAGAAGAATATTTGGGAAAATTACTTATCCGCATCTATGGGATCGAAGCATGAAGGCTCCACTAGCCTACATTATATCGTAGTGAAGGAGCAGTATATATCTGTATATGTAATCCGTGTGGAAAATGCTGCAACCAGAAGCCAGCGGAAACAAGCAAGAGCAAGCGACATGCATGGTAAATGTTAGTGACAGCGATGAAGCACTTTCACATGGTAAATCCGGCTCTGACTGTCTTCAAGTGTGTACACCCCTGACGTGAGTCGCTGCTCCTGACGTGATGGAGCGCCCTAAACCCTGCTTTCTTCTTTCCTCCCGTGATGCTTCAACCTCCATGCCAGAAAATTTCTTCTTGTACGTAAAACTATAACGTGTCTCCATATGTGATATCGTCTGTTAACCAAGCGATTATTATAAACAATAAAAAATGATTCATCATTTATCCATTACTTGCATTTTGGGGCACTTGACGGGGGTGACACGGATTTGTCAGCATTTGAGTCCGTGGATGCACACTGAGTGCCAGCCAGATTTGATCAAGCTTGCCTGCTTGTTGCCTGCGAAAGAGGCCGGATAGCTTAAGAACAGTGATCAGAAAGGTAAAATGTACAAACCAATACATATCCTACCATCTTCAGGTATAAATCCTGATAAATTATTCCTTGAAAATTTTAGTACCTGCTGGCTGTATCTGGACACTACGGCAAAGATTATTTGGAGCACATTATGCTACCTGTATTTCTTGTAGCAGCACGTGATATTGATAGTGGAGATTTTATATCTCACGATCTAGAGCTCCGATTGACGTAATTCCAGTTGGGTTAGTTCAATAACTGTCTCTAGTTTATTCTGAAAAAGTTTGAGGTTAATCGGAGTTACGGATTTTTATCGAGATCAGTTTTAGTAAGGATACATTATTCTGTCCAGAATTATTAAATGATGCTTAAATAGGTTTTGTGTTTAGGGGAGAGTCTTAAAATTTATTTTTAGCTTCCGCAATCATTCACCCCCCCTCTGATTGCCTATCTTAGTGTGAATCGATCCTACAAGTGGTATCAGAGCAGGTTAATTTTTCTAATTGATCTTAACCGGTGATTAGAAAACATGTCGACGGATAGGTATTCCACAAAACCTTGTGTTTTCGATGGTGTTGATTTTCAGTATTGGAAAGCGAAGATGGAGGCATATATTCAAGCTCAAGGCTTTGCAATATGGGAGAAAGTATACAAGTCTTATCAAGTGCCTGAGAATGATGCTGTGTCAGCAGCGAATATAGCAGAAGTGGAGTCAAATAGCAAGGCAAGGAATCTCATAATCCAAGGACTAGGAAGGAGTGACTTTGATCGTGTTGTGCATCTTAAATCCGCATATGAGGTATGGAAAGCACTCTGTGATTATCATGAGGGTTCATCTACTATCAAAGAGGTACGTCAAGATATGTACAAAAAGGATTACATGCGTTTTGAAATGAAACCTGGTGAATCAATAGATGATCTCTTTGCCCGCTTTAACAAAATTCTTAGTAATCTACGTGCTGTTAATGTTACTTATACTGATGCTGAAAATGCACGTCAGTTACTTGGAGCATTAGATATGTCTATATGGGAGATGAAGGTTACATCCATTAGAGAATCTACTGTCATGAGTACACTTACATTAGATGTACTTTATTCTAAATTGAAAACTCATGAATTAGATGTTTTTGCTAGAAAAAATAATGGTAATAAATCAATTGCTTTAGCTTCACAATCTAGCATGTCTAATGCTGATAATTCTTCTACTAGCTATGCTTTGTCTTCTTTGTCTTCACTAACCGATGAACAGTTAGAGCAACTTCCGGAAGATGATTTGGCACTTCTCTCTACACACTTCACAAGAACTTTGCAGAATGTGAGATCAAGAAAGAGAGGAAATTTTGGTCCTCAAAGGTGCTATGAGTGTGGTGATCTCAATCATATTCGTCCCAAATGTCCAAAGTTTCTAGCAAGATTTGCAAAAGAAGAGAATGAGAAGGAAGAAGAGATGGAGAAAGAAAAGAAGAAGAATAAAAAGAAGGGTTATATTAATCGCAAGGTGGTGCATCGTGTTCTTTCGGCTCTTGAGCAAATTAATTTGAGTGATGTGGACACGGACAGCGAGGATGATACTCCCAAAGGCAAGAAAGATTTAATTGGGTTGTGTCTAATGGCAAGTAGCAAAAGCTCCACCGACAATGATGATCTTGACAGCGACAGCTACAATGAGGTAGAACCTTCTTATGATGATTTAGCTAAAGCTGTTGCTAAACTTGGTACTTTGCTAGAAAAGAAAGATAAAAAGATTAAGAAATATGATACTTTGATTGAATCTCTAAATTCTGAAATTGCAAGACTTAGAGTTTTAATTCCTGATGATGAATCTTGTGAGTCATGTCAAATTTTACATTCTGAGTTAGAAAATGCTAGGTCACTCAATGCTTTAAACATGGATCAACTTAGAGATGTAACTGCTAAATTTGATGAATTAAGATTGGCACATGACTCTTGTGATGAAAAATTGAAATGTACTAATGATGAAATTGGAAAGCTCAAGTTTAGTTCTTCTTCATGTTTAGAATCAAGTATTTTGAATGCTCAATCTAAAGCTTGCTCTAAATGTGATTTGTTAGAAGCTAGACTTAGTTCATCTCAGGAAACAATTCAACAGATGCTTTATCATGAGATTTCTTCTTGCTCAAATTGTCCTAAACTTAACACTGAAATAGAAGTTTTGACTAGACAACTTAATGATTTTGCTGAAAAAGAAAGATTAGCTCAGTCTAGTGCTTCTAAAAATCTTGTGAATGAATCTAATAAATGCACAACTTGTCCCACTCTAGCTAAAGAGAATGAGTACCTGAAAGACACTTTAGAGAGATTTTCTTTTGGCAAGAAAAATTTGAATATGATTCTAGACAAGTCAAAAACTAGTGTGAAAAATCGTGGTCTAGGATTTAATTTTGTTGAGCATGCCAAGAATAATTCTTCTAAGGTTATTAAGCCTCTTGAACCTGGAAAAATTGAAGTGAAACTTGAACCAAAACAAACTGTGTTTAAATCTGCTGGCTTTGTACAAAGTTCATCGAATAATAATGTAGGTGCTAACTCATCATCTCAAAAGAATTCTAGTTATGTTAAATTTCATTGCACCTACTGTGGAAGAGATGGACACTTGAATGAATTTTGCTTTAGGCGTGCAAAGAAAGAGAAGAAGAAAAGATTGAATGCTTTGAGACAAAAACGTGCAATGTTTTTTGTTCCTAGAACTAATGTGAAAGCTAAGTTTGTTGAGAAATTTTATGATGGCTTTAAATCTGCTTCACATGCTAGATTGGGATTTAATTCAAATAATTCACGTTCTTTTCGGTATTCTGATCACCCACATGCACGTGATTTTGGTTCTAGCTTTGTTACTCCTGTTCATCGTGTGTCTCAGTACTGGATTCCTAGATCTTATTTCACTAACCCCAGTACTGTGAGACCGATGTTTCCTGTGATGTAAGAACAACTGACGAGAATGGAGAACATGAGCTAGATTGGGTTCCAGTCTTTTACATCATTGCTTGATTGGAACACTTGATGGTTCTTCACTCTCTTTGATGGCTTCTAAGAGATTTCACTTTTTGAGAGACCATGTGGAAAAGGTGATGTTGTCTTAAATCTTGTTAAATTCTCGAGTTGCTGATTTGCACATGAAATCGCTTGATACTTCTCGTTTTCCTTTTGCGAAGTGAGTTGGGCGTATTACATCTTATGGGATTATTCTGAGGGGGATCTTGTTGTTTAAAAATTTCGGAAGCTTTGTTTATTATCCTTGTCAAATAACTCATCAAATCCAAGTCATTGAAATCAATTGAGTAGTAGAGCTCTCTTTATCGTATCTTTCATATGTTGTGTAGTTTTGATCAGGACTGTTTATAATTAAATTGCTACATTTGAATTAAAAGTATGACATGGCGGAATATTTTGACTAGATTAATTATAGTTATTACTTTGCGATGTCCATCGAAAAGGATTAGCTTGATTGTGAGTCTTATTTTAACTCTTGGTTATGAGACTTGCATGTTTCATGTTCCAATTCTTATGATCACTCAATTTGGCATGTTATTAAAAAAAAGAGAGTATATAAAGAAAAAATTGAAAAGATGTATGCTTCAAGCATGCCATGGTGAAAAAAAAGTGGCACAAAAGTGCGCAAAATGAAAAGAAGTATGCTTCAAGCATGCCACCATCAAAAAGAAGAAGAAGAAGAAGAAAAGTATGTCATTATGAAAAGAAGTATGCTACAAGCATGCCACATGCCTAAAAATTGAGTGTGAAGCAATAAGTTGTTACATGAGACTGCTAGCCCGTCTAGAGTTAAAATTTGCTTCATTTTTAGGTTTTGACTTTTCGTTGTGATATCTCATTGTGCTCTCTATAATTGGTTTGGTCATTATTGATATGCCTGTCATTGATATAAATTGCTTAATCATATTGAAAATTTGTTTTGACATTGCTATGTGATATATGGCTTAATATGATCTAGATAGCTCTACTCAAAAATGTGTCTTGGTTGCTTTATTAAATAAATGCACAATGACTTGGATAATCTACAAAGCTTCTTGATTTTTACTTTCATTGCTCCGTCTTAGAATTATTCTTTCTTTAAATTTTCTTGATGATTACATTGCCAAAGGGGGAGAAATTTGGTGTGCTTTGCGAGAAATTAAAGAATTTGGGGAGAATAAAATTACCTCTCTTGTGTTGAGGGGGAGAGATTTGAGACTTATGGTTTAAAATGTTTTTTCGGCTTTGGTTCTTCACTTATATCTATTTGAAGCTAGTTCATCATACAATTTTGTGGTTTTGTCAATGTATTCATCAAGGGGGAGATTGTTAGACCATGTGGCTAGATTTATGATATTTTGGTGATGAATAATTGACAATGGTTAATTTGTTATGATGAATAATTGGTGATTTCGTTTAGCGGTGTTATGCGAGTTGTGTTGCATGTGTGCGGACTGATGTTGGCCAAGTTGAGACGAACTTGTGCCGGAAGAATGTTCTTTGGTCTTTGCATGTGCAGGTTGAGCATGGAGGCGATCATGGTCGGTGACGAGGTGGACCGGAACTAGGATGGGGAGATCTGAGGTTCAGACGGTCAAGGAGGTCACGAGATGATCGGGCTCATGCTTGGGGCGCATGGAGATCGAAGGTGGATGATACGTGGAGAAGCTACGGGAGGTGCGGTCCTGGAGGCTTCGACACGTGACGTGTTAGAAAAGTCGTGAGTGTGAAAAATCTGTGTTAGGAAGGGTTTCGGGTCCCTTGAAAATTAGTGGGCCAAAAGTTTAGTTGAGGTAAAAAGGCCCAGGTCTAGTTGGAGTTGGATTAGGATTCGAAGTCCTAGTTGGAGTTGGATTAGGATTCGAAGTCCTAGTTGGAGTTGGATTAGGGTTCGAAGTCCTAGTTGGAGTTGGATTAGGGTTCGAAGTCCTAGTTGGAGTTGGATTAGGGTTCGAAGTCCTAGTTGGAGTTGGATTAGGGTTCTAAGTCCTAGTTGGATTAGGATTCTAAGTCCTAGTTGGAGTTGGATTAGGATTTTAAGGCCTAGTTGGAGTTAGGCTGTGTGTGTATATATATGCATGCGGTGGCATGGCAAGAGTAGTACCGAGCAGCCGTGGAAGAAAAATATATATACGGCTTTTGGGGTGGCCAAACGTTTTCTTTGGCATGGCATCTTTTTGATCACGAAGCGCACGACATTGTTCAGCCATCGGTCAGGCAAGCGATCTCATATTTTGCTTAGTTGCATAATTAGGGCTTAATTTATTTTCGTCACTATTTGCATCAGCGATCTTGTTTATTTTATATCTCACGATCTAGAGCTCCGATTGACGTAATTCCAGTTGGGTTAGTTCAATAACTGTCTCTAGTTTATTCTGAAAAAGTTTGAGGTTAATCGGAGTTACGGATTTTTATCGAGATCAGTTTTAGTAAGGATACATTATTCTGTCCAGAATTATTAAATGATGCTTAAATAGGTTTTGTGTTTAGGGGAGAGTCTTAAAATTTATTTTTAGCTTCCGCAATCATTCACCCCCCCTCTGATTGCCTATCTTAGTGTGAATCGATCCTACAGCATTTGAGTCCGTGGATGCACACTGAGTGCCTGCCAGATTTGATCAAGCTTGCCTGCTTGTTGCCTGCGAAAGAGGCCGGATAGCTTAAGAACAGTGATCAGAAAGGTAAAATGTACAAACCAATACATATCCTACCATCTTCAGGTATAAATCCTGATAAATTATTCCTTGAAAATTTTAGTACCTGCTGGCTGTATCTGGACACTACGGCAAAGATTATTTGGAGCACATTATGCTACCTGTATTTCTTGTAGCAGCACGTGATATTGATAGTGGAGATTTTACCAATTTTCCTCTGTCAACCCATTCAAAAGTTCACCGTAAGAATACTTGTACTTAAGAGTAGTGCTTCCATACTTTCCACTCTAATAAAAATATCACTAATATCAAAACACATGAAAGGGTAAGTAATCACTATCCACCATTCAGTTCTGCTTTAAAAGTTATGCAAATCACTTTGAGAAAAGCATTGAAGCACCTCCCTGTATCTAGAAGGTGGGGCTGTTTGATTTCGGTGCGTGTTTTTTTAGACCTTTTTATTGGTTGTGTTGCAGGCTTGCGTCCAAAAACTTCTACTGCTGAAAAACTCGCAATTGTGTGTGTCCTTCCTAAGCAAAGGAGAGGCGCAAGACTGAGCCACGTCGGTGCGGTGCAGGTGGAGGGATGGGCAGCGCGATCGACGGAAATTTGTGATGGAGATAGAGTAAGACGGGAGCACAACACATGGGCTGTCAGCAGAGAAGAGGAAAGATAGGCGTGGTATCAAAAACTAATGATGGCCTATATATGCTCATGTAGACTGGAGGTGGAAGAAAGGTACTGTAAGTAGACCACACTAGGCAGTGAGAGAGAGAGAGAAAGGGTGAGTGAGAGATTTGGACATTTATTAGAATCATTAGATGGGTACGAAAGATTTATGAAAATCTTTGCGAATGCTCCTGATATAGAGCGGATGATTGTGTAAATATTTAGAGTTTTATCTTCTCTTGATTTTTCTAGAAAAATCTGAGAAGATTTCTTGTCGAATTGCTTTGATAGCTCACATGCCACAAACTACGGTGTTGACGATCATTTGTACGTATCTTTGAAAATGTTAGTATCTGCAGGTTGTATCTGGACATTATTGCAAAGATTATTTGGAGCACATTATGCTACCTGTATTTCTTGCAGCAGCACGTGATATTGATAGTGGTGATTTTACCAATTTTCCTATGTCAACCTGTGAATAAATCCTTTCGGTAGCATGAATAGCCGATATAGCTCCTAGCCTGTGAATGTATGTCTTACAACCTTCCTCCTTTGCTGTGTATAAAATAGAAGTACATTTTGATATCACTACTTATCCAAGGGCCGAAGTAACCTGAAAACGATATTGATATGTATCTAGCACCATTAGTGGAAAATCTTATGACACCGTGGAACGAAGGGATACAGATATGGGATGTAGATAAATAAGAGAACTTCACTCTACGCTCCATGTTGTTCTGCTCTATCAATGATTTTTCTGTCAAAGGGAATCAGAAACTGGCTTAAACCCTAGAACCTGAAAAATGAACAGGGGAACTCAAAATGTGAAATCTGAAATTAAAATGAGGTTTGCTCTTGGGAAATCGATCAAATGATCTTGATGCACTAACCCATCATAGAGCAACCCATTTTGGTCCTTCCCAGCACCAAACAAACAAGAAATCCAAAAATCACTAAATCACCAAAGAGAGTAACAAAGAACAGAGAGCTCAAACAGAGAAAACTTCAAAGATTTCATTTCTTGAAACAAGAGGATCACAGATACGTCCCGATACCACTGGACATTAGAACAAGAAGGTGATTACAAGACTCTCAACTCATCCTCTCCCTCTCCAACTCAAGAACACAACCCATACATGCTTGAGAGGGGATGAACACCAACATACAGAGAAGGAGACACAGAGGGAGCACACTCTGCCTCCACCGCGCCTAAAGCCAAAACAACCATTAAAGCCTATTTTGACTAAAGGAAACCCTAAAAACCCTTGAAGTGCTCAAGTGGGCATGCAGCCCCTCCAATCTATTTATAGCCTCATGGATAACGGGTCTCCGCCCTGTTACGCCCGCTAAATCCAACGGAGCCCGCTCCCGCTTGTGCAGCCTTGCGAAATTCCCGTTTCGCCCCTCCTGCACCTTCCGGGAAGCTTCCGCGCTCCTTGCCTCGCACGCCTCGCAACCACTTTGAGTCCACGTCGTCTTCGACACATCCCGACCGTTCTGACCTCAGCGCCACCTGTGCCTAGTCCGGTCCACCGTGTCTCGCCACGACTCTGCCTCGACGTCCTGCAGCCACACAGACAAGAAACACATCAAATAGCACCGCTCGACACATGAAAGCGTAAGTGACATAAAAACATCACACTTACCATAACGAAGTCCAAACCTGTCGAATCATCAGAATATGCAACCTAATCCTATACGACCAAGTTTGACCAAAGTCCGACCGAGTCCGTTTGCACCATGCAACGTCAAGGTCCGAACCACCCAAACCAAACTCGACTTACCTAAACCAATGTCAATTACTCATCATACACATGTGGTCACCTCCACATGGTCCATCAATCTCCCCCTTGATGAGTATATTGACAAACCCAGAAAAAGCATGAAGTTGAGTTTGAGTTTGAAGAATCCAACATGATCCAAAGAATGAAAATGGAACTAATGACCATGTCGACATAAGAGCACTAGAGCTACACAAGAAAGAGCAAATTTGTCTTCAAAGCTCTAGAAAGCTCCCAAGTAGCTTTTTCTCCGCTACTCTCCCCCTTTTGGCAATAAACACATCAAGGATGCAAAAGAGAGAATATGGCTGAAGGTGGATCAATAAACACATCAATAAACACATCAAGGATTTTGACTCTCCCCCTTTTTTCTCCATTGATGCATGATATATCAATGGATGAATATGACTGAAGTTTGTTTATTTTAAGCATTTAGAGCCATGAGAATTATCCATAATGACCATAAGGAATTACACCAAGCCATAACTCAATGAAACGCTATCTAGATCATGACAACATATATATAAGCCAGCTAGAACACATAGATGACAATCTGAAAATGAGGTACATTATGTGAGCAAGTCAAGTCATCAATGAGCAAAGTCTAGCTAGAGACATTCAAGGATGATGCAGGCCATGTCAATAAGCTAAGCGAAACAAAGAAGCTAAAATTGAGTCCAAATAGAGTGCTATATGGTCAAGAATGAAACATTTGTTAAAGTACTTGGTTCTTGTTGTAGCTTAAGCAAAATTGTGCACAAATGATATATTTTCTTCGAAAGCATATGGTCGTTTCCAACCAAATTTTTGTTTTATCATGTGCTAGATCTCAAGCCTTATGCGACTACTCCAAGCGAGAAGCTTAAGAAGATAGTCTAGGTCAACCAAAGCTCCCCCTGAGTTCATGCCTAGTGCAATGGCAAGCCGTCTCATGAGAAAGAATTGGTGAGATCAGTTTTTTCGCACAAAAGAGATCTTTTTGCTTTTTAACATGTTGTACTAACTCATGCATCATCAAGAGACTAAAATAGCTCAATCTAAGGCTCAATAGAGATTCAACGCTCAACTTAGCCTATTTGACATGACATGAATCATAAAAGGATCGCTAAAGCAAGACTAGACTCAAATACGAGCATGACAAGTTTTAATTCAAGTTGAGCAATTTTAATTAACTTATCATGGCAAAAGCTAGTCTACACATATGAAGTCATGATAAATCTAGCAAATGAGCACAAGTCATGGCAAGGTGTAAAGCATTGTAAACATATCATAACAGGATAATAATCAAGGCTCAATGTAGTTATATTACAATGCGAAATGCTGAAATGCAAGAAAATCCAGCTCCCCCTCAACATGTGATGCAACTTTGAGTTCAAGTTGAGTTAAGTCAATATTAAGCTCCAGAAGCTCCCAAATGAACTCCCCCTGAACCAAGGCAATAAGAATCGAGAAGCTGGCAAGAAAAATAGCAAACAGGCAGTCCTTAAAGCATAGATAAGATATAGAGGCAACTATGGCTCAGACTGACTCTCATCTACCCCATATGACTCTAGGACTATTAGACCGGTAGTCAACCTCACTAGGGAGCAAACATGTACCCTGTCTACCCAAGGGTGGCCCGACCCTTGCTAGAACCTAAAAACAGTGAGTGGGCTCAACCTAGTGAAAGAAGAGAAGCGGCTAATAGAGCAGCATCCTAGAAGCACAAGATGAGAGAAAGAAGTCTAAGCAAGTCGGCAAGAGAACCACTCTAACCTATGCTAGAAGGACTAAACCCAATGCACCCCGAATGCAATGCAACGGTAAGGAGTAAAAGCATAATCAATATGATAAAGCAGTAAAGCACAAACTCCCCCTCACAGCAGCCCATAAGGACAAACCACCCCAAGCTCTCCCCGCACAGCTGAAAACCTCGAACTATCCAATGGCTTGGTAAAGATATCAGCCAACTGGTGGTCACTCTCCACAAACTGGAGCACAATGTCACCCTTCTCTACATGGTCTCTAAGGAAGTGATAGCGAATATCAATATGCTTGGTCCGGGAGTGCTGCATTGGGTTCTTAGCAATGTTAATCGCAGAAGTGTTATCACAAAAGAGTGGAACACTGTCAATAATTAACCCAAAGTCCCGCAGGGTCGAGACCATCCAAAGCACCTGGCTGCAGCAACGTACACGGCCTCTGCAGTGGACTGTGCAACACCGGACTGCTTCCTTGAAGACCAGGAAACAAGAGAAGTGCCAATAAATTGGCAGGTGCCAGAAGTGCTCTTCCTATCTATCCTACAGCCGGCAAAGTCTGCATCCGAGAAGGCTCTCAAGGAAAGACAGGAGGAGGAAGAGTACCAGATACCATAGTTTATGGTAGCTCGAAGGTACCGAAGAATGCGTTTCACCGCCTGGCGGTGAGATACACGAGGTGAAGCCTAAAATTGAGCACAAAGACACACAGCAAAGTGTATGTCTGGTCTCGAGGCAGTGAGGTACAAGAGGGAGCCGATCATACTACGATACTCCTTCTGATCAACTGGCTCGCCATCCTCATTTGGGTCGAGTGAAGCTGAGGTAGCCATCGGAGTGGACACCGGCTTACCATCACTCATATCAAAGTGCTTCAGGAGGTCTCGAGTGTACTTGCCCTGATGCAAGAATGTACCCTCCCGAGTCTGCTTAATTTGGAAGCCAAGGAAGAAGCTTAACTCGCCCATCATGCTCATCTCAAACTCCGAGCTCATGACATCCGAAAACTGGGAAACGAGAGCATGCGAAGAGCCGCCAAAGATGATGTCATCCACATAAATCTGGACGAGCAGAAGATCAGTGCCATGCCGGCGGATGAACAAGGTCTTGTCTACTTTACCCATCTCAAAACCATGACTCAACAAGTAGGACTTAAGCCTCTCATACCAAGCTCTCGGGGCCTGCTTAAGTCCATACAAAGCTTTGGAAAGCTTGAAGACATGGTTAGGGTATTTGAGGTTTTCGAAACCAGGAGGCTGTCTCATATAGACTTCTTCCTCAATGAATCCATTAAGGAAGGCACTGTTGACGTCCATCTGGTACAACTTGAAACCTTTAGAAGCTGCAAAGGCAAGCAAGATTCTAATGGCCTCAAGTCGAGCTACAGGGGCAAAGGTCTCCTCGAAATCCAGACCCTCAACCTGGGAGAACCCCTGAGCTACCAGTCTAGCCTTGTTTCGAACAACCACCCCATCCTCGCTCTGCTTGTTCTTGAACACCCACTTAGTCCCAATAACATTGTGACCTCGCGGGGGCTTGACAAGCGGCCAGACCTTGTTTCTCTCGAAGTTTTCTAGCTCCTCATGCATAGCATTGATCCAAGACTCATTGGAAAGAGCATGAGAAACATCCTTGGGCTCGAATGAGGCGACAAAGGCAGAATGGAGACAGAATTGAGACATGCCAGATTTTGAACGAGTGACTCGCTCAAACAGGTCTCCAATAATCTGCTCAGAAGGATGGTCTTTCTGAATGTGTCTCGGAGGTCCAGGATGAGATGAAGAAGTGGCCTCTACCTCATGAGCTGTCGAGGTAGGAACAGAGCCACTAGCTCCAGAAGAAGCAGAAGGCATGGGCTGATCGCCTCGAGGTGCGGTAGAAGAAGGCACCTCAAGGGGTGGATGAGGGACTGGATCGGGTAGACAACCCTCATCTCCATCGTCCTCCTCATCCACGAAGATGGGCTCGGACTGCTCTAAAGAACCTGAGATATCGGGCCTAGTCCCCGGACTGGCCTCGTCGAAGGTCACCTCACAGGTCTCTACCAATTTGCTAGACTCGCAATTCCAAACTCGATAAGCCCGCGAAGAAGACGAGTAACCTAAAAAGATGCCATCACAGGAACGTGACTCAAACTTATCTAGTTTCCCGGACTTCAGAATAAAGCACTTGCAACCAAACACACGAAAATGAGAGACGCTGGGCTTTCGCCCATATCTCAGCTCATAAGAAGTGCGGTGCAAGTGTGCCCGAAGAAAAACTCGATTAGAAACATGGCAAGCGGTAGCTATAGCCTCAGCCCAGAACTTCCGCGGTGTAGAGTACTCATCGAGCATCGTCCTGGCCATCTCGACCAAGGTACGGTTCTTCCTCTCCACGACGCCATTCTGCTGTGGGACGTGCGGAGAAGAGAACTGGTGCTCTACACCTGTCTCATCACAGAACCTCTCAAAGTAGGAATTCTTGAATTCCGTGCCATTGTCACTGCGGATCGCTCGTAAGGCACCCGGAAGCTCGACAGAAAGCCTACTGAAAAGACCTCGGAAATGGGTAAACGTCTCATCCTTCGAGGCTAAGAAAAACACCCAAGAGAACCTCGAATAGTCATTGACCACGACAAGGACGTACCACTTCCCTCCTGCTGACTGCACTCGAGCTGGTCCAATAGTGTCCATATGAAGCAGTTGTCCTGGTGCATCGGTCATAGTAACTGTGACTGGAGGGTGAGAAGCGGCAACCATCTTGCCATGCCGGCATGGAGCGCACACAAGATCTTTGACCATTTTGAGTTTCGGCAGACCACGAATGAGATCGTGGCCGCTAACTCGAGTCAAATAGTCAAATCCAATATGACCAAGTCTCCTATGCCAGAAAGTCAAGTCACGGGACTCCGAAGCAACCAAACACCGGAGAGGATCACCAGAAGAACCAGAAAAATCAGCACGAAAGATCCTCCCATAACGCGAAATCCTGCAAACCAGACTACCCGAAGAATCAAAAATTTTGCAGGCGTTTTTCTTAAAGCTCACCTCATAACCGTCATTGGTAAGCTGAGAAACCGAAAGCAAATTATAACGCAGCTTACTAACCAAGGCAACATCTCTCAAAAGAAATGAATCATTAACACGCACAGTACCTTTTGCGATGACGCGCCCAGACGAAGCATCTCCGAAGGTGATCATCTCATCACCTGGAGCGCGGGCTAGGGAAGAGAACCAATGTGAGTCTCCTGTCATATGACGAGAACAACCGGAGTCTACGAGCCAAACCTCTCCCTTCCCAGCCCGGCGAACCTGAGTCAACGAGAGAGTAAAGTCTCAGTACTGGGATAAATCAAGAGTGATTTTGGCACCCAATACTGAGTAACACGTGGAGCAGATGAAGTAGTCAAACACGACTGACCTCTATCTACCCTACGCTCTCTGTGACTCAAAGAAGCAAAAGGTCTGTAAGTAGACCTGAAGCTGTTGCGAGGTCCGACTGCTACGGGCAAGCGAGTCGGAGCACTGGCAACAGACTGAACACGCGTGGGTAACTGTCTCGACGGGGAAAACGAGAAGTACCCTCAGGACGGCGGAAGTCATGACCAGGAGCAGCATGAGGACAAAAAACAGAAGACTCAGAAAAACCAAGTCCTCGATGCTGCCCAAACCCATCAACAGCAGTAAACCTAGACCTCGTGCTGGTCCTAGGTGCACTCAGGGTCTGGGGGCTGACCCTGAATACGCCTAAGTGCCCCAGCACGGTCTCTACGCGCAATCCTGGCGCGCCTGAAGCATGACAGAAGGTGCAGTGATACTTCATCCTTTGAGAGGTAGAAGGTGCAGTGATACTTCATCCTTTGAGAGGTAGAAGTAGCACGGTCAGGCTTCGCCTTCTGAGAGGCCGAAGTAGCAGGTGCAATCACCTTGCTGTCAGAAATCCCCTAGACATAGCCCACTGACTTAAATTGGACTTTCTCGGTCCTGGGCTCGGTCTCGATCACACCTGGTGCTATGGGTCTGAGCACGGCAGGTGGATGCTTCCTCATGTCCTCATAATAATCATATCCTAGACCCTGATTAAATCTGCAAATCTTGGACTGGTCTAGAATAAGATTAAGCTTCTTCTTACCGCCTACAAATCTCTCGAGAGTGTTCATAAGATACTGACACTCCCGAAAGAGAGAGGTGCAAGAAGAGCAGGGAGAAGAGGGAACAACAGGGGGTAAGGAAGCAGAAGAAGAACCAACAGTAGAAGAGAGAATGGCTTGTGCACGCACAGCCGACTCAAAATGGACAATCCTACTGCTAACAGGTTGGTTCGCGTCGCTAGGCGTCTCTACCTTACCCTAGGGCTTCTCCCCCTCCTCAGCAATCACATCACAACAAGATTGTTGCTTCTCTAATAAGTCCTTAGTTAGCTTCACACATTTTTCTTCCAATGCAATTAAGTCAATTTTTAGTTTATCACAATTTTTGCATGGTGAGCTAACAGGATCCTTAGAATCATATTTAGCCAACTTCTTATTATGGTCAATCATTTCTTGAAACTGCTTGGAAACAGATTCAAGTTCAGCAGTTAATCTAGGACAATTCGAGCATGAAGCAACTGGCTCACACAACCAAGCATACAACTCAGAAATTTTATGATCTGCCTTCTTTAGATTCAACTTCAAATTATTGCAATTTTCACATGATTCAGGCAGATCAAGGAGCATGGTGTAAAGACCTCTAAAAGCATTGTCCTTATCCTCACATGAGGTGCAAGAAGTAGTCTCAACAACAGTAGGAGACGCGACAACTATCCTACTCATCTCTAACTCAGCAAGCAGACTAACATTCTCCACCTTAACAATATCAAGCTCAGAGGACAAACTATCATGCGAGGTCCTTAGTTTCTCCATATCATCCAGCAAAGCAGAGCATATATCACAATTATCACTAGAAGGAGCAGATGTAAGAGCAATAATCTCTAGTGACAGTCTATCTACTTCCTTCTCTAACTCAGTACACCTAGCCCTAGCTCTAGCATGAAATCCACCTAGTTTAAGAAAAGCATGATTGAGCTGGTCGTAGGTGGGGCATACCTCGTCCGAGTCGGAGTACAGCTCGCTGTCGCTGAGTTCGCCTTCGAGGGCCATGAAGCACATGCCGGAGAAGTCGTCGCCGCTCTTGGGGTCCTGATCACCCGTCCCGTCATTGTCGCTCCATCCCTCCACCTCGCTGAGGTCGAGGTCGTCGAACGCGGCGAGGACGCGGTGGAAGAGCTTCTTGGCCTTCCCGAAGTCGCGGAACTTCTTCTTGCCTTGGGCATGGACTGGAGGCTTCTTGTTGCGGTTCTTGTCGGTGTAGTCATTCTTGCCCGAACCGCCGTAGTCAACTTTGCCCTTCTCCAATTTGGGGCAGTTTGCCCGAATGTGGTTGGGGCCACCACACTCGAAGCAAATGACCGGTCTGCCTCTCTTTCTGTCCCTCCTCCTCTTGTAAGCATGGGAGAACTTCCGAGCTAGGAGGGCCAGTTGTTCATCCTCTAGATACTCTAGCTGATCATCAGTTACGTCACAGAGAGCAGCTAGGGAGAACCCACAAAGCGAATCGGCAGAAACACCAGAAGCCGAACTGGGATCGGTGACTAGAGCCATCGACTGCGACTTCGACTTACGAGAGGCAATGTCAATCTCGTGCGTCTTGAGGTGCGAGTATAGCGCGTCAAGCGTCAAAGTCGAGAGGTCGGTGGTGTCCTTGATGGTAGTCACCTTCATCTCCCAAACACGCAGATCGAGTGCAGTGAGCATTTGTCGAGCGTTATCCGAGTCGGAATATGTGAGACCGACGGCTCGGAGGTTGCTCAGAATCTTGTGGAAACGCGCAAAGCACTCATCAAGGGACTCGCCAGCGAGCATTTCAAACTTGTTGTAATCTCGCTTGAACTGGTCCTGTCGGACTGTCTTAATCTGGGTGGTGCCCTCATGGTATGCATCGAGGGTCTCCCAGATGTCGAAAGCTGACGAAAGATGAGAGATGCGGTCAAACGCACTACGACTCAGGCCCTGGATAACGATGTTCCTCGCCTTAGCATTTGCCTCAACATCAGCCATGTTCCCGGCATTGATGTTCTCATCGGCAGGAACAGCAAACCGGACCTTGACCTTGCGCCAGATGGCGAACCCCTGGGCCTGGATGTATGTCTCCATTCGGCTCTTCCAGAAGGGGTAATCGATGCCATCGAAAACAGGCGGCTTGGTCAAGTACTTGTCCGTCGCCATGGCTCTTGAGACCGGTTAAGATCTATTGATTAGAGCTAACAGGCTCTGATACCAATTGTTGGACCGAAATGGCGACAGAGGGGGTGAATGTCGATGTCTAAAAACTTGCCCCCAAAACTATTCTCTCCAATAGTTATGTGAAACTAGGAAGAGATGTAGTTCTAATACTCACTGGAGAAATAGAAGGGGAAGCCAAACGCCAAAAGACTTAACCTCCCAAAACATTGCATGAAGCTGCAGCCAACAAGTGATGGCCGGTTTGACCGCCTTATGTGGGCCAGTTAGACCGCCCCCTGGCCGCCGGTCTGACCGCCCCATTGCGCCCGATCTGACCGCTTCCAAAAAGGGAGGTCTGACCGCCCCTCAGGCAATTCACCCCAGAAATCCCGAAAAATTGACAGATGAACTGAAGTTTCAGAGTTGAGGTTACTGCAGGGAAACTGGTGACTTTCTAAAGAGAGGAACACCCAGAACTTCAGAGAGACAATAAAAATAGCCAAAAGTACCCAAGAGATCAAGATAATCCAACTTCAAACAAGTAATTTCAGATTTGACAAAAATCTGAAACTTTGCAATGACAAGAGCAAAAACTCAAATTACGCCTCAACTTTTGACCTCTTGGCCATGGACTTCTGGGTATGGCTAAAAGATAGCACTTGAGCTCTGGGAATCAAATTACAAGCCATCTCAAATAGCAGAATCACAGTTTGACTGAAACCCTAGAAAACTGAAAGAGAAATGAAAGACTACAGAGAGCTGGACTAAAAAATCAAATTACTCCTCCATCCTTGATCTTTTGGAAATGAGACTTTGCATAAATGAAGACAATAACCAAATGATCTCTTAGCCCAGAAATCAAGTCATTTCCTCAAGAAAATTAAGATCTGGACCAAAACCCTAGAAATCTCGATAAGCTTTAGAGAGGATTCTCAAAATCCAAAATACTTCAAGAGCTCAAGTCCTTTGCTAATGAGATTTAGCAGATATATTAGCAATAGCATAAGGACTACTCAGACCAAACATCAAGCCAAAACTCAAAGGGAATCAGAAACTGGCTTAAACCCTAGAACCTGAAAAATGAATAGGGGAACTCAAAATGTGAAATCTGAAATTACAATGAGGTTTGCTCTTGGGAAATCGATCAAATGATCTTGAGGCACTAACCCATCATAGAGCAACCCATTTTGGTCCTTCCCAGTACCAAACAAACAAGAAATCCAAAAATCACTAAATCACCAAAGAGAGTAACGAAGAACAGAGAGCTCAAACAGAGAAAACTTCAGAGATTTCATTTCTTGAAAAAAGAGGATCACAGATACGTCCCGATACCACTGGACATTAGAACAAGAAGGTGATTACAAGACTCTCAACTCATCCTCTCCCTCTCCAACTCAAGAACACAACCCATACATGCTTGAGAGGGGATGAACACCAACGTACAGAGAAGGAGACACAGAGGGAGCACACTCTGCCTCCACCACCAAACCTCACCCACTCAACCCTAAAGCCAAAACAACCACTAAAGCCTATTTTGACTAAAGAAAACCCTAAAAACCCTTGAAGTGCTCAAGTGGGCATGCAGCCCCTCCAACCTATTTATAGCCTCATGGCTAATGGGTCTCCGCCCCGTTACGCCCGCTAAATCCAACGGAGCCCGCTACCGCTTGTGCAACCTTGCGAAATTCCCGTTTCGCCCCTCCTGCACCTTCTGGGAAGCTTCCGCGCTCCTTGCCTCGCACGCCTCGCAACCACTTCGAGTCCACGTCGTCTTCGACACATCCCGACCGTACTGACCTCAGCGCCACCTGCGCCTAGTCCGGTCCACCGTGTCTCGCCATGACTCTGCCTCGACGTCCTGCAGCCACACAGACAAGAAACACATCAAATAGCACCGCTCGATACATGAAAGCGTAAGTGACATCAAAACATCACACTTACCATAACGAAGTCCAAACCTGTCGAATCATCAGAATATGCAACCTAATCCTATATGACCAAGTTTGACCAAAGTCCGACCGAGTCCGTTTGCACCATGCAATGTGAAGGTCCGAACCACCCAAACCAAACTCGACTTACCTAAATCAATGTCAATTACTCATCATACACATGTGGTCACCTCCACATGGTCCATCAAGGCTAGATCCATTGTAAAGAGGACGAGAAAATCTTTCCATCGAGTACTCGTGGACCTCAAACGGACACTGTATGTGAAAGTTATGCACATTTAAAGTTGGGCCGTCAAGCTAAATCCGAACTGATCTGGGGGCTGAATTGGATTCCAAAACGTGTCCAAGTTGAACTCTTGCTTGAATTGGTGCAAAAGTGATGTGGTGCTACAAAAATATATTTTTTCATCGTTAGGTAGCATCTTATTCTCTTTTAAAATATGTTGAAACTAAAGAAACGAATTCACCTTTAGTTCAATCTTGATATTGGGCGCTATGGCCGTATGTGTTGGTGGCGTGATCACATCATAATCGGACCTTGATCTTTCAATGGCCCACCCTACATTTGGGATGCAGCTTCTGGAGGGTACAAGCTAAAGCAAAAGCCCAAAGAAATAGGACCTTAATGATGTAGTGCAGCAGACTGCATGGCTGACCCTACATCGGAACTTCGTCCCCATCGGAACTGTCCACGTTGTCCTCCAGTATAGCTTCCTCTTTAGCCTAGGCCATCCGGTCATCGCTCTCCATTTGATGTACTATGTACTCCATATGCTCCCCTTCATCGGCCTATCCTGTAGGCTCACCATGCCATAACCCATCTTCCTCTCCTCTATGTATCGCATTGGCCTCGTCACGAGCAACTTTCTTTGCAACCTATGTGACACCAGCCTTCGGGTCCTCCACTTGACCAACAAGCTGGGCGCCTGAGCTGCTCGCACCACCCGGATGACAACTTTCGGTATGGCCTTGTACAACTTCTATTAGGCATGGTTGCACAAGTAGCACGCACTCGTATCCACGATGCTAGCTGCCTTGTACAAACCCATTCCATGCAATATTGTGCATCAATGTTCTCAACTCCCATCTAATGTCCATGGGAGACCGGCTCCAAAGGCCTTGTATGATGACGCTACACACTTCAATGTCCAAGGAGAAACTGCGAGTGAGCCAGTACACCACATCTGTGATTCAAGCATTCTCACTGTCTGGGCATACCAAAGTGGTTTGTGTAAAACTACTCAAATCAACATTATTCAAACCTTCACAAATGGTGCCGACACCATAATGCACTTTCAATGTAGTGAGTATCAGCATTACTGATGTTTGCGTGCAAATATTTTCAATGTTGTAACTAGTCAAATCACATCGCACATTATGGAAGTATTGATGCACTGTAATTTACATTTCAACAACCATTCTCCTATCATAACCAACTATAGTTCCCTCATAGAATAACCCATCCTCATTTGCACCGACACCGCTCCCTTTCCTCCGACCCAACACGCATGAACTCCCTATCGGCTCCCACATGCACTAACGCCACTCTTCTATCGCTGCGAAAGATCTCTCTTACTATAAATAATTCCTAATGGGTTTCAGAAAATTACATGACATACTGATTTAAATGCCAATATACCAGTTATAATGGTACACATGAATTTTCAATGTACTCATGATATTATATTTATTCGTAATTAATCATAAATATTATGTAATAATGTTTTGCACAAAGTAAACTATTTACTGCGTACACTGTATTGACTTAATTTTGAACAACTATAATTTTCTACGGATGCTAATTTGCTAAGAATGCTAATTTTATACATCCATAGTCACTAAATTTTCTACAATTATAAATTTCTATAGATGCTAATTTTATACAATTATAACTATATTGACTAATTTTTTTGCGACTATTTACTTCAAACCAAAGTTGTACTATTTTCTTCTACGACTATAATATTCTACGGATCGTAATTATATACTAAACAAACTATTTACTTTATACAAAAAAATATTGATTACAACATACAAAAAATTTTACCTCGCGGAAGTAACAGAACTTCCCCTTCTTCCTCTCCCTCTGCTCTCCTCTCTTTTTCTTCCCTCTCCTCTCCTCTTCTTTCTTTCCCTTCTCCTTTTTCTCTTTACGGCGCGGGGGCTTGATCGAGAGGCTGATTTATATGCGCGTCTAGTCACCGAATGAATGGGCGACTGGTCCTGCAGTCGCCTAACGGTTGGGCCAGTCGCCTGACTGTTTAGCGACTACAATTATGTCACCCAACGGTCCACGGACTGCTTGCGTGTTGTGCGGCTGTTGGGTGATAGGTTCCAATCGCCCAACAGTTGGGCGACCGGAGGTCATTCCTGTAAAAAAAATTTTGTGTAGGTATATTTCTGTAATTTCGAATAAAAAGTAGATTATTTTAAAAAAGTTCTCAGAAACTATCTATATATGATGATGATTTTAAACCGTCTGTGAAGACCCTTTCTATGAACTAACACATGCAATGCATATGTGAAGACATGAGGTGATTCCATGGGCTGATTCGATCCGACTTCTCCATCAGAATAAAAAAGATAAGGATAATTGTCTCAACATGGGTCTGTTCGATCGATATTGTATTTGTACATAGTAATATTTATCGCGTTTGGGGTCTGCTGCACATTCACCTGCTACTGCTATCTAGCACCATATACGAGTAAAGAAGTTACAAACCTTGAGCTATATACATATACAATGAATTACTTTAGTTTCAGTCAACATTTAGTTCCACATGGAGTGCAATATTTTGATCGATCTCTCATGCAAGATCCTTGCATTCTTTTGTTACATGTAGGCGGATGTTGCCATAGCTGGATCCTCTCACTTGCCATAGATGGATCCTCTCATGCTTCGGCCAACATTGACAACATCGGCGACTCTCAAGAGGTGGCCTAGCCTTGGTGTGCAGATCTGGACAGTTACATGCTGGGGGGAAATGTTTTGGCGATTGCAAATATTTTGTTGATGTCATCTACTACAACACAAAGAAGTTGTGGCTGCTAGGATCTAATTAACTTGTTGCATCACTTTCTTTTGTGCCACGAACTAGCTCTTTTTTGCATGAACTAGACTCTTAATTTCTTGCGCGTGTTGCATGACTGGATGTTGGCCGGATGTTAACAGACTTGTTGACGCAATACAAATGACTTTCTGGACTTGTTGAATGCCTGGATATTGACTGTGCATGCATGTGTTAATGTGGATATCTAGTGGTTGAATTTCTAGTTGTGTGCATGAATTTCTAGTGGTTGTGGTATCTCTAATCTGAGTCCAGAAGTTCTAGTTTTTCGTTCCTTTATTTTTTTAGGACCCTCTGTGTATTACAGCACTAGTCTCAGATCAAAGCTAATGCATACAGTTAAACAAAAATGAATATATAACCAGCAACGTTATATGTGTTCATGTAAAATTCAAATAAAGGAATGAATTTCTAGTTCTTCTTGAGCTATATGTGTTTATGTATGTGGAAGCCTGGAAATACCTATAATATATATATATATATGCAAATATAATGGCACATGGCAGTGTGGAGTTTTTCTGACGGTTAAGCAAAGGTATTCCTGACGGATAACTAAATCATGGGTCGACGATATTCATAATGGCCTTACGAAACCCCTGACGTGTGACAACTGTCAGAAAATACTAACACTATCGTGACGGTTCCACGCACATTAAGGAAGGATTCCCTTTTCCTAACGGTTATGGAGCGGACTGGGACAACAGTTTCCTGACGGTTCACTATGGGGAACATCTTCGTATAGCCCGACGTTGGGTCGGACGCCCCGGCAAGCTTGACTATGGACGCCGTCAGGAATTGACGTCAGCAAACATTCCTGTCAGCCATCCGTCTAGAATCAGCCACATCTCCCGGTATCTCATTCCTTGCGGCAAATTCCAGACGGGATACATAAGTCCTGACGGTTTTTGCATGTTTCCTGACGTTTTTTGGCCGTGGGGAAAAAGCCGATGCCTGGTAATGACTCTTTGTAACATTTAATTTTTTTAATACAAATTTTTCAATTAAAAATAAGATTCAGAATTTTAGTTTGGGGATTTTATAATTTTGAATGTACAGTTTGTATCTAATATCACTACTACAGAAAGCCTCATAGTAGACGCCTCATCACAGACGGTTTTGTGGAACCGTCTCTGATGAACACTATTACAGACGGTTGTAATTAGGAGGCCATCTGTGGTATTTGTGGTGGGAAAATGGATTATCACAGGCGGTTATTACCGAAGTATCACAAACGGTCTGTATTAAAAACCGTCTGTGATAATCCCAGATTATCACAGACGGTTTTTAATAAAACACCGTCTGTGATAAGCTGGTTATCACAAACGATGTTTAATCAAAAACCGTCTGTGATAATGGCTAAGGCATTTATTGCGCTGCTCAGACCGCATTTGTCTTCATTTCGATCCAGATCTAGCCACTGCTGCGCACTTTTTCACTCGGGAGGAAGCTAGGCGATTTCAGGCCAGTTAATTTGGTGGGAAGAGGCAGAGATTGAGCTTTGAATATTCAGTCTTTCCTGGTTGCTCTAGATATGGTTAGTAATGAAATTTATTTTTTCTTTAATTGCATTACAATTTAGGTCTAAGTAATCCATTAGTGGTTATTGAAGATGGTTAATTTGCAAAATTGTTGGTTATATAATAGCTGTTGTGTTTGTAATATGAATTGAGCTAGCAAATTAAGTCTCAATATAATAAATGTGGCCCGTATATATGTAGTTATAATTAGTTAATCTAGATTTTAATACTAAGTTGTTATATATGTACGTAACGTAGGACCGAAGCTGGATGTATGCCGCGAGCCGTGTGAGTGAAGAGTACATTAATGGCGTTTCTGCTTTTATAAGAGCCGCCGAGGAGGATATGTTGAAAAAGGGGGTGGAATATATGTGCTGTCCATGCACTGACTGCGAGAATTTGAAGATGTTTAAGAACCGAGGGCAAATTGTAGCGCACTTGATTCGGAGGGGTTTCAAAAAGGATTATACGTGTTGGATCAGTCATGGCGAAGTGAATGATCATATGCCGCCAGATGACATCGTCGGTGAAGTGAATGATATGCCCCCGGATGACATCGCCGGCGAAGTGAATGATATGCCCCCGGATGACATCGCCGGTGAAGTGAATGACATGCCGCCGGTTGATGTCGATTGTGGCTCGGATTCGGATAGGTTGCACGATGATAATCTGGATCAGATGCTTCGCGATGTAGAAGAGAACTATGATGAGAGAGAGTATGTTAAATTCCGTGGCTTGATGGAGGACTCAGAGAAACCTTTGTACACGAGCTGCAAGTACACGAGGTTGTCGGCCGTGCTTGAATTGTTGAAATTGAAGGCAAGCAACGGTTGGTCCGACAAGAGTTTCACGGCGCTGCTAGGTCTTTTAGCGGACATGCTTCCGGAGGGAAATGAGTTGCCTAAAACCACGTATAAAGCCAAGAAGGTTCTTTGTCCGTTGGGAATGGAAGTAGAAAGAATACATGCATGCCCGAACGACTGTATCCTCTACCGTAAAGAGTATGCAAACATGCATGTATGTCCGGTGTGCAACGCATCCCGATACAAACGTAACAATCAATCAGATGATGACGAGGGAACAGAGGCGAAGAAAGGACCTCCTGCTAAGGTGGCATGGTATTTTCCTATAATTCCCCGTTTGAAAAGGTGTTTTGCAAATCCAAAGGAGGCAAAACTGCTGCGTTGGCACTCGGAGGAGCGCAAGAAGGATGGAATGATAAGACACCTTGCTGATTCCGCGCAGTGGAGAAACATCGATAGGAGTTTTGCAGAGTTCGGTGCAAAACTGTCACATCCCAAAATTTCGCTTTCTGAAAAATTTAATTTTTAATTAATTATTTTAATGTATTTGGATCTTATTTGGATTTATCTGGATTTTATTTAAAAATTTAAAGCAAGAAAATGTATTTTAAAATTTTTATTAAAGTCAAAAAGAATTTATTTTATTTTTCCTAGCCTTCCCTAAATTTTTAATTAATTTTTGAGAATTTTCTGGAATTTAAAATCAATTTTCAAAGTTAAAAAGTATTTTATAAAATTATTAAATTCAAATCTGAAGTTAAAAATATTTTTAATAAGTCTAAAATGCTTCCAGGAATATTCTATGATTTTTCTGGAATTTTTAGACATTAAATATTATTTTTCCAAGTGTTTATAAAGTTTCTAGTAATTTCTAAAAATTAATCCGAAAATAAAAATCAAATTACTTCAAGGCCGCCACGTGTCGCTCTCAGATTAAATCCACCTCTCTCCATGTTTTAATCCTAGCCATCCACCACAACTTACCCCTTCATAAAATCCAAAGCCTCTCATTCACTCACTTGCCACGTGTCGCAAATCCGACGGCCCGTACCCCTTCACTAATTCCAAAGCCTCTCATTCACTCATTTTAACTCCGATTTGAGCCGTTCAAATTCCTAAATTTTTCTAAAATCCTAAACTATTCAAATATGAACTATTTTTGAATTTTTGAATTTTATTTAAATTTTTGTTGAATTTATTTGTTTTGTTTGTCCGTCTTTTCGCGCGTAGATTCCGCCGTCGCCGAGGAACTCGTCGAGTCGCAGCAAGAAGACCCAACCAGCGTCCAGGAAGGCAAGTCTCCTTTGATCATTTTGAACCCATGATTATGAAATGTTTTTAAATATTTTAAATTTATGTGCATCGCTATTTACATAGAACCCTAATTTTTGTCGTAGCAAACTAGTTAAACCAAATGTTGTTATACCCTCAATTGAATTTGAATATCCTGTACCTTTGTAACATTAGGATTGCCATTGTCTCAATAACGAGATTATTATTTAATCTTTGCTAGTATAAGAACGGTAGTATAATGCTTAGCCTTGCTATTTAATCTGGTTATAACTTTGAAATGGGAAATTATGATTTATTGTAGAATCTTGTGTTTATAAATGTAGTGGTAATTGGAGTTGCCGCTGTTATTTTAAAAATAAAATAAAAATGTGAAAGTTGGTTTAGATTAGGGTGGATGGTTGGTTTGGTTTGGTGCAGCACGCACGAGAACTTGTAAAGTGTATGTTCCACCCTAGTCAATTAAGGACCGACGCTTGTGTTTGTCCAGACTGAGCATTAACCGTACAACCACAAGTCTATATGGGTACGACCTAGCTGACTAACTTACGATAGTCTAGTTTAGGTGCCACCAGTGGAAAGTGGGTGCCAGGGATGGACTGGTTATCCACAGTGAGGGACAGGGATTTACTGTACTCATATGGCGCAAGAGGGGGCTTCGGTTCGGGCAGTTAGCCTACCTGCGGTGAAACCTCAGCGGGTGGTATCTAGCTAGATTATAGTAAGGTAAAAGCTTTGTGATATTTTATCTGGGTCTCATGCCAAAGGAAGCGTGTTGACTTTTAGGATAATTTATCTCTTGTGGGTAAAGTTGTACAACCTCTGCAGAGTGTAAAACTATTCGAATAGCCGTGCCCACGGTCAAGGGCGGGCAAGGAATGCATTCACATGGTAGATTTCTGGTTTTGTTTTAAAATCAAAAGTTTTGTATTCCGAGAGTGGAGGGAACTCTTGGAAGGGAATCCTGGCAGTTGGAGCCAGAGAGGGTGGATGGAACCCGCAGTTTTAAACTTGACCAATTGTAATTGGTTGGCTAGTGTTGGTAGATGGAACCTTCACTAGAAAGTTGATGATAGTTTCTGCTAAAACATTTACTTTATTAAATTGATGCCTTCGAAAATAATTAGTAGTAATTGAAATTTTAAAATATTGCTTTGTGCAAAAGAACCATATAGCCTTCCTTTGTTAAGCCTTGCATCTATGCATTTTTCCCAAGACTTGCGGAGTACTTTATGTACTCACATGCTACACTCAAAAATAATCACCAGAGGAGTACGAAGCTCAAGAAGGCGACTACGACTTCTTCGCGGGTGGATTCGACGGAGGATTCCAGGAGTTCTAGGTCGCGCTTCCCCAGTCAATTGCCTGTGGCGTATTGATGGGTCTTCACCGAGTTTATCTTTTGCTTCCGCTGTGTTTCGTGTGTGCGAGGTCTTGAAACCTCTATTGTAATAATGAGACCTTTCGGTCTATACTCTTTAATATTGTAATAAAGCGTTGCTGGTTATGTATTCATTTCTGTTTAACTGTGTGCACTAGCTTTGATCTGGGACTAGTGCAGTAATACACAGAGGGTCCGGGTTCGGAAATCCGGGGTCCCGACAGAGGTGGTATCAGAGCCAATTTGACTGTAGGACGTGACCTAGTTAGAATGGTCGTTAATAGAAGAACTTCAAAATTTTATTTTATAAATAAAAATTTAATAATTTGCTACCCTTGTCTTTTCTTGTCTTTCTATCCTTACCTTCGTCATGGTATTTTTCCTTATCTATCTGGTTATTGACTTTTTGGAATGGTAATTGTATCCCCTTCCCTCTGTAATTTCTATAGATGGATCGATGAGGTTACGTCTGAGAAGCACTTGGAGAATCATTGGAGACCTAGAGTATACGGAAGACAACAAATTTATAAAAAGTACTCTTGTTGGGAAAATCGGGTTAATCAGTGCATGTCAAGTAATTTGGAGAATTGTTGAGTGATATATTTTGGATTTATAATTGACAAGATCGAATAATATTCGAGAGGATTGAGATAGAAGGTATATTTGTGGATACCAATTGATTATAAACAAATCTAAAGAGCGTCATCCTTGTGGATAGACAAGAGATTAAATACAAAGTTGAACTTGGGGGAAACTAATTAGATCATGGGAAGAGTCTAAACTTTGCCTTGGATTTATTATCTAGGATTGAAAGGAGCAACTGGATGTAAAACAAGATTTTTATTGAAGGGATTATTTGTGATTGTTGGAGATTAGTATTAGGAGATTGATCCAGTAAAGGGAGAGATTAATAGATTAAGATGTTGAATTATCATAAACAATTCATGATATCAATTTTGGGTGATTTGGTTGAATCATGAAGAGTAGATGAAATTTGTGGAGTTACTTGATTATCAGAGTTTGGTGGACCTATTGATGATAAGTCGATACTAGTGGAATTCTAAAAGATAGTATACTTAGATATCTTGGTGGATTAATTTTATCATTGCAAAGTGGACTTTGATATATCCATTTGAATTGGTGGATTTAATAGATCATTGTTAGATAATTGGATTTTAACTAATGGGATTAACTAGGTCGTTTAAGGATGATCAACCTGGAGGATTAAATTAATTGTGGGAGATAGATTGTCCAATAAGAATTAATTAAAAGATTGTCCGATAATTATTAATTGAAATATTGTCCGATAAGAAGTAATTGAGAGATTGCCCGATAAAGATTAATTGAGTTCATTCAAATTTGGTGGAACCAAAATGATGATTATCAAGAGATTGATGTTGGTGGATTAATGAATATTAAATTATGGCTTAGATGACATTAAACTTGATTGATGATTACTAAAAGGTTGGATTAATTTTATATTATTTGATCAGAGTTGTGGATCTGTTGGATTAGATAATGATCATAAAGCAATTGGTGGAAATCACAAACTACAATGATATTGGATTCTTGTTAGAAAAATTCTATGGTTTGACGTCGATCCAAATTAGAGCAGAGAATAAAAGTTTAAGAGATTATCTGCTGAAATCAATAAGGTGCATTTGTGGTACATGATTTTGGAATCAAGAATTTTTGAAGAGTTGAAATAATTATGTCTTTCTCGGATGAACACTGCGGAAGTTAAGCCCTTTTGGTGGAATACTGAATTAATCGATATGATAAGGGCAATTGAAGTTAACCCAAAGCTTGCAGGCAACTAAAGATGTACCAATCCGATTTGTTGTTGTCTTCCGTATTTCTCAGTTAAAGGAATACTTCAGAGTACCAAAGAACAAGATGGAATCATGAAGAAGCGAGGACTAGTTCTTTAGCTGTAGTACCCAAGTAAAGTCTTACGATTTTAGAACGCTATATATATTACTTGCTGATGTGTTAGGTGGACTGTACCAAGTCTTGGTATACTTGTAGTACAGTCATCCTTAAAACCTACTTTGATTTCAAGCTGAGTTTCTTCTAAGTTGTGGCTTGTTTCCCTCTTGTGTGTTTGGTTTGGGATGTGGTTTAGTTTCCCCCTAAACTCTTATCTATGCTAGTTCCCTCTTACCTTTTGCTAACCTTGGAAACCGCTTCAGATGGTGAACACAAGGAGCAACCCTGGCAACAGCCGTGACGCCAACAATCAGCCGAACAACATTCCACCTCCCCCTGCTCAAGCGCCTAACTTGGAGCAGATGATGGCTATGCAATTGCAGCTACTCCAAGCCCTGGCTCAGAACCAAATGCAACAAGCACCGCAGGCACCAAACCAAGCACCCCAGTCTAAGCTGGGAGAATTCATGAGGACAAGACCTCCAACTTTTGCCGGCTCAGTGGACCCATTGGAGGCCAATGATTGGATCAAGGATGTGGAGAAGAAGTTGGTCTTAGCTCAGTGTGATGATCATGAAAAGGTGTTGTATGCTGCCCACCAACTCAAAGGAATTGCTGCTAATTGGTGGGAAAATTACTGCGCCGCCCATCAAAATGTACAAACCATCACTTGGGATGAGTTTGTTGAGGCTTTTCGCACTGCGCATATTCCTACTGGAATAATGGAAATGAAGAAAAGGGAATTCTATCAACTGCAGCAAGGAAACCTCAGTGTTTCTGAATACCTGAACAAGTTCACCCAACTGTCCAGGTATGCATCAGAAGAGGTCGCATCAGAAGCAACGAAGATTTGGAGGTTCATGCAAGGACTTGATTCCAATCTCAAGGTGCAGTTGGTGTCCAAAGATTTCCCGACATTTCAGCATATGGTGAATAAGGCCCTTGTCCAGGAAGATGCTCAATATCAATTACAGGACTCTCGTAAGAGAAAGATGGCTTTTCAGACACAGTATAATGCAAGCAGTTCAAGACTCCGAATGAATCCACCCCAGTTCAACACAGCTCCAGTACCAACAAATGCACCAAGAACTCCAGGATCTGTGCCCCGTTCAGAGATGCAAGAACCCCACACCTTTACCGGAGTCCGTCCTCAGAGAAGCAACACCTCAGCCGCAGAAGTGCAATGTTTTCGATGTCACGAGATGGGGCATTATGCAGGCAATTGCCCACAGAAGCCTCAGGTTACCACTCCAATTCCTTTCAACTTGGGAAATACCCCAGCACAAACTCCAGTTGTAGGACAAGGACGGGGAGTATCTCCAACTACAGGAAAAGCTCCAAGAACTCCGCAATCACAAGGAAGAGGACGAGTCAACCACATCACCACAAAAGGTGCCCCGGAGGCAGTAATCATGCAAGGTAAGCTTCAATTTGGATCAAAGAAAGAAGCAGCTTGAGAGCAGAGCAAGGAACCAAGAGTTGCTTTCCCCCTCCTTTCTTTTTCCTAGTCCGTCCGAATCTCGAGGGTGAGATTCTTTATAAGGGGGGTAGGTTTGTCACATCCCAAAATTTCGCTTTCTGAAAAATTTAATTTTTAATTAATTATTTTAATGTATTTGGATCTTATTTGGATTTATCTGGATTTTATTTAAAAATTTAAAGCAAGAAAATGTATTTTAAAATTTTTATTAAAGTCAAAAAGAATTTATTTTATTTTTCCTAGCCTTCCCTAAATTTTTAATTAATTTTTGAGAATTTTCTGGAATTTAAAATCAATTTTCAAAGTTAAAAAGTATTTTATAAAATTATTAAATTCAAATCTGAAGTTAAAAATATTTTTAATAAGTCTAAAATGCTTCCAGGAATATTCTATGATTTTTCTGGAATTTTTAGACATTAAATATTATTTTTCCAAGTGTTTATAAAGTTTCTAGTAATTTCTAAAAATTAATCCGAAAATAAAAATCAAATTACTTCAAGGCCGCCACGTGTCGCTCTCAGATTAAATCCACCTCTCTCCATGTTTTAATCCTAGCCATCCACCACAACTTACCCCTTCATAAAATCCAAAGCCTCTCATTCACTCACTTGCCACGTGTCGCAAATCCGACGGCCCGTACCCCTTCACTAATTCCAAAGCCTCTCATTCACTCATTTTAACTCCGATTTGAGCCGTTCAAATTCCTAAATTTTTCTAAAATCCTAAACTATTCAAATATGAACTATTTTTGAATTTTTGAATTTTATTTAAATTTTTGTTGAATTTATTTGTTTTGTTTGTCCGTCTTTTCGCGCGTAGATTCCGCCGTCGCCGAGGAACTCGTCGAGTCGCAGCAAGAAGACCCAACCAGCGTCCAGGAAGGCAAGTCTCCTTTGATCATTTTGAACCCATGATTATGAAATGTTTTTAAATATTTTAAATTTATGTGCATCGCTATTTACATAGAACCCTAATTTTTGTCGTAGCAAACTAGTTAAACCAAATGTTGTTATACCCTCAATTGAATTTGAATATCCTGTACCTTTGTAACATTAGGATTGCCATTGTCTCAATAACGAGATTATTATTTAATCTTTGCTAGTATAAGAACGGTAGTATAATGCTTAGCCTTGCTATTTAATCTGGTTATAACTTTGAAATGGGAAATTATGATTTATTGTAGAATCTTGTGTTTATAAATGTAGTGGTAATTGGAGTTGCCGCTGTTATTTTAAAAATAAAATAAAAATGTGAAAGTTGGTTTAGATTAGGGTGGATGGTTGGTTTGGTTTGGTGCAGCACGCACGAGAACTTGTAAAGTGTATGTTCCACCCTAGTCAATTAAGGACCGACGCTTGTGTTTGTCCAGACTGAGCATTAACCGTACAACCACAAGTCTATATGGGTACGACCTAGCTGACTAACTTACGATAGTCTAGTTTAGGTGCCACCAGTGGAAAGTGGGTGCCAGGGATGGACTGGTTATCCACAGTGAGGGACAGGGATTTACTGTACTCATATGGCGCAAGAGGGGGCTTCGGTTCGGGCAGTTAGCCTACCTGCGGTGAAACCTCAGCGGGTGGTATCTAGCTAGATTATAGTAAGGTAAAAGCTTTGTGATATTTTATCTGGGTCTCATGCCAAAGGAAGCGTGTTGACTTTTAGGATAATTTATCTCTTGTGGGTAAAGTTGTACAACCTCTGCAGAGTGTAAAACTATTCGAATAGCCGTGCCCACGGTCAAGGGCGGGCAAGGAATGCATTCACATGGTAGATTTCTGGTTTTGTTTTAAAATCAAAAGTTTTGTATTCCGAGAGTGGAGGGAACTCTTGGAAGGGAATCCTGGCAGTTGGAGCCAGAGAGGGTGGATGGAACCCGCAGTTTTAAACTTGACCAATTGTAATTGGTTGGCTAGTGTTGGTAGATGGAACCTTCACTAGAAAGTTGATGATAGTTTCTGCTAAAACATTTACTTTATTAAATTGATGCCTTCGAAAATAATTAGTAGTAATTGAAATTTTAAAATATTGCTTTGTGCAAAAGAACCATATAGCCTTCCTTTGTTAAGCCTTGCATCTATGCATTTTTCCCAAGACTTGCGGAGTACTTTATGTACTCACATGCTACACTCAAAAATAATCACCAGAGGAGTACGAAGCTCAAGAAGGCGATTACGACTTCTTCGCGGGTGGATTCGACGGAGGATTCCAGGAGTTCTAGGTCGCGCTTCCCCAGTCAATTGCCTGTGGCGTATTGATGGGTCTTCACCGAGTTTATCTTTTGCTTCCGCTGTGTTTCGTGTGTGCGAGGTCTTGAAACCTCTATTGTAATAATGAGACCTTTCGGTCTATACTCTTTAATATTGTAATAAAGCGTTGCTGGTTATGTATTCATTTCTGTTTAACTGTGTGCACTAGCTTTGATCTGGGACTAGTGCAGTAATACACAGAGGGTCCGGGTTCGGAAATCTGGGGTCCCGACAAAAACCAAGGAATATAAGGTTTGGACTAAGTACAGATGGAATGAATCCTTTCAGTAGCATGAGCAGCCGACACAGCACATGGCCCGTGACTCTCTGCATCTATAACTTTCCTCCTTGGTTGTGTATGAAGCGAAAGTACATTTTGTTGTCGATACTTATCCAAGGGCCAAAACAACCTGGGAATGATATCGATGTGTTCCTAGCACCGTTGGTGGAAGATCTAAAAGTACTGTGGAACGAAGGGGTACAGGTATGGGATGCATACAAACGAGAGAACTTCACTCTGCGCTCCTTATTGTTCTACACCATAAATGATTATCCTGCCCTTGGTAACCTATCGGGCCATAGTACAAAAGGTGCCAAAGCTTGTACTCACTGTTTAGATGGTACCGAGAGTGTGTGGCTGAGACACTCACGCAGTCTCAGGATGTCAAGAGCACTAACCAGAACAGCGGTGTCCGCATAGATGCATTCAGTACCGATGGGTCGAGAAACTCGTACTATGGCTTCATAGAAGAGATTTGGGAGCTCGACTATGTGGTTTTCAAAATCCCCTTATTTCGCTGCCGTTGGGTGCATCTCCCACAGGTGAAGGTTGACAAGTACGGTGTCACGACCGTAGACCTCCAACGTGTCGGGTACAAAGATGAACCATTCGTACTCGCCAATCAAGTTGTTCAAGTTTTCTATGTAACCGACCCGGCAAATAAGAAACGCCATGTAGTTCTTCATGGAAAAAGGAGAATTGTTGGAGTGGAGAATGTAGTGGACGAGGAGAAATACAATCAATTTGACGAGTTACCTCCTTTTGGAAATGGCATAAGGGTCGACGATGAACAACGTGACGAAACTAGTTACGTACGCATTGATCATGATGAAGGGCTAATTTTTAAAGGAAATAAGCAAGTACAATAAGAATGTATATGTGAAAATGTGTGATGTAGTCAATTTTGAGATGTATATGTGAAAATATGTGATGTAGTCAATTTTCAGATGTGTATGTGAAAATGTGTGACAAAAATGAATGCAGATTGAGAAAATGTGTAAATGAATGCAGCTGGTAGGTAGTTGATCATGAATGCAGATGGTTGGCTGTTGATCATGAATGACTACAGTCGGGCATAGGCTTATCACAGACGGTTCTAAACTTAGAACCGTCTGTGATATGAATATCACAGACGGTTCTAAGTTTAGAACCGTCTGTAATAATCCGCTATATATACCCGTGTCTAGGGTTTTCTGTGTATTCTGTAGTTATTCTATATCTAAATCCCGATCTGCCTCCCCCGAGCCCGTCGTCGCCTCCTCCTCCTCCTCCGTCGTCGTCGCCTCCTCCTCCTCCTCCGTCGTCGCCGGCCACCTCCCCGAGCCCGTCGCCGCCGCCTCCCCGAGCCCGGGGCCTCCTCCTCCGTCGCCGCCGCCTCCTCCTCCTGCGTCGCCGCCTCCTCCTCCTCCTCCGTCGTCGCCGCCTCCTCCTCCGTCACCAAAACCCTAAGGTCATCAAATCCCTCCCCGAGCTTCATGCTTACTGTTAGGGTTTAGGGTTTTACAGTTGCTCGATGATGATAAATTCATATACTGAGATTGGTTCATTCGGTCTTTGAGCTCTAATAGCTGTTATATACAATCTTCCATATACTGAGATTGCCTGTGGGATTTACAGTTATAGCATGTTATTAAATTGATCTGTTAGGATTTCATCTTGACAAGTTAAAAGTTAACTGCTGTCTGAATATATGCATGCTGAATATATCTTGATCTTGAGATTGTAGAGTTTGTATCTAGAGCTCAAAAGACTGAATTCATTATTTGGCATAACCAATCAAGGAAGAGTATATGATTTAGTATCGGGACGGCCAAGATTAATCTTGTGCAACCCTACAATTTGAGAGCACATATTCATGTTGAGACTGTTATTGATTCTATTATTGATGCTTGTTGCTTGTTGCTTCATATTGCTACCATTATATATGTATATATGTAGGTATGTATATGTATATGTATGTATATACACATATATATGTATTGTAATCAATCAAGGAAGAGTATATGATTTAGTAGCGGGATGGCCAAGATTAATCTTGTGCAACCCTACAATTTGAGAGCACAAATTAACCAATCAAGGAAGAGTATATGATCAAAGGGCATGAAGCAAGTGACACACTCTAGTGTATCCGGTTCAATGAACTTGATACACTAGTTTGTGTCATTTGATTCTTAGAACTTTGTTTAGAGACCTTGTAGTAATAATATATGCCACATAGACATTCAAAGGGCATGAAGCAAGTGGGACACTCCAGTGTATCCGGTTCAATGAACTTGATACACTGGTTTGTGCCATTTGCTTCTTAGAACTTTGTTTAGAGACCTTGTAGTAATAGTATACATTGACCATTTGGGTGGAAAGAAATACATTGTGTCGTCAGGCTCATGACTGACAATTTGAAGCATAGCATAGCATAGCATCCGAGGCGGATCCGATGCCTGCAGCTGTGTCTTGAAGAATGCCAAGAGCTGGTCTTTAGATGTGGCATTCCTCAAACTATAAATTATGACCAACTCTTGGCATTCCCCATCTGAAGACCAGCTCTTGGCATTCCTCAAGACACAGCAGCAGGCCTCGGATGTGCCTCGGCTATGCTATGCTTCGAATTGGCAGTCATGCGCCTGACGAAACAGTTTATGTTTCCACCAAAATGCTCCATGTAAATAGTTTGTATCATTTGCTTCATAGAACTTTGTTTAGGGACTTTGCTATTTGGTTTATAGTATTAGCAACTAAAGTAGGTGCTAAGATAGGCACATCACCCCCTCTCTATGTCCATATCACCCCCTCCCTTCTCCCCCTCCCCTCTACTCCTCTCTTCCAATTCAATATGATTACATTCTCATATTATCTTAATAGACCCACAAAATGAAATGGGAGGTAACTTGAAATGGGAGTTCGCGATGTACATTGAAATGGGAGGTAACTTGAAGCGCAGGGCCAAAGGCCCGCTGACACATGTTCGAGATTTTAAGGTATTCGCTATTTCACATTAATTAATCCTATGCAACATTTGGTACTAATGCCTCTTGAACTAACACATTCCATTTTTTGCAGTGCCACCAGCAGGAGCCGGGCAACACATGTGGATACTACGTTTGCCAACATATGGACCTACTCCTCGATTCCTTGAGGCTCACCAATCGCAAGGTTTGTCACTCTTCCCATAATTACTTCATACTTATCACGTTACATATATACGCACATTGATATTCCTATCGACAGGCTGCGTCCATCCCGTCAACTGCATTGAAACAGCCTGTTCTTGGAGGGATTCGAGGAGAGTTGGCGTACTTTTTGCTGATTCAAGTCATAACGCCAGGAGGACGGTTCCACTGCGCACCATGATTTCTTATTGGTCTTATCACTAAGTGCAAATGCAGTGTAGATCTTTTGTAACTGCGCATTTGTTAATGGATATTTCATTTCAATTCAATTAATCGATTTGCGAAATGGATGCATGCTTTATGTTTGTGAAATGAAGTGCGATGTCAATGGGATGTTTTATGTCTGTGAAATGTATCTGAAAGGAAATGAGATGTGTGAATTGTATGTTAAAATCTGTGATTATCTGCTTGTTTCAGAGGGCATGGCTATCATTTCCTGAGGCTAGCTATAAACAGAAATAGATTCTGCTGGGGGGAGGAGTATCACAGACGGTTTTTCATTAAAAACCGTCTGTGATTATCTCATATCACAGACGGTTTTTTTAAAACCGTCTGTGATATGGGATAATCACAGACGGTTTTTAATGAAAAATCATCTGTGATATCGGATATTCACAGACGGTTTTCGAACCGTCTGTGATAACTTGGATTATCACTGACCCATAATTTCAGACGGTTCAGAAAACCGTCTGTGATGACGTTTCTGAACCGTCTGTAATGTGGATTTCTGTAGTAGTGTATGACTAACTAAATTCGTGATTCGTCCAAAGTCAAACTCTTCGTTTCAAGAAAATATACAGATAGGAATAGACAGACTAAATATACCATCTACTTGAACTACATGCAATATTTTTGTTGTGAGTTTTTTGTGCGTGGGGGAGAGGTAGTCGAGAGTTATGTTGCTTGGGTTCCATTGCATGTGCGTATAACTTCATACATGAATATATCATCCTTCCTATTTTACTTGGACATGAAACACACATGAATATATCATCCACTAATTCCGCATGATTGTTTGGTTAGAGTACAGAATAAGCTGACCAAGATATTAGCGTCTGAGAGTGAGAAACGAGTAAGCACATGCACCAATCCCGTGCACCTTCATGCTATGAACAGACACATGCAATGCATTAGTGAAGACATTGGGGTGATTCTGTGGGCTGATTCGATCCGACATGCAATCGAGTAGTGCAGTGGAATACTCACCTTGGAACACGAGATGGGGAAGATCCGACATGCAATCGAGTAGTGCAGTCGAATACTCATCTTGGAACACGAGATGTGAAAGAGGGCAAAGGGGAAGAAATTTAACAGAGGTGAGCATGCGCGCGGAGCAAAGGAGAGGCGCAAGACTGAGCCACATCGGTGCGGTGCAGGTGGAGGGATGGATAGCGTGGCCAACGGAAATTTGCGATGGAGACATGGCAAGTGGAGGGATGGGCAGCGCGATCGACGGAAATTCGCGATCGGGGCACATGGACTGTCAGCAGAGAGGAGAAAAGACGGGCGTGGTATCAAAATGATGAGTATGACGTCAAAAACCAGTGGCCTATCGTGTGTGTCTTTCCATTGCTGTTGTCTGGCATTTTGGGCTCTCCTTCCGGTCGTCATCAACAATTAGAAGAATATTTGGGAAAATTACTTATCCGCATCTATGGGATCGAAGCATGAAGGCTCCACTAGCCTACATTATATCGTAGTGAAGGAGCAGTATATATCTGTATATGTAATCCGTGTGGAAAATGCTGCAACCAGAAGCCAGCGGAAACAAGCAAGAGCAAGCGACATGCATGGTAAATGTTAGTGACAGCGATGAAGCACTTTCACATGGTAAATCCGGCTCTGACTGTCTTCAAGTGTGTACACCCCTGACGTGAGTCGCTGCTCCTGACGTGATGGAGCGCCCTAAACCCTGCTTTCTTCTTTCCTCCCGTGATGCTTCAACCTCCATGCCAGAAAATTTCTTCTTGTACGTAAAACTATAACGTGTCTCCATATGTGATATCGTCTGTTAACCAAGCGATTATTATAAACAATAAAAAATGATTCATCATTTATCCATTACTTGCATTTTGGGGCACTTGACGGGGGTGACACGGATTTGTCAGCATTTGAGTCCGTGGATGCACACTGAGTGCCAGCCAGATTTGATCAAGCTTGCCTGCTTGTTGCCTGCGAAAGAGGCCGGATAGCTTAAGAACAGTGATCAGAAAGGTAAAATGTACAAACCAATACATATCCTACCATCTTCAGGTATAAATCCTGATAAATTATTCCTTGAAAATTTTAGTACCTGCTGGCTGTATCTGGACACTACGGCAAAGATTATTTGGAGCACATTATGCTACCTGTATTTCTTGTAGCAGCACGTGATATTGATAGTGGAGATTTTACCAATTTTCCTCTGTCAACCCATTCAAAAGTTCACCGTAAGAATACTTGTACTTAAGAGTAGTGCTTCCATACTTTCCACTCTAATAAAAATATCACTAATATCAAAACACATGAAAGGGTAAGTAATCACTATCCACCATTCAGTTCTGCTTTAAAAGTTATGCAAATCACTTTGAGAAAAGCATTGAAGCACCTCCCTGTATCTAGAAGGTGGGGCTGTTTGATTTAGGTGCGTGTTTTTTTAGACCTTTTTATTGGTTGTGTTGCAGGCTTTCGTCCAAAAACTTCTACTGCTGAAAAACTCGCAATTGTGTGTGTCCTTCCAAAGCAAAGGAGAGGCGCAAGACTGAGCCACGTCGGTGCGGTGCAGGTGGAGGGATGGGCAGCGCGATCGACGGAAATTCGCGATGGAGATAGAGTAAGACGGGAGCACAACACATGGGCTGTCAGCAGAGAAGAGGAAAGATAGGCGTGGTATCAAAAACTAATGATGGCCTATATATGCTCATGTAGACTGGAGGTGGAAGAAAGGTACTGTAAGTAGACCACACTAGGCAGTGAGAGAGAGAGAGAAAGGGTGAGTGAGAGATTTGGATATTTATTAGAATCATTAGATGGGTACGAAAGATTTATGAAAATCTTTGCGAATGCTCCTGATATAGAGCGGATGATTGTGTAAATATTTAGAGTTTTATCTTCTCTTGATTTTTCTAGAAAAATCTGAGAAGATTTCTTGTCGAATTGCTTTGATAGCTCACATGCCACAAACTACGGTGTTGACGATCATTTGTACGTATCTTTGAAAATGTTAGTATCTGCAGGTTGTATCTGGACATTACGGCAAAGATTATTTGGAGCACATTATGCTACCTGTATTTCTTGTAGCAGCACGTGATATTGATAGTGGTGATTTTACCAATTTTCCTCTGTCAACCCATTCAAAGTTCACGGTAAGAATACATGTACTTAAGAGTACTGCTTTAATGCTTTTCACTCTAATAAACATATTACTAATATCAAAACACATGAAATGGTAAGTAATCACTATCCACTATTCAGTTCTGCTTTAAACCGTATTTAGAAGGTGGGGCTTAGGTGCATGTTTTTTTAGACCTTTTTATTGGTTGTGTTGCAGGCTTGCGTCCAAAAACTTCTACTGCTGAAAAACTTGCAATTGTGTGTGTCCTTCCAAAGCAAAGGAGAGGCGCAAGACTGAGCCACGTCGGTGCGGTGCAAGTGGAGGGATGGGCAGCGCGATCGACGAAAATTCGCGATCGGGGCACATGGACTGTCAGCAGAGAGGAGAAAAGACGGGCGTGGTATCAAAATGATGAGTATGACGTCAAAAACCAGTGGCCTATCGTGTGTGTCTTTCCATTGCTGTTGTCTGGCATTTTGGGCTCTCCTTCCGGTCGTCATCAACAATTAGAAGAATATTTGGGAAAATTACTTATCCGTATCTATGGGATCGAAGCATGAAGGCTCCACTAGCCTACATTATATCGTAGTGAAGGAGCAGTATATATCTGTATATGTAATCCGTGTGGAAAATGCTGCAACCAGAAGCCAGCGGAAACAAGCAAGAGCAAGCGACATGCATGGTAAATGTTAGTGACAGCGATGAAGCACTTTCACATGGTAAATCCGGCTCTGACTGTCTTCAAGTGTGTACACCCCTGACGTGAGTCGCTGCTCCTGACGTGATGGAGCGCCCTAAACCCTGCTTTCTTCTTTCCTCCCGTGATGCTTCAACCTCCATGCCAGAAAATTTCTTCTTGTACGTAAAACTATAACGTGTCTCCATATGTGATATCGTCTGTTAACCAAGCGATTATTATAAACAATAAAAAATGATTCATCATTTATCCATTACTTGCATTTTGGGGCACTTGACGGGGGTGACACGGATTTGTCAGCATTTGAGTCCGTGGATGCACACTGAGTGCCAGCCAGATTTGATCAAGCTTGCCTGCTTGTTGCCTGCGAAAGAGGCCGGATAGCTTAAGAACAGTGATCAGAAAGGTAAAATGTACAAACCAATACATATCCTACCATCTTCAGGTATAAATCCTGATAAATTATTCCTTGAAAATTTTAGTACCTGCTGGCTGTATCTGGACACTACGGCAAAGATTATTTGGAGCACATTATGCTACCTGTATTTCTTGTAGCAGCACGTGATATTGATAGTGGAGATTTTACCAATTTTCCTCTGTCAACCCATTCAAAAGTTCACCGTAAGAATACTTGTACTTAAGAGTAGTGCTTCCATACTTTCCACTCTAATAAAAATATCACTAATATCAAAACACATGAAAGGGTAAGTAATCACTATCCACCATTCAGTTCTGCTTTAAAAGTTATGCAAATCACTTTGAGAAAAGCATTGAAGCACCTCCCTGTATCTAGAAGGTGGGGCTGTTTGATTTAGGTGCGTGTTTTTTTAGACCTTTTTATTGGTTGTGTTGCAGGCTTTCGTCCAAAAACTTCTACTGCTGAAAAACTCGCAATTGTGTGTGTCCTTCCAAAGCAAAGGAGAGGCGCAAGACTGAGCCACGTCGGTGCGGTGCAGGTGGAGGGATGGGCAGCGCGATCGACGGAAATTCGCGATGGAGATAGAGTAAGACGGGAGCACAACACATGGGCTGTCAGCAGAGAAGAGGAAAGATAGGCGTGGTATCAAAAACTAATGATGGCCTATATATGCTCATGTAGACTGGAGGTGGAAGAAAGGTACTGTTAGTAGACCACACTAGGCAGTGAGAGAGAGAGAGAAAGGGTGAGTGAGAGATTTGGACATTTATTAGAATCATTAGATGGGTACGAAAGATTTATGAAAATCTTTGCGAATGCTCCTGATATAGAGCGGATGATTGTGTAAATATTTAGAGTTTTATCTTCTCTTGATTTTTCTAGAAAAATCTGAGAAGATTTCTTGTCGAATTGCTTTGATAGCTCACATGCCACAAACTACGGTGTTGACGATCATTTGTACGTATCTTTGAAAATGTTAGTATCTGCAGGTTGTATCTGGACATTACGGCAAAGATTATTTGGAGCACATTATGCTACCTGTATTTCTTGTAGCAGCACGTGATATTGATAGTGGTGATTTTACCAATTTTCCTCTGTCAACCCATTCAAAGTTCACGGTAAGAATACATGTACTTAAGAGTACTGCTTTAATGCTTTTCACTCTAATAAAAATATCACTAATATCAAAACACATGAAATGGTAAGTAATCACTATCCACTATTCAGTTCTGCTTTAAACCGTATTTAGAAGGTGGGGCTTAGGTGCATGTTTTTTTAGACCTTTTTATTGGTTGTGTTGCAGGCTTGCGTCCAAAAACTTCTACTGCTGAAAAACTTGCAATTGTGTGTGTCCTTCCAAAGCAAAGGAGAGGCGCAAGACTGAGCCACGTCGGTGCGGTGCAAGTGGAGGGATGGGCAGCACGATCGACGGAAATTCGCGATCGGGGCACATGGACTGTCAGCAAAGAAGAGAAAAGACGGGCGTGGTATCAAAATGATGAGTATGACGTCAAAAACCAGTGGCCTATCGTGTGTGTCTTTCCATTGCTGTTGTCTGGCATTTTGGGCTCTCCTTCCGGTCGTCATCAACAATTAGAAGAATATTTGGGAAAATTACTTATCCGCATCTATGGGATCGAAGCATGAAGGCTCCACTAGCCTACATTATATCGTAGTGAAGGAGCAGTATATATCTGTATATGTAATCCGTGTGGAAAATGCTGCAACCAGAAGCCAGCGGAAACAAGCAAGAGCAAGCGACATGCATGGTAAATGTTAGTGACAGCGATGAAGCACTTTCACATGGTAAATCCGGCTCTGACTGTCTTCAAGTGTGTACACCCCTGACGTGAGTCGCTGCTCCTGACGTGATGGAGCGCCCTAAACCCTGCTTTCTTCTTTCCTCCCGTGATGCTTCAACCTCCATGCCAGAAAATTTCTTCTTGTACGTAAAACTATAACGTGTCTCCATATGTGATATCGTCTGTTAACCAAGCGATTATTATAAACAATAAAAAATGATTCATCATTTATCCATTACTTGCATTTTGGGGCACTTGACGGGGGTGACACGGATTTGTCAGCATTTGAGTCCGTGGATGCACACTGAGTGCCAGCCAGATTTGATCAAGCTTGCCTGCTTGTTGCCTGCGAAAGAGGCCGGATAGCTTAAGAACAGTGATCAGAAAGGTAAAATGTACAAACCAATACATATCCTACCATCTTCAGGTATAAATCCTGATAAATTATTCCTTGAAAATTTTAGTACCTGCTGGCTGTATCTGGACACTACGGCAAAGATTATTTGGAGCACATTATGCTACCTGTATTTCTTGTAGCAGCACGTGATATTGATAGTGGAGATTTTACCAATTTTCCTCTGTCAACCCATTCAAAAGTTCACCGTAAGAATACTTGTACTTAAGAGTAGTGCTTCCATACTTTCCACTCTAATAAAAATATCACTAATATCAAAACACATGAAAGGGTAAGTAATCACTATCCACCATTCAGTTCTGCTTTAAAAGTTATGCAAATCACTTTGAGAAAAGCATTGAAGCACCTCCCTGTATCTAGAAGGTGGGGCTGTTTGATTTAGGTGCGTGTTTTTTAGACCTTTTTATTGGTTGTGTTGCAGGCTTGCGTCCAAAAACTTCTACTGCTGAAAAACTCGCAATTGTGTGTGTCCTTCCAAAGCAAAGGAGAGGCGCAAGACTGAGCCACGTCGGTGCGGTGCAGGTGGAGGGATGGGCAGCGCGATCGACGGAAATTTGTGATGGAGATAGAGTAAGACAGGAGCACAACACATGGGCTGTCAGCAGAGAAGAGGAAAGATAGGTGTGGTATCAAAAACTAATGATGGCCTATATATGCTCATGTAGACTGGAGGTGGAAGAAAGGTACTGTTAGTAGACCACACTAGGCAGTGAGAGAGAGAGAGAAAGGGTGAGTGAGAGATTTGGACATTTATTAGAATCATTAGATGGGTACGAAAGATTTATGAAAATCTTTGCGAATGCTCCTGATATAGAGTGGATGATTGTGTAAATTTTCAGAGTTTTATCTTCTCTTGATTTTTCTAGAGCCTCATGTAGACTGGAGGCGCAAGACTGAGCCACGTCGGTGCGGTGCAGGTGGAGGGATGGGCAGCGCGATCAACGGAAATTTGCGATGGAGCACAAGGCATGGGCTGTCTCCAGAGAAGAGAAAAGATAGGCGTGGTATCAAAAACTAATGATGGCCTATGCTCATGTAGACTAGAGGTGGAAGAAAGGTACTGTAAGTAGACCACACTAGGCAGTGAGTGAGAGAGAGAGAGAGAGAAAGGGTGAGCGAGAGATATGGATATTTATTCGACTCATTAGATGGGTACGAAAGATTTATGAAAATCTTTGCGAATGCTCCTGATATAGAGCGGATGATTGTGTAAATTTTCAGAGTTTTATCTTCTCTTGATTTTTCTAGAAAAATCTGAGAAGACTTCTTGTCGAATTTAGATATACTTATTTGATTTAGATAATTTCATAACTTGTTTTGATACTTTATTTTTTTTGTGCCAAAATTATACTCGTAGGCTTTTAGGATAGTTTCCATCATTAGTTTCCTCATGCCAACTTTCAGTCATCTTTTTAGTTTTTTATTTTAAACTTTTCAATGAAACTCCAATAAAGAGCCCAAGAATTCAAAATACATTCGAAAAGTTTAATTTTTTTCATTTTTATATACTCTAGAACTTAAGATAATACAAATATTGTCAATTACTCATCATCGTATTAGTGGACATAGGGAGGGAGGTCCATTACATGGTCTCACCGAATTTGACTAAACAAACTAGTTACTTGGTACGGTTGAGAACTCAACCAAGTCCTTTGAACTCCTCTCCCCTTTATCAACAAACAGCATATGCTATCTATATCCAAGGTAGATATATTAGCGTAGGTTGAGTATTGGATGAAGGGATAACCATCCCAACCAATATCATTGGAACATAGTGGAGGATTGTGTGAGCGTCTCAGAACACCGACGGAAAATAGATGGGTTGAGACTTAATCACGTAACATGGAAAATGTTCCGTACTCTAAATTTGACACCGCATCAAAAGAAATATGGGAGACCTAGCTTTGAGCGAGCTCAAAGTAGCTATGGGTATAGTGGCACAAGCCTGCGCAGTGCAAAATAAAATCATAAATTTATATCTGCCTCTAGGATTGGAGGCTACAATGACCGCTAGGGGTCTGTCTTCTCACCAAGTGATAAGTAGTTTTTTCAGAAATTAAAACTTGCTACTTAATTTGGTAAATTATTTTTTATCAGAGAAAGAGATGAAGTAGAAAATGTGATAACAAGAACAGAGAAGATTCTTACTATGTATACTTGCTATTAAATGCCTGCTGAGTGCACTAATACTCATTCTTGCTATTACTTTCCTTTGTTAGATCCTAGTCTAATCGGGGATTATCCCATGTGGGATGAAGGATATGCAAGCGCTGAGGAGGCCATAGGAGGCGAGGGCTCTTACTACGGGGATCAGAGTGAGGTGGACACCCTATTCTGCGATTGGGATGAGTATGCGTCCAGTCGAGTAGGGCAGATGAACACAAGGGTATTTGTACCTTTTGCAGTTGTAATTAAGTAGTTGTATTAAAGACCATAGCCTAGTGTGGCTACCCACTATAATAGAATACAATTTATATCTTATTGTTCTGTTGCACTAACTTTGGTAAGGCTTCGATGGAGCGGACTCCTACCTGGCAAACGAATAATAATCCATTGCTTAAGTGTGATTACCCTCGAGGTAATGAAACGGGACGCCACACCTTGGTACATGATTATATCATCCTTCCTATTTTGCTTGGACATGGAACAACATGAATATATCATCCACTAACTCCACAAAATTCTTTGGTTAGAATACAGAATTTAAGCTGACGTCTCAATATTAGTGCCCAAGCATGAGAAACGAGCGTAGTAGTAAGCACGTGCTTGGTAGCCAACATTTACTAACCAATCGCATCACACAAGACCAATATGCCTGGCAATCGCTGAACAAAAGCCCAAACAAATAGGACCTTAATGATGTAGTACAGCATACTGCATGGCCCACCCTACATTTGGGCTGCAGCTTCTGGGGGGTACAAGCTAAAGCAAAAGCCCAAAAAAATAGGACCTCAATGATGTAGTGCAGCAGACTGCATGGCTGACCCTACATTTGTAGGGGAAAAGCGGTGATGAAGTGTGATGCAACACTGGGTATCCCGATCTTTCGATGAGAACGATAATTCAATTTATGGAGATGACTTTCACGATTCGGCTACCAACCACATAAGACCAATATGCCTAGCAATCACTGAACCAACTCTAAGATTGTTATCAACCTTCCTAGAAGCAAGATCGACCTGATCACGACGGTCTATTCCTACATGCAATCGAAGAACAAGAAAGAACAAGATAATAAGCAATTTGAAAATTGCAAATAGGATTGAAATACTCAATGGTAGCCAATGTCTACTAACCAATCTCGTTACTATTATTACAGACGGTTTTTTAATTAGAACAGTATGTGATAGTTCATAGACAGTTATTAATACGAACACTTTGTGATAATTATGTATTACAGATGGTTCATGGTTGGGAAAGATACATTGCGTTATTAATTAATACCTAGCCAGACCGGTCCCGACAAATTTTTCTTCACTGTGCTACATTGAAGATGGTGGCTAGCTTTAGGAAGTTTGGTGAAAGCATTTTACTTGTAGATCAATTTGTTCTTGGTGATTAGAGGTTAGTATTTACTTCTAATTATATGTCTTGTAATAAATAGAGATGATAGTTAGGTTTAGATGTAGCTTAATTGGTAGTTTGCTCCAATTTAAGAATGGATCACTACTCCTAGTTTACTTTAATATATTCGTACTTGATATATATATTGCTTCATGTACGTAGCTAGCTACTTAATTTGCATATGGATAATTTATTATAAGGTGAATGACAATTATGTGTAAGTATATACGTATTAGGCTATAGCTAGCTATAGTAGCATTAATAATCCAATTTGACACTAATTTGTTACATGCATAGCATAGATGGACATAAGTTATGGATGTACATTAAAAACCATGTGAGTGAAAAGTACATTAATGGCGTGTCTGCTTTTAGAAGAGCAGCTGAGTAGGATATATTGAAGAAGGGGATAGAATATATGTACTGTCCATGTATTGATTGCGATAATATGAAGATGTTTACCAATTCAGCACAGATTGAAGCTTACTTGATTCAAAAGGATTTAAAAAAGGGGTATACATGTTGGACCAGTCACGGTCAAGAGAAGATTATATAGGAAGGTAGTTATAACATCGTTGAGGGAGATAACGATATGCTTGTTATGGACTGTGCTTTCAAAGAGGATAGATTGCATGATGACAATCTAGATCATATACTACACGATGTAGAAGGAAACTATAGTGAGAGAGAGTTTGGTAAATTTGATGGCTTGATGGAGGACTTGGAGAAACTTTTGCTGAGAAGTTCCGATTTTCCTAAGAAGTGCAGATATTTCAACAGATTTTGCAAAACACATTTGCAAACTATAATATTATGCACACAAGGATCAATCATGATTTCCAACAAGTTGCAAAACACATTCGCACACTTTTGAAATCATGATGCAAGGAATCGATACATGGACTTCTCACATTTGCAAAATACATTTGCAAACCTAAGTCGCATGTCACAAGGATTATATATGAGCTTCAACTATTTGCAAATCTAAGCCTCATATCACAAAGAATGGAAACATGGACTTCAAGCACTTGCAAAACACATTTGCAATGCATAGTCCCATGTTACAATGAATCAACACATGAGTTTAACCATTTGCAAAACACATTCGCAAATGTAAGCCTCATGTCAAGATGAGCTAGATGAGGTAAGGTTGAGCCATCAACACATGATGAGACTCAAACTACTAGACATGACCCCTCTTAATAGTACGGCAACCTATACTAGCAATCCGATCTTCTAACCAAACATCAAGACCGGTAAAAGACTAGGAACACATCCTTAGCCCTAGCTAGTCATACCTTTGCCTTGAGTCATCGTTTTGATATGCATCAACTCATGATGCATCCTTCTCAACAACTCTATCAACACATGATGGTCTTCACTTGTCTTGATCAACACATGATCATCCTGGACATACTTCAACACATGAAGCATCTTCCTCTTGATGGTCTTCAACTCATGAAGCCATCTTCTTCTTGAAAGCCTTCAACACATGAAGTCTTCTTCTTCTCTGATGGCCTTCAACACATGAAGCCACCTCTTCTCAATCTCGACTTGATGATCTTCAACTCATGAAGTCATCCCAAGTCGTCCTCATTTGTGGAACCTAACCTATTCATCCAACTCATGAAAAATGTTAGTCCACAAAACAATTGTCATCAATTACCAAACTTCTCCATTAACACATAATGGATGGACTAGATTCAACAATCTTCCCTTTTTGGTAATTCATGATAACCTCAACAAATAATGAGATATAAAATTGATTTGCGAGTATACACCTTATACACAACAAATGTATACTCTGAGATAAACTTTAAACAAAGCTTACCAATCCGGCTGTCATTAATCATCTAACCATTAACATATAATGGAGAAGTTAGACGATAACCCGATTACGCATGAGTATCAGATCCGGCTGTTTGGATCTGATTCATTCACGAGGCTCTGAAAAACAGTGCATCTCCAAAAAATGTCGTTTACGCCCTCAAAACGGCCTCAGAAGTTTCCGAGCCGCATAATCCCTCTTCTGGACCGCATCGACCTTCGTGAGTGAGCTCCTCCTAATACCTAAGCACGCACAACACACTAGGACTAGCAAGTGTGTCCTCATCAGTTTCACAGCATTGTTAGGTCTCCTAGCGAACATCCTTCTAGAGGAAATGTGTTGTTGAGAACCACTTACCAAGCCAAGAAGGTTATTTGTCTATTGGGACTGGAAGTAAAAAGAATACATGTATGTATGTCCGAATGATTGTATCCTCTACTGTAAACAGTATGCAAAATTACTTGTGTTGTCCATGGTGTAAAGCATCTCGATACAAGCGTAAGAATGACTCCGATGACGGCGAGGGCATCGAGGTGAAGCAAGGAGCCCCTACTAAAATGTTGTCGTATCTACTTGTAATTCCCCATTTGGATAGTTTATTTGCGAACTGAAAGGATGCAAGATTGCTGTGTTGGCACTCGGAGGAGAATAAGAATGCTGGAATGATAAGACATGTTGTTAATTCTGCCTAGTGGAGGAACATCAATAGGATGTAGGTAGACTTTGGTGCAGAACCGAGGAATATAAGGTTTCGGTTGAGTATAGATGGAATAAATCCTTTCGGTAGCATGAATAGCCGACATAGCTCCTAGCCTGTGAATGTATGCCTTACAACCTTCCTCCTTGGCTTTGTATAAAACAGAAGTACATTTTGATATCACTACTTATCCAAGGGCCGAATTAACCTGAAAACGATATTGATATGTATCTAGCACCATTAGTGGAATATATTATGACACCGTGGAACGAAGGGATACAGATATGGGATGTAGACAAATAAGAGAACATCACTCTACGCTCCATGTTGTTCTGCCCTATCAATGATTTTTCTGTCCTTGTTAACCTATCAGGGTTGAGTACGAAAGGAGTCAAAGCATGTCCGCACTTCTTATATTATACAGAGTGTGTGGTGGAGCAACTTGTGCAAAACTATGTACATGCATCATTGTAGGTTCCTCCAAGGTATCACTAATGACACAAGATGAAGAAATAATTTGACAGGTGTTGTGGGGGTGGCCCAACCCCCCGTGACTGGGCCGTGCAACTAGTCCAACATGTAATATGCCCAATAGTGTAGAGGAATATAGCAGTGTAAATATACCAATGTATCCTCATCCTCTGTAAGTACTAAGGGGTAGAATGGGGATTTCCCATTCTACCCCACTCATGTATATAAACCCCTAGGAGGGGCAGGAGAGGGGACATCCTCTCATTCTCACCAACTCTCCCATAGATCTGGCTCTCTTCCTCTTCTACTAGTCCCATTCTCTACTGTTTGGCCTGTAGCCACAATAGATGGCGCCGTCCGTGGGGACGACTAGAAGTTACGCGTGGGAGAGATTTCTCCAATATTCAACAAAAGCAGCGGCTATGTGGATCCTTCTTGCTCTTGGGAGCATGTTGCTTCGGGCCATCAATGAGATAAGTAGTTCGCTTGCCAAAAATTTAACCATCCAAACTATGGAGACGTATGGGCTTTGTCTGTATACTTCGCTTGGTTTTGTGGATGCAGTATCGAATAGATCTAATTGAATCACCCTGTATTGAATAGATCTATTATCTCTGCTCCCCTGGAAGTACTCATGCAGGGAAGCGATCTCTTGGATGACTGGGCGGCGAGATCCTCTTGGCCGAGGTGGTGTGCCGTCGGGCTTAGTTCCACCGCGCTTCGCCATGACACCGGCATGCGCCGCTGCCGGCCTTCGGCCTCCGCGCGACTCCGCGGGTATTTGCCCATGCATGCGCAGACTCCGCATGCGTGCCTTCCATGCAGGCACAGACTCCGCGTGTATCCGTCCAGGCATGCGCAGGTTCCGCCAACTTTTCTCGCAGCGTGTATCCGTCCGGGCATACACAGCATGTGATCATGGGAAGTTATTTCACCCGTCTCTTTTCTAGTTCTTTGTAGGCAAACATTTTTTTCTCGCAAAGACGTTTAAGAGCCTATCTTTAACTACTAAGAGTGACTTAACCACCCATGCTTGCTTTGGGTAATCTTTTTGTAATTACCAACTACTGCCGCAGAAGAATATCTGCCTACAACGGAACAAACTTCAAGCAAGCATCACTTACCAAGGGCGGTGCAACGCTCGTCATCTGGATATGTCATCGGCTCCGATGGTTATGGGACACCCGTGAGGCGGACGGGAGGCGATGCAGGCGAAGCAGTAGTCTTCACCGCGACTGACCTCGGCCGATCTCGACCTCGTCGCTGCGTGTTCAGCTACAGCCCCCGCAATGAAGCTCTCTGTGTTGGAGAGTCTTACGACCTCCCAGGATCCTTTAAGACTTGTTAGAGTCGTTTACGACCAGATAGAAATTGAATACGACCAGTCCTGGATGCTTACGACCAGTTCCGATCGCTTCAAACTCTATCGATCGATTTTCCTCCGTAGTCGTAAAAACACTATAGCAATTACGACCACTCCTTCTTATCGAGCGCTGTCTTCCTCCAGCCGCTCTCGAAGAATACCGTGATCGTAAATCTTTACGAACACGCAGTGATGCTGGCGATCACCGTTCACCGTAGTCGAAACACCCTTTCGACTACGTTCACTTCCTTCGAACGTGATCGGAGTTGCTTCCGGTCACATACAAACCTTCTCGGCGTAGTCGCTGCTCCTTACGACCACCTTCACCGTGGTCGTAGCCTTCTCAATGTAGTCGGAACAACACTGTTCCTTGCCGTGATCGTAGCACCCGTCGATCACGCCTGCTGGAAACTTTTCCGTGGTCGTGACTCCTCCCGATCACGCTTGCGGTGATCATGAGTCCTTCCAACCACGTATCGCACAAACACACGACAACACAAAGCTTTGTGTCTTTCCCTCTTTTTGTATTTTCTCAATTGCTTGGTACATCTTTGGTTACATGTCTACCCCTTCTTTTATACCCAACTCTACGACTCCTACTCGGATTCCGATTAGGAATACAAAACCTATTCCGACTCCGACTTCTAATTCCTACTTCAACTCAACTTCGATTACAAACCCGACTCCGATACGACTTCTAAAACAAGATTATTTCCAACACTCTGGCCTCGTCTCCGCGTGTGACTTGGACTCCGCGCGCCACTTCGTCCCGTACCCGCGAAGTCTCCGCCGATTCGAATCACCCTTGGATGGTCTGGCGGCATGATCATTCTGGCCAGGGTGGGATGATGCGGGTACTTCACGCAGGCAACGTAGAGCTTCCGCATCGAGCCTCCATGCTGAATCTCCGCACTCTCGGCCTCCGCCCGGTGGACTCCGCGCCGCCGAAGCAGCGGCTCCGACCTCCGCGCTGCAAACATCAAGAAACGTCAAGCTTCACATAGCCATGTCTCGCTTGATGCCTCAATAGCTTAAAGGAAAGAGCATGAGTTCTCCGGGGCGGCCGAGCTCGCGACGACTCGGCTCCGGCCTTCGCCCTCCGCGTCTACACGCCGTCACTCGCCAAGACCAGAGGCTCCACGATGTGGCTTCGCATGCGCGCGCACAGGCAAGCCTCCGCGAAGAAGACGCATCGGGTGAGCGCGATGGACGCACACACCGAAGTCGTTCTCTTGGTTGTAGACCTCCACGTCGCGCTCCACGTCGGCGAGATCTCGTCGTTGGTGAAGTCTTGATCGGCCTCCGACGAGAAATTTCGATATTTGACACTGAATACGTGCGCCTCTCAACTTTTAACCCCCAATTCGCATGCCTTTGAAATTTTAACCCTGTCACTACGAATTCTTTTGATTCAAGGGATTCTCTTCATTTTCGCAGTGACAAGTGTCAAAATAGGAAAGGAGAGAAAATGAGGAGAATCCCTTGAATCAAAAGAATTCGCAGTGACAGGGTTAAATTTCAAAAGGCGTGCGAATTGGGGGTTAAACGTTGAGAGGCGCACGTATTCAGTGTCAAATATCGAAATTTCTCGCCTCCGACACCGGCTCGCGCCGCCTCTCTGGCCACGCGTGGCTGGGCTCCATGCGGAAGGGGCCTTCGCGTCGTCTCGTCAGCCTCCGGCTACACCGGAGTACGCGCCTCTGCGCCTGCGAGGTCTGCGCACTGACCCCGCGCGGTCTCATCAGCCTCCGATAGCGCCATGGCGCGTCAACTCCTTTGCGCCCTGCATACACACCGAGCTTCTAGTCGTGGCCGTCCGCATCGACTCCTCCGCAGAAGTCCAAGCCTCCGCGCCTGCGAGATCTGCGCCACCGGCTCCGCGAGGTCCCATCAGCCTCCGATGGAGCCTGCTTCGCCGAAGACATGTGCTCCTTCAGCCCTGGTCTTTGCGCGCACTACGCTCGGCTTCCGCGGTTCAGGGCTTCGCCTTGGCGCACCCGGCCGTCGTGCGGACTCCGCGTCGACAGCATCGACCCTGGCTCTGCGCAGGCCGACTCCGCAGTGAACAGCCTCACCAGCGCGTGGCTCTGCACAGGCTTCACCGTCAGCCTCCCCAAGCGCCTCCGACTTCGTTCTGCTCAGGCCTCCGCATCATGATCTTTGCGTCGAGTCTCCCCCGACTTCGTTCCAGACAAGGCGACCGCGTAGCAGCCTCTGCGGTGGCGAGGACACCTCCACGCCAGTCTCCGCATCGGCGAAGTCCGTCGAGCCTCCGGCTTCACGCGGGACGTTGGACTGCGCCTTTGACTTCACTCTGGAGGACTCCGCAACGTCGGCCTTCAAGCCTCACCACACCAGGCAAAGTCGGACTGCCACATCGGGCCACACCGGGCTTCGCGTCAGAATCATCGGACTACCGCTCCGGGCCTCGCGTCGCCGTCCTCGACTTCGGCTCCAAGCCTACTGCCTCCGCAAAGTCGCCTCCGCCTCCGTGTACCTCTGCGATGGACTCTGCTCATGTCCCAAAAAAGTTACCAGGGAGTGGGAGGTCGAACTGCTCATTACTGTGCAAGGCGTGGCTTCCGGATGTAGCCACCATGCAGACAGACGCGGGAGGACCGACCTCTGCATTCTAGTGCCTGCCTTCGCCTACATTTCGGGCTTCGCCAGCGCGCACCGACTTTGAGCCTCCGCACTTCGGCTCCAAACCTCCGCGTAGCGGTCGAAGCGAAGACCCCTCCGCGCCTAAGGAGTCTGGCTGTGGAGTCTCCACGTGCGTGTAGGAGCTTGTGCCGCATTGCACGCACTACATGCAGGAGCATGGCGCGTACGCCGCGGCAGCCCCGCGTTGTTCCGGCCTGCTCCAAGCTTTCAAGATTCTCCGCGGCGGCGAGGTCGCCCGGCCAAGTCCGTCCAGGTGAGCAGGAGAGGTACTGTACCTTGAAATCATTTCATGTTGGCACACGTCCTGTCAAGATTCTTTTTTCCAATTTTTTTACTTGGCTGGCTTGTCCCCTGCTTTCATTGCCATCGTCGCGTGTTTACTGGCCTGGCCTCGACTCTTTTATTGCTGTTGCATCCTTTTTTCGTGCAGCGGTGTTTGTTCGGCTTCTGGCTTAAAACCGCACGGTGGCCTCGTGCCTCGGCGTACTCTCCGGAGTATAAATAAGACGTGCATGTTGTCCCTGCGCACTCAACTGAGTATAAACAAGACGCGGATGTTCCGCGCATGCGTGGACGTTGTTCCTACGCGTACTCTCCAGAGTATAAACTAGACATGGATGATATTCCCACGCACTCTACGTAGTATAAATAAGACGTAGTGTCGAGGTCTGCCTCCGCACGCACCCTCACCGCCCGCAACGCGTGGAGGCTTGCCTCCGTGCGCAGTCTACGGACTCTAAACAAGACGTAGCGTCGAGGTCCGCCTCCGCACACGCCAGTCTACGGACTCTAAATAAGACGTAGTGTCGAGGTTCGCCTCCGCATGCGCCAGTCTACGGACTCTAAATAAGATGTAGCGTCGAGGTCCGCCACCGCACGCGCCAGTCTACGGACTCTAAATAAAACGTAGCGTTGAGGTCCGCCTCCGCACGCGCCAGTCTACGGACTCTAAATAAGACGTAGCATCGAGGTCCGCCTCCGCACGCACCAGTCTACGGACTCTAAATAAGAAGCAACAGGGGGACGCCTCCGCACGCACTCTACGGAGTATAAATAAGACGTAGCGTCGAGGTACGCCTCCGCACGCACCAGTCTACGGACTCTAAATAACACGTAGCGTTGAGGTCCGCCTCCGCACGCACTATACGGAGTATAAAAAAGACGCCATGTATTCAGTACACCATGCAATTGAGAAAATACCAAAAAGAGGGAAAAACAAAGAGCTTTGTTTTGTCGTGTGATTGCGCAAGACGTGGTCGGAAGGACTCACGACCACGGCAAACGTGGTCGGGAGGAGTTACGACCACAGCAAAGTTCCAGCAGGCGTGTTCGAGAGGTGCTACGACCACGGCAAAGCTACAGTAATTCTTCGACTACGTTGAAAGAAGTGAACGTGGTCTTTCGGGGGGTTTCGACCACGGTGAACAGTGATCGCCAGCATCACTGCGTGATCGTAAAGTTTTCGATCACGGTATCTCGAGCGGCTGAAGGAAGGCAGCGGTAGCGATATTGCAGAGCGGTCGTAAATTGCTACAGTAAATTTACGACCACGTTGAAAAAGCGATCGGAAGAGATTGCGACGGTCGGAACTGGTCGTAAGAACTTGGAACCGATCGTACTTGATCCTCACCGGTCGTAAACGACTCTAACCGGTCGTGGAAGGTCCTGGGAGGTCGTAAGACTTTCCAACAGTTGGTATCAGAGCGGTGGTTAAACATGGCTGACACGGCGAAGCAGAGCGTGTCGCTGCAGTACCCGATCCTCAGTTCGGACAACTATCCGGTCTGGACGATGAAGATGAAGGTCAACATGATCGCGCAAGGCGTCTGGGGTGCGGTCGAACCAAAGGAGAAGGACAAGGTCCTCGATGATCGTCTCGACAAGATGGCGATGGCAGCGATCTATCAAGCTGTGCCCGACTCAATGATGTGGCAGCTAGTCGGCAAGGAGATAGCGAAGGAAGTCTGGACTACTCTGCGAACCATGCATGAAGGAGTAGATCGAGTGAAGGAAGTTCGACTTCAAACCTTAAGAAGTGAGTTTGAAGCCATGAAGATGGGGAAGAGTCAGACCGTGGAAGAGTTCTCTGGTCGATTTAATGAGGTCGTAAATGAGATTAAATCTCTCGGCGATGATCTGAAAGATGAAGTGGCGGTGAAGAAGTACTTGCGAGTACTGCCAGAGAAGTTTCTCCCAGTTGTGACTACACTCATGTACTCACAGGATCTCTCGAAGATGAAGATTGAGGAGGTAACCGGAGCGCTCAAAGCACACGAGCAGCTCCTAAAGAGTTATCAAGAAGACAACGGTCAGCAAGTGCTGCTCGTAAGAGAAGATGCGAAAGACCGTGGAGACTCGTCATCGAGGGGCGGTCGTGGTCGTGGCACATCGACCGGCCGCGGTGCGTCTCATGGACGAGGTCGAGGCTACGATCACAGAGGTCATGGACGAAGTGGTCGAGGAGGTGGTCGTGGAGGCGGCGACCATCAGACCGACAAGTCTGATGTCCAGTGCTACACGTGCGAGAAGTTTGGGCACTACGCTGCCGAATGTCGGAGCCACATCTAGTGCCATAACTGCAAGAAGTATGGTCACTATGCTGCGAATTGTTGGGGTAAGAAAAAGGTAGAGGAAGCAAACTTGGCACAAACTACAGAGCACAAAGAGCTAACACTACTGTTGTCGCTCTGCACTGTAGACAAACCGACAATGGTTCTGTTGAATGAGGAGAGAGTCTTTCCAAGTCTGTTGGAGCAGGGAGAGCAGACACAAGCCGACTGGTACCTCGACAACGGAGCTAGTAATAACATGACGGGCGCATACTCGATGTTTCACGAATTAAACGAGAGTGTGCTCAGAAAAGTACAGTTCGGAGACGGCTCGACTGTTCAGATAAAAGGGAGAGGCACAATCCTGATGCAATGCAAAGATGGAAGTCGAAGAAAGCTCTCGGATGTATATTTCATACCGAGTCTTCAGAGCAATATCATAAGCCTTGGACAATTGACCGAAGAAGGTTGTTGGATCGAGCTCAAAGGCAACCATCTGAAGGTGTTCGACCGCAGTGAGTGTCTGCTGATGAAGGTGCAATGGACCGTGAACCGTTTGTACAAAATCAAGATCGAAACATGCAAGCAGAAGTGTTTGAAGACCACAATTGAAGATCCCGCCTGGTTGTGGCATGAGAGATTTGGTCATATAAATTTCCAAAGTCTCAGAGCAATGGCCGAGAAAGAGATGGTGGTCGGATTACCGAAAATCGACCATCCAGAGCAAGTCTGCGAGGGATGTTTGACGGTGAAACAAACTCGTAACAGCTTCCCATCACAGGCACAATACAAAGCTACACAACCACTCGAGCTGGTTCACGTCGATTTATGCGGACCGATCACACCCCGTACCGACGCTGGAAACCAGTATTTCATGTTGGTCGTAGACGACTACTCTAGAGCCATGTGGGTGTACATACAGAAGAGCAAGGATGAGGCAAAGTCGAATTTTCAGAAGTTTATTACTCTTGCCGAAAACGAAGTCGACAAGAGGGTAAAAGCAGTCAGGTCTGATCGAGGAGGAGAATTTCTCGCAAAAGAGTTTGACTCAATTTGTGAAGAGAAGGGCATTGCAAGATTCTTCACGGCTCCATACTCGTCTCAACAAAACGGAGTCGTAGAAAGAAGAAACCGAACCGTGGTCGAAACCGCACGAAGTCTTCTGAAGAGTCGATACCTGCCCGGGAGGTTTTGGGCAGAAGCCGTAAGACATGCGGTCTATTTGCTAAATCGTGCAACCACACGGTCGTTAAATGGAGTTACTCCATACGAGTTGTGGTCGGGGAGAAAACCAAACGTCGATCACCTGAAGGTCTTCGACTGTTTAGCCCACGTAAGACCATCGACTTACTTGAAAAAGCTGGATGACCGAAGCAGAAGGATGATCTACCTTGGCTCTGAACCGGGCACCAAGGCGTACAGGTGCTATGATCCGGTCGAAAAGAAGATTCATGTGAGCAGAGACGTGGTCTTTCAAGAAAACAAACATTGGGAGTGGGAAGAACATCAAGACATTGAAAAAGACAAGTCGATAATTTTTGAAGTCGAAGAAGTCGACACCGACAATACGACAATGGAGGAAGGAGCTACGATCACACCTCAAAGCTCGAACACGATTGATGCAGATGATCAGGAAGCCTCACCTGATACTGAAGATGAAGAAGGCGGCAGGGTGCCGAAGATGAGAAGCATCAATGAGATCTATGCTCAAACTGAGCCGATACAGTCAGATGAACTGTTACTTTGCACAACAACTGAAGAGCCCGAGAACTATGAAGTAGCGAAGGGAGATGAACACTGGAGAACTGCTATGCAGGAAGAGCTGAAATCGATTGAAGACAACAACACTTGGGAACTCACCGATTTACCGAAGGGTCATCGAGCGATCGGTTTAAAGTGGGTCTTCAAGGTAAAGAAGGATTCCCAGGGAAAAGTCGTAAAACACAAAGCACGACTTGTGGCAAAAGGGTATGTTCAAAAACAAGGCATCGACTACGAAGAAGTCTTTGCCCCAGTAGCTCGTATGGAGACCATACGACTACTTCTTGCGTTGGCAGCAAATGGTGGATGGCAAATTCATCACATGGATGTGAAAACGGCATTTTTGAACGGAGACATTGAGGAGGAAGTTTATGTTTCTCAACCGCCGGGTTTTCAATCCAAGGAGCAAGCTGAGAAAGTCTTAAAGCTGAACAAAGCTCTCTACGGACTTAAGCAAGCACCACGAGCATGGAATTTGAAGCTTGACAAAAGTCTAACGGCACTCGGGTTCAGAAGAAGCAACTCTGAACATGCTGTATACTCGAGGGGAGATGTGAAGAACAGACTGATCGTAAGCGTTTATGTAGACGACTTGATCATTACTAGATCGAGTTCAAAGGAGATTATGAGGTTTAAAGAAGAGATGAAGAGGCTGTTCAAAATGACTGACTTGGGACTCCTGTGTTATTACCTCGGCATTGAAGTCAATTAAACCGACAACGGCATAACACTTTGTCAGTCGGGATATGCTCGAAAGATCCTGGAGAAGTCGGGTATGGAAGAGTGCAATCCATGTCAAACCCCAATGGAGAATCATCTGAAATTGAGCAAGACAGGCCCAGGATCACCAATTGATGCCACGACTTATAGGAGCATTGTCGGAAGTCTACGGTATCTGGTCCACACCCGACCAGACATCTCGTTTGCGGTCGGGTACGTAAGCCGTTTCATGGAAAACCCGACTCAGGAGCATATGAATGCCGTGAAGCACATCCTGAGATACATCAAAGGTACTCTGAATCTCGGGATTCAGTACAAGAGAGGAGGTGGAAAGTCGTTGCAGCTGACGGGCTACAGTGATAGCGATATGGCGGGAGATATCGATGATCGAAAGAGCACGACAGGCATAATGTTTGTGCTTGGGGAGAGTCCAATCAGCTGGCAATCTCAGAAGCAAAAGGTGGTTGCATTGTCTTCTTGTGAAGCTGAGTACATCGCAGCGAGCGCAGTAACTTGTCAGGGAGTCTGGCTCGCTCGACTGTTGAATGAATTGTCAGATGAAGCAATTCAGAAGGTAACACTCAGGGTTGATAATAAATCGGCTATTTCGCTGAGCAAGAATCCGGTTCTACATGATAGAAGCAAACACATTGACACAAGGTATCATTATATCAGAGATTGTGTCGAAGAGGGGAAGATCGCTATCAACTACATCAGAACCGAAGAACAGAAAGCAGACATATTGACAAAGTCGCTGGGGCGGATAAAGTTTTCAGAGATGAGGAAGAAAATTGGCATGATCAAAGTCGAAAAACAAGATTAGGGAGAGAATGTTGTAAATAATCTTGTTTTAGAGTCATGTGCAAAATTTGGGTGTAATCGAAGTTGAATTGCAGCCGCAATTCAAAGTCGTAGTTGGAAACATAGTCGAAGTCGTATTAGACTCAGAGTCGGAGTAGGTTTGAGAACCCGTGTTGAATTAGAACAGCCGGGTATAAAAAAAAGGCTTAGAGCCATGTATTCAGTACACCATGCAATTGAGAAAATACCAAAAAGAGGGAAAAACAAAGAGCTTTGTGTTTGTCGTGTGATTGCGCAAGACGTGGTCGGAAGGACTCACGACCACGGCAAACGTGGTCGGGAGGAGTTACGACCACGGCAAAGTTCCAGCAGGCGTGTTCGAGAGGTGCTACGACCACGGCAAAGCTATAGTAATTCTTCGACTACGTTGAAAGAAGTGAACGTGGTCTTTCGGGGGGTTTCGACCACGGTGAACAGTGATCGCCAGCATCACTGCGTGATCGTAAAGTTTTCGATCACGGTATCTCGAGCGGCTGAAGGAAGGCAGCGGCAGCGATATTGCAGAGCGGTCGTAAATTGCTACAGTAAATTTACGACCACGTTGAAAAAGCGATCGGAAGAGATTGCGACGGTCGGAACTGGTCGTAAGAACTTGGAACCGATCGTATTTGATCCTCACCGGTCGTAAACGACTCTAACCGGTCGTGGAAGGTCCTGGGAGGTCGTAAGACTTTCCAACACCAAGGAGTGCCTCGCTTTAGTGACGCGGCACCCGGACATCGCGCCTTCGCGGGCGATGCACCAGGGAGTGCATGGCTGTAGCGCCCCCGGCCTACGCCGCAAGCGCCCGCTCTCCACGGGCACTGTTTTGGGGAGACAACGAGAAGCTGCGCAAGAGTGCTAGAGCTGGCTACCACTGGAGGAGCTTCCTAGCGCAGAATGGGAGTATCTCAGGTTGCTCGTATCATGCGCGTCGCAGATAAATTCATCTGGTCGCTAGCTCGTTTGCTTTGAGATATATACATGCACCTCGTTAAATATGGCAAGGGCGTAGTGAGCACACAGATCCGTTGTAAGCCCCCCTTTTTCTTTTCCAGATCCAGATCTGGCAGATCTAATGGGTAGGGTGTACGAGCTCTGCCTGTATGTCGGGCCTCCGCGCCGAGTCTCCGCGTGGACGTCGAGCCCCCGCGCGATGTCTATACATGAACTGCACACATGAAACATCCACCTACGTGCATGCATATATAACATACCCGTTCGTCCATGCATGAATGGCCTCTACGTCCACTACTGCTTGTCTTCATACAGGAAAGAGCAAGTATATGTGAGGCTTCTATCTCCGCGTGCTGCATAGCCTCCGCGTTGCGAGTCTTTGCGCTCCTTCTCCGAACTCCATATGGACTTCGCGTCGGCCTCCACACCATCCGCGAGCTCCGCGTAACCGAAGTCGTCTGGGTGCTGACCTCCGCGTCCTCCACGAAGTGCGACCTCGCTGGCAGCTTGGGTACGGCACGCGGCGGGAGCGCCTCGGGAAGGACTCCGTCAAACGCACCTCGGCACCGAGCCCCCCGCACCAAGCCTCCGCGCCACATATACGAACTACAGGCATGCAGCCATGAAGTATCCAGCCAAATGTCTACTCATGCAGCGTACATAAAATATCTATTCACGCATACGTGCAAAGTGTTGAGGAACCGACGCTGGAGACCAGTCCGAGCGATTCCTCTGCTTAGAACAAGAACGAATCAATCACAGAATCACAGAATAATAGATTGAACACAGAGAGGTAGAGAAAACTCCTGGTCTTTCTTTATTTCTTTAGATTGCATCGGGGTACATAACGAGGGGGGTCTAGGTCCCTATTTATAGTCTACGGTGGGGTGCCCAATTAGATCAGGACTCTGGATAGAGTCCAGGTTTCCTAACACTCCCCCTTGGGCACTCACCCAACATGCTCATGCCTCGTCAAAACTCCATAAAAACCCAGTGGGAAAAATTTGGAGAAAGAGTACATGATACATGTGATGCTGCGATGCACGAATTGCCTCGTTAAAAACCTTGGTCGAGAAACTTCATGGAAAACTCGTCAAGGGAAAAAGAGTACAATTCACCCAAATTCATTTAGTCTGCAAGACTTTATTTTTGGGTACTTAATCTTCATGATCAAGATTTATTAGCGGGCTTGTGAGAATTCTCCCCCTGAATTATGCACTTCTCTAAGTCTCATCATTCCAATTCCACGCACGCACCTTTCAAAGCTAGATGCGGGGAGTGACTTAGTGAATAAATCTGCGAGATTTTCACATGACTTAGTATGCAGTACTTTAATCTCGTCCATCGTTTGCAATTCATGTGCATAGAAAAACTTGGGGTTGATATGCTTTGTGAGATGACTCTTCACATAGCCCGTTTGCACTTGTGCAACGCAAGCGGCATTATCTTCATAGATAATTGTGGGGGTTTGCACAATGTTCATCCCACATGACTGCTGGATGTGGTGAACCATTCGGCGGAGCCAAGCGCACTCTCGTGCGGCTTCATACAGTGCTATAATTTCTGAGTGGTTCGTCGAAGTAGCTACCAGGCTTTGCTTAGACGATTTCCATGAAATTGCAGTTCCACCACACAGAAATACATAGCCTGTTTGTGACTTAGCAGTATGCGGGTCTGACAGATACCCAGCATCTGCATAGCCAATCAAGTTCAAATCTTGATTCTTTCTGTAAAACAATCTGAGGTCTTTGCTACCTTGGAGGTATCGAAAAATGTCCTTTATGCCCTGCCAATGCCTTTTGGTGGGCTCTGCACTATACCTTGCTAAGAGGTTCACGGCAAATGCAATGTCCAGTCTAGTGCAGTTTGCTAAATACATGAGTGCTTCCACTGTACTCAAGTATGGGAATTCCGGTCCCAGGACTTCCTCCCCCTCTTCTCTAGGTCGGAAAGGATCTTTTTCTTGCTGTAAAGACCTCCCGATCATCGGTACTTTCGATGGGAATGCCTTCTCAAAGCCAAACCTTTCAAGCACCTTCTGGGTGTAGGTTGACTGATGTACCAAGATTCCTTCAGGGACATGCTCAAGCTGCAGGCTTAAGCAAAACTTGGTTTTGCCCAAATGTTTCATTTCAAATTCTGACTCCAAGTAGGAGCTTGCTTCTTTTATGTCTTCGACTGTCCCGATGATATTCAGATCATCTACATTCATAGAGATTATATAGAATCCATTCTGGGATCACCATACACAAGGACAGTCTTCATTGTTCGTGTAGCCTTTCTTGCAGAGAAAGTCGCTCAAGCGATTATACCACATTCTTCCAGATTGTTTCAGTCCATACAGTGACTTTCTGAGTTTCACACTGTACAGATTTCTATTTGCTCTGTCTTGGTTCGGGAGAGGAATTCCTTCAGGGACTCTCATGTAAATCTCCGAATCCAAATTACCGTAAAGGTATGCAGTCATAACATCCATCAATTTCATTTCTAAGTTCAAATTCACTGCCATTGAGATCAAGTATCTAAAGGTAATTCCACTCATGACTGGGGAGTAGGTTTCTTCATAATCAACTTCAGGACGTTGAGTGAAACCTTGGGCTACAAGCCTTGCTTTGTATCTCACTACTTCATTTCTTTCATTTCTCTTTCGAACAAATACCCACTTGTACCCAATGGGGTGTATGTGGGGAGGTGTGCGGCATACGGGCTCAAACACCTCTCTTTTATTCAGAGATAGCAATTCAGTTGCTATTGCCTTCTTCCAATCTTCCCAATCTGATCTTTTCTTACATTCAGCGAGCGATGCAGGCTTGGGATCAAAATCGATGATGGTGGCAATTTTCTTTGCGAAGTAGATATCGATATTAGCTGTTGTCCTATTCATGGACTCTCCCGTGTGCACATAATTTATAACTATTTTTTCATGAGTTGCTTCTTCTGGAGCTTCACCTTGCGCATCGCTTCTTTCAATTGCGGTGGCAAGTCCCTTTAGTTTTTCGGCTCCGATGTGTGCGCACACATCCATGCCGATGGGGATATTCAGATCCGGTATGCCCTTTTCTGAAGGTGCCATACTTGTGCCAGGTCTCAACTGGCTCCCCTTCTCATTCTGGGGGACTTCAATAATCGGCTGTGATAAATCTCTCTTATCCTACTTCACCAGGCGTCCCCGGTTACTAAGGATTCGAGGAACCGGAGTTCTCGTCCTCTTTTTTATTTTTCTGAGGCCTCTGGACGAGATTAGGGATACCTTCTGTTTCTTTGGTATTTCAACCCTCTCCGGTGCAGTGCGTGCAGGCACATGCGACTTAGTCACGCTCTTCAAATCACTAAAGTGATCAGGCAGCTGATTTGCCAATGCTCGCAAATCAATTGTCTTCTGGACTTCTCTTGTCTTCTGGACTTCTATTGTGCGCGGGTCATCTGCATGGATTCCCCAGGCTTGCCACGTAATTTCCCGACATTCTTCATCAAGGGGTTGATTTCCTCCCCCTAATGTTGGGAAATTTTCGGTGGTGGCCCTTGCGCTGTTGCATAGGTGAATGGATGTTTTAGGCCGAAAATCTGAGGTTGATGAGATTTGCTGCATGAAGGACTGCGTGTCCCCAATATGCAGCTGCTAGATTTCAATTATGCAAGAGGGGTCGGGCAATAAATTTAATTCTCTTAATTAAAGCCTCTGCCAAACCATTCTGGGTATGGACATGCGGTACCGAATGCTCAACTGCAATTTCCATCGCCATGCAATAATCATCAAATGCCTTTGAAGTAAATTCGTCGGCGTTGTCCATTCTGATGGACTTGATGTGATGATCAGGAAACACATTTCTGATGCGAATGATCTGCGAGATCAAGTTTGCAAAGGCGTGGTTTTTCGTGGACAACAAACCCACATATGACCACTTCTAAGAAGCGTCAATGAGCACCATGAAATACTTGAATGGCCCTGAGATGGGCTGAATGGGACCGCAAATATCACCCTGGATGCATTCCAGGAATGCAGGGACTTCATCCTTCACTTTCAGAGTGGAGGGACTAGTTATTATTTTCCCGGTGCACATGCAGGGCACACAAAATCTTCATGATTGGGAAATTTTTCATTAATATTATGCCCATGCGAGTTATTTATTATGTTTCTCATCATCCTAAGACCTAGGTGGCCTAATCTGTCATGCCAGAGACAGAAGAGTTCAGAGCTTTTAAATACCGTCTTCAGGACAGTGTACGCTGCAGGCGCCTTAATGTTGGTATAATATAGCCCAATTTCTAGTGAAGGGAGTTTTTCTGATTCCATTCTCGTCGCGCTTCGTAATGAGCAGGTATTCCGTACCGTACTCTTCTTTAGTCTCAACGTGGAAACCATTTGCGCGGATATTCTTAAAACTTAGGAGAGTTCAAGTCGATTCTGGGTACAATAAGGCTTCTTCAATGACCAAAGTTGTGCCCATTGTGGCTCTTCTGAAACCGATCATACATGCATCGCTTCCGGCGATTGTCGTAAGGCTGCCAGTGCTCTTACGAATCGACTGAAAATTCTTAATCTCTCTTAAGATGATATTCCTTGTGCCGCTGCTAGCTAAGCACACTTCCTTCATAGGGCGCTACACGTGTTCTAATATAGGGTATTTATTAACATGTATGAGAAGGCAATCAACATATAAATAAAATACTCCAATATCAGAACATATCATGCCATCATAAACTGAATAAATGAATGAATTCTTCAAATATCATCCAACCATCACGAGAAACAACAGTTCTTAAGTACCATCCATGCAAATTCTAAAATATTCTTCCACACAAAATAAATGACAATTAAAGTCGAAATGCATTCAGTGCACTAGACTTCTTCTGCTATTTTCTCGGGGTTGACATTCTCTTCAAGAGAAATCATGGCGTTAACTACTTCTAGGTCGAGAGGGATTACTGCTGTCGTGATGGTTTCAACTTCCATCGGTGCAGGCAGCTACTCAGAATTCTCCCCCTCAGCCGATGCAGAGTGGGCTTCATACTGCCCTTGACCATCCCGCTTTGGCTTGCTGGCCTTATTCTCTCGTGGAGCATCTGATTCGCCTTTCTGGGCTGCGGCCTTACCCTTCCTTCCCCTTCTCTCATTAAGAGCTTTTCGCACCTTGTAGCTCCCGGCGTTGGCTTCACGGCCAGCGGAGCTCCCAGGTGGCTGAGTGACGTAGTTCTTACGGAGAACTTTGTCCTGAGCCTCCGCAACTTGCATCATATCAGTCAATTCGGCGTATTCCTCATAGCCATCTTGACGATAGTTGCGTGCGGATTGTGCTATATTGGGGTGGAAGGTTTTTCTCAATTTTTCGTATTGGGGTACAAATCCTGTGCAAGGCAGAATTGTATTCCCTGACCGTCTTAAAGTCGGCAAAACCTCAGTCTGATCCACTCTCGCTCTGCTTGAGGAAGAATGTTGTACTTTAGCCTCTCAAACCGCTTCTGGAGTGCGGTCCAGAGTGCTAGCGCACTATTCTCTACCATGTACTCATTCTTGAGAGTGAGGCAGAAGTGGTGCCTGAGAAAATGAAGTGCCTGATCATTCTCTTTAGGCGTGGGTTAGGCGTCATTCAGTCCGCTAATCCCAATAGTCGCGCGGAGCTTCCTGGCTCCAAGCACAATCTCGACATCGGATGCCTACAACAGATAGTTTTTGGCCATGCTGGGCCAGCTCCTCAAACTTCTAGTTCGTGATGCTAGTCATTTAAATGTGTATAAGTCTACTGCTGGTAGACATGCACGGGATAATTCACTGCGGGTAAATAAATGGTACAAAAGATTCTCGTAATGTTCCAGAATTTTCTATGCATTTTCTATAATTTTACTGCTAATTTCGGTGATTAAAAGCAATTTAAACAATTACAATTAACCAAAAACAGTAAATAAATACAGAAAATACAGAGAATAATAATGGCATAAATAAATAAGCTTCAAAATAATACAAAAATCGGATTCCCGAGGCCCTTTTATGCTAAAATATAAAATTTCAGCAATTTTCTGCAATTCCAGGGTTTTTACGCAAATTTTCAGTTCAGAGAAAAATCCGCGCAATTTTCTGATTTACTGAGGGGTTTTCTGCAAAATTCTGGACCCACTCGTAAATTTCAGGGCTTATTCGCAATTTTCAGAACTACGAGGCCTTTTATGCAAACAAATCGGGACTTACATGCAAATTTTAAGGGCTTTTCTGTAATATTCATAACTTCAGGGCCTTTTTTTTTAACACGCGACTTTCCCCCCGGCTGCGCTTTTCTCTTTCTGGCCCATTACCATCAGGCCGATTTTTCTTTTTCTCGATCGGCCCATCTTGGTTTCGGCCAGCCGGCCGGCCGGCCCACTTGGCCCAGAAAGCCCATGCGGCCGCATAAGATACGGGCGAGGTTAGGGTTTACCCTAACCCGCTCTTTCGGATGGCGGCGGCGGCCCGAGCTCGGGCGAGGCGAGCGGCCGGGCGCAGGGCGGGGCCCGGAGGCCAGGCGGAGGTGGGCTGCGGGCCGGGAGGCGGTCGTAAATTGCTACAGTAAATTTACGACCACGTTGAAAAAGCGATCGGAAGAGATTGCGACGGTCGGAACTGGTCGTAAGAACTTGGAACCGATCGTATTTGATCCTCACCGGTCGTAAACGACTCTAACCGGTCGTGGAAGGTCCTGGGAGGTCGTAAGACTTTCCAACACCAAGGAGTGCCTCGCTTTAGTGACGCGGCACCCGGACATCGCGCCTTCGCGGGCGATGCACCAGGGAGTGCATGGCTGTAGCGCCCCCGGCCTACGCCGCAAGCGCCCGCTCTCCACGGGCACTGTTTTGGGGAGACAACGAGAAGCTGCGCAAGAGTGCTAGAGCTGGCTACCACTGGAGGAGCTTCCTAGCGCAGAATGGGAGTATCTCAGGTTGCTCGTATCATGCGCGTCGCAGATAAGTTCATCTGGTCGCTAGCTCGTTTGCTTTGAGATATATACATGCACCTCGTTAAATATGGCAAGGGCGTAGTGAGCACACAGATCCGTTGTAAGCCCCCCTTTTTCTTTTCCAGATCCAGATCTGGCAGATCTAATGGGTAGGGTGTACGAGCTCTGCCTGTATGTCGGGCCTCCGCGCCGAGTCTCCGCGTGGACGTCGAGCCCCCGCGCGATGTCTATACATGAACTGCACACATGAAACATCCACCTACGTGCATGCATATATAACATACCCGTTCGTCCATGCATGAATGGCCTCTACGTCCACTACTGCTTGTCTTCATACAGGAAAGAGCAAGTATATGTGAGGCTTCTATCTCCGCGTGCTGCATAGCCTCCGCGTTGCGAGTCTTTGCGCTCCTTCTCCGAACTCCATATGGACTTCGCGTCGGCCTCCACACCATCCGCGAGCTCCGCGTAACCGAAGTCGTCTGGGTGCTGACCTCCGCGTCCTCCACGAAGTGCGACCTCGCTGGCAGCTTGGGTACGGCACGCGGCGGGAGCGCCTCGGGAAGGACTCCGTCAAACGCACCTCGGCACCGAGCCCCCCCACCAAGCCTCCGCGCCACATATACGAACTACAGGCATGCAGCCATGAAGTATCCAGCCAAATGTCTACTCATGCAGCGTACATAAAATATCTATTCACGCATACGTGCAAAGCATCCATGCATGCGTACATAAAGCTCTTATCTATGCATGCATGTGAAGCATCCAGGTATCCATCCATGCATGCATGGCCCTATGTATGCATGCATGGGATTTCCTTCTCTGCGTGTCCTTATTATTTTATCAATCCGCACATGCATGGTGCGAGCTGGCATGGGAGCTGGCATGCGCAAAGCAGGCATCTCCGATCTCCCCCTGCCGCTACGGCTCGGCGACGACGTCTTCGCCCAGGAAACTCCGCCGCGAGCTGCGCTCTCCGTCCTCTTCCACGGCTTGTAGACCACCGCCCAGAACGCATGGATATCCGCATCAGCAAATGGCATGCATGCATGCACCCACCTCCGCTCGGCTAGCCGCACAGGAAGCCTACTCTGACCCTCCGTGAGCCAGACGCGATTGCGCGCCCTTCGGCCTTCGCATCGTCGACTTCCGCGCCAACGGAGCCTGCCCGGCGTTGACTACTGACGAAAAATGACAAGCGTGCCTCCGCGCCACCCTCCGCCGAGTCTCCGCACATCCGCAAGCTCCGCGCATCCATTGTGGCTCAGCGACGGCGTCTTCGCGTGCGTCTGTGCCGCGGACGGGACCCTATGTAGTGTCCATACAATTTATCCATCTGTAGCACCCCACATACAGACAAGGTGGAATACTACTATAGAACGTCATCCGCCAAGAAATAAGAGTAATAATAAAAGACAATAATAGAAATTCATACACAAATTAAAACCTTTAAAGTACTTTATTAGATAATCAGCGGAAGTTGTAATAATGTTTGAAATATGGGACCGGTCCACTTCTAATCAAATGACAAATAAAGTAAATGACAAAAACTTGTGGCAAGCCACAGTGCTGGAATTCGAGTGCTCCCACCCATGCATGATGCTATCACTCCACTGGCCTTTTACCTGAGACTGAAAAGAGCAAGCGTGAAATTTGGAAATCTCAGCAAGTACCCAACTACGGTCGCAACACAAAAGTAAAACAGGCGATGCAACCATATGAAATAAAGGCAAGCATGACAAGTAAGCAATGGACAAAAGGCAACCAACGAGCAACTGATATCGGAGATACTGTCATGATTAGGAGACGGATATTATGAGAACTGTATATTAAAGATATTTGTTATGTGACCAGTTATAACAAGTTATAGCACGGGTGCCGGCGACCTCATCCCACATACCCGGTTATACGAGAATAGCCAGGCACAACCTTGTCCTCGATTGTATAACCGCAGACGGGGTGTAATATCCTGTGTAACGAGAATGTATGGCCCCCCGTACGTTACCAGGTTGGGTGGAAATGACCCCTATATGTGGGTAGCCCCGGCGTGATAACCCTTAATTTGTTATTTAGCAACTTATCCAAGATATATTTAGTGAGTTGTAATTGAATTAGGATATAGTTATGAGAGTGAAGGTTTGATACGATGAGACTAGAGACAAGGTTGATGATTCATGATGTTGGAAACAAGATCTGTCGATAAGGATGTTCCTAACCAGAGTCATGCAAGGGTTGTCAAACAAACATTTTATTAGGTGATAATTGGTTATTAGTCAAGTTAATGTATAACAACTAAATCAACAGCAGTTCACAAATAATAATCAACAATTAAAGCTCACCAATGTAAGACACATAAAAATAACCGGCCAATGTTTAAAGATTGCTAGTGATTAACCTTATATTTAAGCATGAATCGGCGCAACCCTAATTATCATTTAAACAATTATTTACATCCCTAATCACACGTGGATTCTGTGGTTAACATTATATTAGTTACAAGTATTCATTACTACTAGTTCATCATAGTCAGAAATTACTAAAACTACAACAACTATCACAGACAATTTATAAAGTGCAATGATTGGAAATCATACTAAGGCAACAGGTAATTATGTGATATAATCGTGCAAAAGAAACGGTTACGGCCGTGAGGTACTTGCCTCAAGCACGCTCAACGGACACGCTGCACGATGGGTCTGAGATGCGCAATTGCCCGACTGCTCCCTTGTCACATCCCAATTTTGCTTTCTGGAAAAATTTAAATTCAAATTAATTATTTTAAAGTAATTGAATTTTATTTGGATTTTCTGTGATTTATTTGGGTTTATTTGGATTTTATTTCAAAGCCTAAAAGCAAGAAAATGTATTTTAAATCTTTTATTAAAGCCGAAAAGAGTTTATTATATTTTTCATAGCATTTCCTAAATTTGTAAATAATATTTGAGAATTTTCTGAAATTTAAAATCAATTTTCAAAGCTAAAAAGTATTTTATAAAATTATTAAATTCAAAACTGAAATTAAAACTATTTTTACTAAGTCTAAAATGCTTCCAGGAATATTATATGATTTTCCTGGAATTTTTAAATGTTAAATATTATTTTTCCAAGTGTTTATAAAGTTTATAGTATTTCCTGAAATTTATTCCGAAAATAAAAATCAATTTATTCCTAGCCTGCCAAGTGTCGCTTCCAGATTAAATCAATCTCTCTCCACGTTTTAATCCTAGCCACACATGATCACTTACCCCTTCATAACCATCCAAAGGCCCTCATCCACTCACTTGCCACGTGTCGCGCATCCGACGGCCCGTACCCCTTCACTAACTCTCACTCTCTATGACACATGGGACCCATATGTCATATGTTTCTTCAACCTCTTCTTCTTCCTCCTCCCACCCTCTCTCTCCTCCACCATGGATGACAATTAAAAGCTTCGAAACTCCGCCGTTTCTCCCTCTTAACTCCCGATTAAAGCGTGGAAACGGACGCCCTAATCACCGTCATCAATCTCCCGGCCGTTCCCCGTCCTTTAACCTTCTCAAAACCGAAACCCTCTCCTCTCCCTTCTCTTTCTATAAATTGGCCTTCCCTCACCATTCTCTCCCTTTTCCCCTTCTATTCGGCCGACTCCCGCCTTCCACCTCTCCCGCCGCCGTGCGCCGCCAACCGGCCGTCCCCGCCGTCGCCCGGCCACCTTCCTCCGGCCGCCCCCATCTCCAACCGCCGCCGACCGCCCCGGGCATTTCCGCCGCCGCCGGTAAGCAGCGCCGCCGCCCCGACCACCTCGCCGCCGTTCGCCGCCCCGCCGCTGGCCGCCGGTGAGCCGCCTCCCGCGCGCGCGCGCCCGTGTGTCTCCCCCATGTTTCCTTCTCTAACCATGTTCATCCCTATTTATTTTGTCTTGTTGTTGTTCATTTGTCAAGAAATATCAAATGCCCACTTGGCTAGGGGAGACAAGCTAAGGCTTGCATGCATGAGGTTGTGAGATCAAGTCCAGAGCAAAGCAATTTTCGGTTGGGGCTTTGGCCAAAATTTTTGTTAGTCAATGACAACGGGACCCCACATGTCATACACTCCAAAATAACCCAAAAATCAGCCAAAATAAGATTCCAGAGAATATTCCCTCGTTTTGCATTTTCTGGAATTTCCAAACCGATCAAACTTCCAATCGCTCGTTCTCCCTCGTCCGATCTCCGAATCCAGTGATTCAAATTTCTAAATTTGTGTAAAATCATAATCTAAGTTGCAGTATATATTTTATATTTTTTTTGATTTTTATTTGCATTTATGTTTTTGTTTTTTTTGTTGTTTCGCGCGTAGAAACCGACGTTGCCGAAGTGTTTGTCGAGTCGCAGCAAGAAGAACCAAACCACGCTCAAGAAGGCAAGTCTCCTTTGACCATCTTGCTCCTATGATTTACAAAATGATTTGTGTAGTTATTTTAAATTATTGCATGCTTATGTTGTAAAAGTGGATAACTTGATTTTAGAAAAATTTAGTTAAATGTTCCAATTGTTATACCTTCCATTGAAAATCGTTTACCTTGTACCATTGTCAACTTAGGATATCCCTTTGACTCAATAATGAGTTAGTATTACATTTTGTTAAATTTATACTAGCAAATGCTTAGTTTAGCGAATCAATATAAAATGTTCAAATGAGAAGCATGTTTGCTAAATGTTTTGATCAATGGTTTGTTTGAACATTGGTAATGGATGTTACCATTGTTAATTGATTTGTTTGAACATTGGTAATGGATGTTACCATTGTTAATTGATTTGTTTGAAAAGTGGTAATGGATGTTACCACTGTTAATTTGAAAATAAAAATGAAGTTTAAAGGGAAAAGTTGACAAGGGTGGATGGAAGGTTTGGCTGGTGCAGTTTAGCACGAGAATTTTTGGGATTGTGAATGAGCCACCCTGGTCGTTTAAGGACCGACGCTTGTGTTTGTCCAAACTGAGCAAAACTGTGCAACCACAAGTCTATATGGGTACGACCTAGCTAACTAACCTATAAAGGTGTAGTTTAAATATCACCAGTGGTGTATTGAGTGCCAGGGTGTACTGGTTACTCATAGTGAGGGACAGGGTTTACTGTACTCATACGGCGCAAGAGGGGGCTCCAACTCGTGGATTCGAGTTGTGGTGAAACCTTAGCGGGTGGTATCTAGCTATACTGGAGTAGGTGAAAGGCTTTGTGATATTTTATCTGGGTCTCATGCCAAAGGAAGCATGTTGACTATTAAGATAATTTATCTCTTGTGGGTAAAGTGTACAAACTCTGCAGAGTAAAAACTATTCGAATAGCCGTGCCCACGGTCAAGGGCGGGCAAGGAATGCATTCACATGGTAGAAGTTTGATTTTGATTTCAAAATAAAATGGTTTGTCAAACTTGAGAGTGGTATAACTCTCGTGATTTAAATCTGGTGGTGTAACCAGATCAGGTAGTTTAACCTGAGTTTTGAAAGTTGGCAGATAGCCTGAGATTTTAGTGTTGGTGGTTTAACCTTCACTAAGTTATTTATCTAATTTCATTTATGAAAAACAAGATGTTTATCAAATGGCCTTTGAAGTTATTATGTAGATTTGAAATAAAATGCTGATTTTTGCAAAAGAACCATATAGCCTTCCTTTGTGAAGCCTTGCATCTATGCATCTTTCCCAAGACTTGCGGAGTACAATTTTGTACTCACATGTTGCTCTACAAATACATTAGCAGAGAATGAAGAAGCTCAAGCTGGAGAATACGACTTCTGTGCGGAGTGTGGATGCGGTGGATTCTTCCCGGATGCTTAGGACTCGTTTCCCCAGTCAATTGCCTCTGGCAGATTGATGGGCCGATTAATTTACTTTTTGCTTCCGCTGTGTTTATTTTCGTTTTAAGGTTCTGTGAACCTTTGTAAGGCAATGACCAATGTAAACTTCAGTTATTATTGTAATAAATCGTGGATGACAATGTACCGCTCTTTTTCTGGTTATCTGTGTGTACTAGCTTTGATCTGGGACTAGTACTGTAATGCACAGGGGGTCCGGAAATTTCTACTCCGGGTCTCACAGAAGTGGTATCAGAGCCATCTTGACTGTAGGACGAACCCTAGGTTTTGGGAAGTTTTAAGGATTTATATTTAATAAAAAAAAAATTTTTTGTACAAAAACATAAGTTCTTTTTCTTCTACTCTCCTCTTACTTAGTATCTTGTTTCTGTCCTCCTTTACACTATTTAAAAAAAATCTTTACTGATCTCTCCTCTTTCCAAACTTGTAGATGGCAGGTTCACCGTCATCAGCCCCGTGGGATCACCATTCTCATGGCGAGAGCGAGGGAGCTTTTGCGACTCTTCTACGGCAGCTAATGCAGCATCTGAAGTACACCCAACAGCCTATCTTCAGAGGGCGGAACACGCGAGTGATGAACATGGACTCCTGGAGCATGGAGGTGTTCATTTACGCTCCAGACGGGAGGATTGACCCAGTTGAGCGTCATACTGAGTATCCACGGACTTTCTGCTCAGATGCGATCCAGGATGCAGCACAGATGGCGATCTCGGAGTTGTGCAGGAGGCACAAGGAGGAGCTACGACAGTCACCTTTTTGCTTCTTCCCGACGACGAGAGCAGGACAGACTCATCCAGAGCTTTTCCAGCTGGTGGTGGACGACCCGCGCTTGTCTCACCAGGTGCAGCACACTCTGGCAGCTTCAGCAACTTACGCCAGAGCTCAGCGGGAGATCAGACTTCTTCGGAGGCTGCTTACGTCGAGCTACGATCACTCCGACACTCTCCGAGCCCAGCTACTGCAGAGTGAGGCTGCCCACGCCGACGCCGTTCAGGCGAGGACTGCTGCCGAGGCAGAGGTAGAGCGTCTTCGAGCTGCTACCACTACACCGACTCCACCAACCCCTGTTGCTACTCCAGTCCAGTTTACGGGACCTCGCACTAGGCTTACTGCGAGGAAGAGTGTGCGACGCTCCAGTCCGCCACCCGACGTTGATATCGGAGGATCTAGCCGAGGACGCCAGCTATCTCGCTCCGGTTCTTCCGACTTCAGTCAGAGTCGATCACGGTCGCGTTCGCCGAACAACTGCCGTGGTTGTGGACAGAGACACTCATTGTATTCAGAGGAGGACCCCGAGGAGGAGCCAGAGGAGCGCATCATTGTTGAGGATGATTAGATGCTAGCCTATAGTTTACCTTTTGAGTTGTCAGCATTAGAACGTTTTATATTACTATGATGTAATAAAATGGACTGTACCAATCCTTGTGCATCTGTGGTACAGCCATTTTTCAAAAGTTAATTTGAATTCAAAAGTTGCTTTTCTCAATCTGTTGTGTTGATCTTGTGAGTTGTTTTGGGATGTTGTTAAATTGCCCCGACCATCTTATCTATGCTATTTCCATCTTACCTGTACTTTTCTTGATGGAGCTTCAGATGGTGAACACCAGAAGTAACATCAACAACAATCAAGCGCCCAACAACAATGAAGCCCCAATTCCACCTCCGCCAGCTCAAGCTCCCAACATGGAACAGATGATGGCCATGCAGTTGCAACTACTTCAAGCTTTGGCCCAAAATCAAGTCCAACAAGTCCAGCAAGCACCAGTTCAACAGCCACAGTCTAAACTTGGGGAATTTATGAGAACCCGACCTCCGACCTTTGCAGGATCTGCTGACCCTTTGGAGGCGGATGATTGGATTAAAGAAATAGAAAGGAAACTCAATTTGGCTCAATGTGCAGAGCATGAGAAGGTTTTGTACGCCGCCCACCAACTCAAGGGAGTTGCTGCTAATTGGTGGGATAACTACTGTGCCACACATTAAGATGCCCAGAATATTGCATGGGTAGAATTTTTGGAAGCCTTCCGTACTGCTCGTATTCCTATGAGTATTATGGAAATGAAGAGGAAGGAGTTTCATCAGCTACAACAAGGAAACCTTAGCGTTTCCGCATATCTGAGTAAATTTATCCAATTATCAAGATATGCACCGGAAGATGTGGCGACTGATGCCGCAAAGATCTGGAGGTTCATGGGAGGAATGGACCCCAACCTCAAAGTTCAGTTAGTCTCCAATGACTACCCTACCTTTCAACATCTGGTGAACAAAGCTTTAGTACAAGAAGATGCTCAGCGTCAGCTTTTTGATGCTAGGAAAAGGAAGTTTCAAGCCCAACAGTCTGCTAGCAGTTCCCGTCAACGCCCTACTCAACAACAGTACAACCGGCCTCCAGTGCATAGTCATCCAAGGACACCCATTTCTGCACCTCGCCCTTTGCCTCAAACTCCTAGAACTGGAAATGCAGCCCAACAACAGCAGAATAGAAATGTAGCTGCAGGAGTGCAATGCTACAATTGCAAAAATATGGGACACTATGCCAGCAGTTGCCCACAGAAGCGTCAAGCGGTAACCCCGGTCCGCTTCAACCTGGATCCTACACCAACAAGAGCTCCAACTACCGGTCAAGGACGTGGAAGCCCTCAGACTCCTCAGACTCCACAGCCATTCAACAGAGGGCGTATCAATCATGTCACCGCAGAAGCAGCGGAAGATGCACCAGACGTAGTTCTGGGTAAGTTCCTGGTTAATTCAGTACCAGCAATTATATTATTTGATTCTGGAGCTACACATTCATTCGTAACAAAAGCTTTTGCTGAAAGAAATAATTGGAATATTTGTTTGCTAAAGAACCCTATGATAGTCCAATCTCCTGGAAAAGAATTGAGGACTAAATTGGTTAGCCCTAGTGCAACCATAATTATAAATGGAGTAAAGTTCCTAGCGAACCTTATTATAATAGACTCCGATGGCATAGATATAATACTTGGTATGGATTGGTTGATCAAGTATAAAGGACAGATAGATTGTGCCAATCGTGCCATTATTCTTACCAATTCTGACGGAATTCAGATAAGACATGAGGCAGTTATGCACTCAAAGAAGAACAGTATGTTAACCAACTTAAAAGGGAAAAAGTTGGAGGATGTGTCGGTAGCTTGCGAATACCCTGATGTTTTCCCTGAGGATTTGCCAGGATTGCCACCAGATCGAGAGATTGAATTTGTTATAAATCTGGTACCTGGTACAGCCCCAATATCAAAAAGACCTTATCGGATGTCAGCTGATGATTTAGCTGAAGTCAAGAGGCAGATTCAAGAATTACAAGAGAAAAGTTTCATTAGACCAAGTTCTTCACCTTGGGGAGCCCAGTGCTTTTGGTAAACAAGAAGGATGGTAGTCAGCGTATGTGCGTGGACTATAGAGCTTTAAATGAAGTAACTATAAAGAATAAGTATCCCTTACCCCGGATCGACGATCTGTTCGATCAACTCAAAGGATCAAGTGTCTTCTCCAAGATTGATCTTCGGTCAGGATATCACCAGTTGAAGATTAGACCAGAAGATATACCAAAGACAGCCTTCGCCACAAGATATGGACTATATGAGTATACGGTGATGTCTTTCGGTCTGACAAATGCCCCGGCATACTTCATGAATTTGATGAATAAAGTATTTATGGATTATTTAGATAGGTTTGTTGTTGTCTTTATAGATGACATTCTTATCTATTCGAAAAACAATAAAGAACATGAGGATCATCTAAGGATAGTGTTGCAAAGACTCCGTGAACACCAGTTATATGCCAAGTTTAGCAAGTGTGCGTTTTGGTTAAAGGAAATTGAGTTTTTGGGACACGTAATTTCAGCAGAAGGAGTATCTGTAGATCCTGGAAAAGTTAAGGATGTATTAAATTGGACTCCACCCAAGACAGTAACTGAGATCAGAAGTTTTCTGGGTTTAGCTGGTTACTATCGTCGATTCATTGAAGGCTTTTCCAAGATTGCCAGACCTTTAACCCAGCTGTTAAAGAAAGGGAAGAAATTTGAATGGAGTAAATCCTGTGAGGATAGTTTTCAAGAGTTAAAGAAGAGGTTAACTTCAGCACCAGTTCTGCGGTTACCGGATATTAGAAAAGATTTTGAAGTTTATTGTGACGCATCAAAACAAGGTTTCTGCGGTTACCGGATATTAGAAAAGATTTTGAAGTTTATTGTGACGCATCAAAACAAGGTCTTGGAGGTGTACTAATGCAAGAAGGAAAGGTTGTTGCTTATGCATCAAGGCAGTTAAGGCCACATGAGGAGAATTACCCCACTCATGATTTAGAGCTAGCTGCTGTAGTGCATGCTCTAAAGTTATGGAGGCATTATCTAATTAGTAATCGGTGTGAAATATATACGGATCATAAAAGTCTAAAGTATATATTCACTCAACCCGATCTTAATCTGAGACAAAGAGGATGGCTTGAACTGATAAAGGATTATGATGTGGGAATACACTATCATCCAGGAAAGGCCAATGTAGTGGCAGATGCTTTAAGTCGGAAGATCCATGTTAGCAATATGTTGATTCAAGACAGTCAGTCAACTCTTCGTGAAGAATTTCAGCGTCTCAATTTGGGAGTGATAAATGAAGGAATTCTGTCTACATTAAAGGTCCAACCCACTTTAGAAGATCAGATCAAGGCGGCTCAGAAAGAAGATGAGTATGTTAAAGAAATAAAAGATAACATGAAGAAAGGCAAAGCACCTGGATTCTCAGAAGATGAAGAAGGAATTCTTTGGTTTGGAAAAAGGATTTTAGTACCGGAGAGAAAGGAAATAAAAGATTTAATTCTAAAGGAAGCTCATGAATCAGGATATTCCATTCATCCCGGAAGTACAAAGATGTACCAAGATCTAAAGGAAAGTTACTGGTGGACCAGTATGAAACGAGAAATTGCAGAATATGTAGCTTTATGTGATATATGTCAAAGGGTTAAAGCAGAGCACCAACGACCTGCCGGTCTTTTGCAACCTCTGCAGATACCTGAATGGAAATGGGAGGAAATCGGAATGGATTTCATAACAGGACTACCAAGAACCAAGTCAGGGTATGATTCAATCTGGGTTATAGTGGATCGCTTAACAAAGGTTGCACATTTCATACCTGTAAAGACTACCTATTCAGGAGATAGATTGGCAGAGCTCCATATGTCAAGAATTGTATGTCTGCATGGAGTTCCAAAGAAGATCGTATCGGATAGAGGAACGCAATTTACCTCAAGATTTTGGCAGAAGCTTCATGAAGTTTTGGGCACCAATTTAAATTTCAGTACTGCTTATCATCCTCAAACAGATGGCCAGACTGAACGAGTGAATCAGATATTGGAAGATATGCTAAGAGCGTGTGCTTTAGCCAATAAAGCCAGTTGGGATCAAAGTTTACCCTACGCGGAAATTTTCCTATAATAACAGTTATCAGTCTAGTCTGAAGATGTCTCCGTTTGAAGCCTTGTATGGCAGGAAATGCAGAACGCCATTATATTGGTCAGAGACTGGAGAAAGTCAAGTATTCGGACCCGATGTCTTGAAGCTAGCCGAAGAGCAAGTTCGATTAATACGAGACCGATTGAAAATAGCACAGACCAGACAAAAGAGTTATGCAGATAATCGTCGCAGAATGTTGGAATTCGCACCAGGGGATCAGGTGTATTTGAAGGTGTCACCTTTAAAAGGGATGCGACGGTTCAAGGTCAGTGGAAAGCTTGCTCCAAGGTATATCGGACCATTTCTAGTTATAGCCAGAAGAGGTGAAGTTGCATATCAGTTAGAGCTTCCTCCTCAGTTGTCAGATGTACATGATGTATTTCATGTATCACAGTTGAAGAAGTGCTTAAGAGTACTAGAGGAGTTAATACCTTTAGAAGAGGTGGATTTAAAAGAAGACTTGACGTATCCAGAGTTTCCTGTCAAGATTTTAGAAGAGGCAGAGCGCTGTACAGGAAACAAGACTATCAAATTTTGCAAGGTGCAGTGGAGTAATCATCCAGAATCGGAAGCAACCTGGGAGCGTGAAGAGGATCTTCGAGCAGAGTTCCCTGATCTATTTCCCAGTCTTTCCGAATCTCGGGGTCGAGATTCTTTCTAAGGGGGGTAGGTTTGTCACATCCCAAAATTTGCTTTCTGGAAAAATTTAAATTCAAATTAATTATTTTAAAGTAATTGAATTTTATTTGGATTTTCTGTGATTTATTTGGGTTTATTTGGATTTTATTTCAAAGCCTAAAAGCAAGAAAATGTATTTTAAATCTTTTATTAAAGCCGAAAAGAGTTTATTATATTTTTCATAGCCTTTCCTAAATTTGTAAATAATATTTGAGAATTTTCTGAAATTTAAAATCAATTTTCAAAGCTAAAAAGTATTTTATAAAATTATTAAATTCAAACCTGAAATTAAAACTATTTTTACTAAGTCTAAAATGCTTCCAGGAATATTATATGATTTTCCTGGAATTTTTAAATGTTAAATATTATTTTTCCAAGTGTTTATAAAGTTTATAGTATTTCCTGAAATTTATTCCGAAAATAAAAATCAATTTATTCCTAGCCTGCCAAGTGTCGCTTCCAGATTAAATCAATCTCTCTCCACGTTTTAATCCTAGCCACACATGATCACTTACCCCTTCATAACCATCCAAAGGCCCTCATCCACTCACTTGCCACGTGTCGCGCATCCGACGGCCCGTACCCCTTCACTAACTCTCACTCTCTATGACACATGGGACCCATATGTCATATGTTTCTTCAACCTCTTCTTCTTCCTCCTCCCACCCTCTCTCTCCTCCACCATGGATGACAATTAAAAGCTTCGAAACTCCGCCGTTTCTCCCTCTTAACTCCCGATTAAAGCGTGGAAACGGACGCCCTAATCACCGTCATCAATCTCCCGGCCGTTCCCCGTCCTTTAACCTTCTCAAAACCGAAACCCTCTCCTCTCCCTTCTCTTTCTATAAATTGGCCTCCCCTCACCATTCTCTCCCTTTTCCCCTTCTATTCGGCCGACTCCCGCCTTCCACCTCTCCCGCCGCCGTGCGCCGCCAACCGGCCGTCCCCGCCGTCGCCCGGCCACCTTCCTCCGGCCGCCCCCATCTCCAACCGCCGCCGACCGCCCCGGGCATTTCCGCCGCCGCCGGTAAGCAGCGCCGCCGCCCCGACCACCTCGCCGCCGTTCGCCGCCCCGCCGCTGGCCGCCGGTGAGCCGCCTCCCGCGCGCGCGCCCGTGTGTCTCCCCCATGTTTCCTTCTCTAACCATGTTCATCCCTATTTATTTTGTCTTGTTGTTGTTCATTTGTCAAGAAATATCAAATGCCCACTTGGCTAGGGGAGACAAGCTAAGGCTTGCATGCATGAGGTTGTGAGATCAAGTCCAGAGCAAAGCAATTTTCGGTTGGGGCTTTGGCCAAAATTTTTGTTAGTCAATGACAACGGGACCCCACATGTCATACACTCCAAAATACCCCAAAAATCAGCCAAAATAAGATTCCAGAGAATATTCCCTCGTTTTGCATTTTCTGGAATTTCCAAACCGATCAAACTTCCAATCGCTCGTTCTCCCTCGTCCGATCTCCGAATCCAGTGATTCAAATTTCTAAATTTGTGTAAAATCATAATCTAAGTTTCAGTATATATTATATATTTTTTTGATTTTTATTTGCATTTATTTATTTGTTTTTTTGTTGTTTCGCGCGTAGAAACCGACGTTTCCAAAGTGTTTGTCGAGTCGCAGCAAGAAGAACCAAACCACGCTCAAGAAGGCAAGTCTCCTTTGACCATCTTGCTCCTATGATTTACAAAATGATTTGTGTAGTTATTTTAAATTATTGCATGCTTATGTTGTAAAAGTGGATAACTTGATTTTAGAAAAATTTAGTTAAATGTTCCAATTGTTATACCTTCCATTGAAAATCGTTTACCTTGTACCATTGTCAACTTAGGATATCCCTTTGACTCAATAATGAGTTAGTATTACATTTTGTTAAATTTATACTAGCAAATGCTTAGTTTAGCGAATCAATATAAAATGTTCAAATGAGAAGCATGTTTGCTAAATGTTTTGATCAATGGTTTGTTTGAACATTGGTAATGGATGTTACCATTGTTAATTGATTTGTTTGAACATTGGTAATGGATGTTACCATTGTTAATTGATTTGTTTGAAAAGTGGTAATGGATGTTACCACTGTTAATTTGAAAATAAAAATGAAGTTTAAAGGGAAAAGTTGACAAGGGTGGATGGAAGGTTTGGCTGGTGCAGTTTAGCACGAGAATTTTTGGGATTGTGAATGAGCCACCCTGGTCGTTTAAGGACCGACGCTTGTGTTTGTCCAAACTGAGCAAAACTGTGCAACCACAAGTCTATATGGGTACGACATAGCTAACTAACCTATAAAGGTGTAGTTTAAATATCACCAGTGGTGTATTGAGTGCCAGGGTGTACTGGTTACTCATAGTGAGGGACAGGGTTTACTGTACTCATACGGCGCAAGAGGGGGCTCCAACTCGTGGATTCGAGTTGTGGTGAAACCTTAGCGGGTGGTATCTAGCTATACTGGAGTAGGTGAAAGGCTTTGTGATATTTTATCTGGGTCTCATGCCAAAGGAAGCATGTTGACTATTAAGATAATTTATCTCTTGTGGGTAAAGTGTACAAACTCTGCAGAGTAAAAACTATTCGAATAGCCGTGCCCACGGTCAAGGGCGGGCAAGGAATGCATTCACATGGTAGAAGTTTGATTTTGATTTCAAAATAAAATGGTTTGTCAAACTTGAGAGTGGTATAACTCTCGTGATTTAAATCTGGTGGTGTAACCAGATCAGGTAGTTTAACCTGAGTTTTGAAAGTTGGCAGATAGCCTGAGATTTTAGTGTTGGTGGTTTAACCTTCACTAAGTTATTTATCTAATTTCATTTATGAAAAACAAGATGTTTATCAAATGGCCTTTGAAGTTATTATGTAGATTTGAAATAAAATGCTGATTTTTGCAAAAGAACCATATAGCCTTCCTTTGTGAAGCCTTGCATCTATGCATCTTTCCCAAGACTTGCGGAGTACAATTTTGTACTCACATGTTGCTCTACAAATACATTAGCAGAGAATGAAGAAGCTCAAGCTGGAGAATACGACTTCTGTGCCGAGTGTGGATGCGGTGGATTCTTCCCGGAAGCTTAGGACTCGTTTCCCCAGTCAATTGCCTCTGGCAGATTGATGGGCCGATTAATTTACTTTTTGCTTCCGCTGTGTTTATTTTCGTTTTAAGGTTCTGTGAACCTTTGTAAGGCAATGACCAATGTAAACTTCAGTTATTATTGTAATAAATCGTGGATGACAATGTACCGCTCTTTTTCTGGTTATCTGTGTGTACTAGCTTTGATCTGGGACTAGTACTGTAATGCACAGGGGGGTCCGGAAGTTTCTACTCCGGGTCTCACATCCCTCGACAACCGCGTGAGAACCTACATAGTGATTTGGAGAACAACTGATCAGCCATAATAAATTGGACACAAAACAACAAGTGATAATTTGACGGGAAAGGATTAGCCGTTCAGTCGCGCAAACGGGCGTTCGGCCGCGCCGCTGCCGCCACCACCGGCGAAGCCGTGCACGCGGCATGTGCGTGTGCGGATAGCGTGCAGGCGGGCGCATGCGTATGCGGCACTGCCGTGCGTGCCGACGCCGCCATTGTCGCCTCGCGCCGCTGCCCACTGATCGGCGCAGGACGTGCGCGCTCGGCGTGCATGCGCTGCAACGGTGGCCGCGCCGCCTACCGACCGGGTCGCCGCCGCCTTCCCGCCAGACCGCAGCCATACCTGCCGCCCGAACCGCCACTGCGGCCACCGAGCCACCATGGCAAAACAGTGCGCGCAACCGGGAGCACATACACGGGCTGCCGCCGCCGCCGCCTCCGTCGGCGGCGGCACTGCCACCGTGGCCGCCTCCGCCGACGCCCATGCGGCCCCATGCGTGCTAACGCGAGAGAGAGAGATGGAGAGAGAGAGGGGTATAGAGGAAAGAGATTACCTGAGAAGCTAATTGCGGTGCATAGGACGCAAGGATGAATCCCAATATTTAAAGCTACGGCTTGATTAGGGTTTTGGTTTTCTTTTTATTATTATTTTTAATTAGTATTAGTATTATTATTTTATTTTTAATATTTTTTGAGTGTTACAGCTCTCCCCCCTAGAAAAGATTCGGCCTCGAATCGACTACTCCTGAGTTTAACTTAAGAAATTGAGAGTAATAGACGAAGGGAAAAAAGGAATCAGACCTGGAGAAAAGAGATCGGGGTACTTTGCGCGCATTTCGGACTCCAACTCGCAAGTGGCTTCGCGCTCAGTTTGATTGGACCACAACACTTTGACATAGGTAAGGGTCCGACGCCGAAGCTGACGTTCTGAACGCTCCAAGATCCGGACCGGTCGTGCCACGACAGACAGGTCCTCCGAAACTTCCAAACTAGGCAACTCTAGAATCTGGTCAGAGTCATTCAGGTACTTCCTCAACATGGAGATATGAAAGACATTATGGACACCAGCCAGCGAAGCAAGCAACTCAACACGATAAGCAAGCTTCCCTATTCTCTCTGTGATAGGAAATGGTCCAACATAACGAGGGTTCAACTTTCCTTTTGCCCCAAACCGGACCACTCCCTTGGTCGGAGACACCCTCAAGAGAACCTGATCGTCCACCTCAAACTCCAATGGCCGACGGGAATGATCGGCGTAACTCTTCTGGCGACTCTGGGCAGATAGCAAATTGCTTCTGATGAGATCGATATGCTCCTTCCAATCTCTGACTTGCTGAGGCCCCAATAACTCCTTCTCTCCAACTTCATCCCAGTGAAGCGGAGAGCGACAAGGTCGGCCATAGAGTGCCTCAAAAGGAGCCATCCCGATACTGGAGTGAAAACTGTTATTATAGGAGAACTCTGCCAGGGGTAAGTGATTCTCCCAACTGCCCTTCCATACCAGTATGTAAGAGCGCAACATGTCCTCCAAAGTACGAATAGTTCTTTCAGATTGACCGTCGGTTTGAGGGTGGAAGGCAGTACTGAAATTGAGTTTAGTGCCCAGATTCTGATGCAAGCTCTTCCAGAAATGGGAAACAAACTTGGCGTCGCGATCTAAAACAATAGTCTTGGGAACACCATGAAGGCAGACAATCTCCTTGACGTAAACGGTAGCAAGATCACTGGCAGAATAAGTAGTCTTGACCGGAAGAAAGTGAGCCGACTTGGAAAGGCGGTCAACAACAACCCAAATAGAATCCATATGCCAGGGTGACTTAGGAAGTCCAACCACAAAGTCCATAGCAATGTCCTCCCATTTCCACTGGGGAATCTCCAAAGGCTGCAGAAGACCAGCGAGACTGCGGTGCTCTGCTTTCACTTGCTGGTACACTGCGCATTGGGACACAAACTTGGCTATATCTTTCTTCATCCCTGGCCACCAAAACTGCCGCTGGAGATCTTTAAACATTTTAGTCTCACCAGGGTGAATGGAATAAGGAGTTTTATGAGCCTCACAAAGGATGTCCCTCTTCAAGGTTGAATCAGAAGGCACCCAAATGCGGTTTCGAAATCGCAAAAGTCCTCTATCATCCATGGTAAAGTCTGGCCCATGAGGTTTTGCTCGAATCACCTCCCCGCGGACATGTCGGATCTCCGACCCTGCGGCCTGGGCCTCAAGCACAGCATCAAACAAAGGAGATGAGCTCACTGACAAGGCTGAAAAGGCCAAACAAAGTGTGGTCTGAAGGTCCTCCAACTCCTCCTGAATTGAAGTAGGAACGGGTACACCCTCATTTCGCCTCCTGCTAAGAGCATCCGCCACCACATTTGCCTTGCCCGGATGATAATGAATGGTAAGGTCATAATCCTTGATCAATTGTAGCCAACGGCGCTGCCTCAAATTCAACTCCTTTTGGGTGAGGAAGTACTTCAAACTCTTCTGATCTGTGAAGATGTCGCACTTCTCACCATAGAGATAATGACGCCAAATCTTGAGGGCGAAAACCACTGCCCCCAACTCCAAATCATGAGTGGGATAATTAAGCTCATGCTTCTTAAGCTGACGAGACGCGTAAGCTATCACCTTGTCCTCTTGCATAAGGACGCAGCCCAATCCCAACCGAGAGGCATCACAGTAAACAGTGAACTTCTTCCCTTCCTCGGGCAAAGCAAGAATAGGAGCGGTGATGAGACGCTCCTTCAAGGTCTGAAAACTGGTCTCACAATCCTTTGTCCAAAGGAACCGCTCCCCCTTCTGAGTCAATTTGGTCAAAGGCTTGGCGATGGAAGAAAACCCCTCAACAAAGCGCCGGTAATACCCGGCCAACCCTAGAAAACTGCGAATCTCCGCCACGTTACTGGGTCTCGGCCAGTCCACCACTGCTGCAATCTTGGAAGGGTCCACAGAAAGCCCTTTTCCACTAATGACATGCCCAAGGAAACTGACAGAGGAAAGCCAAAAAGCACACTTCTTCAATTTAGCAAATAGCTGATGCTTCCGAAGAAGGTACAGAACAATCCGAAGGTGGTGTTCATGCTCCTCCGCGGTATGAGAATAGATCAATATGTCATCAATAAAGATAATAACAAAGTGATCCAAAAACTCATGAAATACCCGATGCATCAGATCCATGAACACTGCCGGAGCGTTGGTTAAACCAAATGGCATCACCAAAAACTCAAAGAGACCATACCGAGTGCGAAAGGCCGTCTTGGGAATATCAGAAGCCTTGATCCGCACTTGGTGGTAACCAGACTGCAGATCTATCTTGGAAAAGAACTTAGCTCCCTTCAGCTGATCGAAAAGATCATCAATGCGAGGCAAAGGATACCGGTTCTTGATGGTCACTGCATTCAAAGCGCAGTAATCAACGCACATGCGCAGACTCTTGTCCTTCTTCTTCACAAAAGTGATCGGAGAAGCCCACTCTGAGGTACTACGCCTGATGAAACCCTTACTCTGAAGGTCATCCAATTGTCGCTTCAACTCCTCTAGCTCAGTGCGTGACAGACGGTAGGGAGCCTTGGCGATAGGTGCGGTGCCTAGGATAACATCAATGGCACACTCAACCACCCTGACCGGAGGAAGACCTGGAAGTTCGGCCGGAAAGACATCAAGAAATTCCCGAACAATTGGCATACCTTCTGGTAAAGGTCCGGGTGCAAGCTTCTCAAGCATGGCGAAAAGACACCCGGACTTGGCCATTTCACGGCGACCAAAGTAAGAAGCCAAGAATAAGAGACTGAGGTAACGCTCCTTGCCCTGATAAACAATTTCGCCATCATCTTGGAAAAGAATAACCTTGCGGTCAAAACAATGAATAATAGCATGATGACGAGATAACCAATCCATGCCCACAATCAGGTCAAAGGGGTGAATTGGCGCAACCACCGCATCAATGCCGAAAACATGACCTTCAATTTCCAAAGCCACATTGAGACAAGCTAGGTTGTTAGAGAGAGGTCCATTAGCGGTTGATACCAACACCGGAAGCTCCAAAGTACTAACTGGGAGTGAATGCTGCTAAACAAAGCGAGATGAAATAATGCAAGAGCAGGATAAGAGTGCAATGTAACCATACCTAACAGAGTAAGGCAAGTGTGATAACAAGCTAAGGAAATAGGTAAATAACATCCCAAGCAATTGTGAAGGAAATGATAAGTTACCGTGCACAACATCAGAACGACGATGCGACTCCTGAGTCGGTAGTGCGTAGAGACGCGCATCCGTACCATCAGGTGCAGTAGCGATGGGGGTAGCAATCGGGGCTAGAACAACTGGAAGTGGACAACAAATGAGGCTACACAGGAGAGGAAATATCCGATGGAAACATAAAACATTTAGATAACTTACCCGCTCTCTGATGATCAGCAGGTGAGAAAGCCAGTTGGTTCACTGTGCCAGTTGGAGCCTTGCGCTTCTTGATCAAGCCAGGCGGAAGAATAGAATCAGGGTTCTGAGAGCACACAATAGACTTGTGCCCCTGAATCCCACAAATGTGGCACTTGCCAGAATAGCCACAATGACTGCCCTTGTGATCTTTGCCACAGCGATAACATACCAGTTTCTTTCCAAAGTTTCCCTTAGCTCCTGAGTTGCTCCCGCCCTTGGGGCGACGAGAAGGAGAGGGAGACCGCTGGCGCTTCCCATTTGAACGAGCCTTCTTGGAATCCCAAGAACCAGACTCAAGCCATGGCTCGGAGGGATAGGGCCTACAAAAGCAAGTGATTTATGGAACCTAGGTCGAACAAGAAATTTAGATAAATGAAGGATTGAATTGAAAGACAAATGAACCTTTTCCTATCAGAGATGGCAGCCTTTTGGGCCGCGGTCTGACGAAGCTGGACCTCCATCTGCCGGGCGCGGTCCACCGCATCCCGGTAGGTGCGTATGTCCATAGCAGCTAGGACATGACGGATCTCCTCTCGAAGGCCTCCAATGAACCTCCATGCCTTCTTCTGCTCATTAGCATTCACCTCAGGGAGAAAACGGCAAATCTCCCGAAATGCCTTCTCATACTGCTCCACCAGCTGACCCTCCTTCTGCCGCAAGGAGTCAAGCTCAAAGTCCTTCGCCCTAGTTAGGGCAAAAGGGTAGTACTCTGCAGCAAAAGCGGTAGTGAAGTCTTCCCAGGTAGGTGGCCCTGCATGAGGCCCGCGAGAGCCGCGTACCTCAGCCCACCACAAATCCGCCTCTCCCATCAACTGCTGGGAGGCAAACAACACCTTCTCCTGGGTTGTAAGTTCCATGGTGTCAAATTTCTTGTTTATGTAGTGAAGCCAATCATCAGCCTCCACTGGCCCCGAACCACTGAAGGTCCGCAACCCCAAGCGCTGCCACTCCCTCATTGTCATGCGAGGAGCAGGAGGGGGTGGCACCTGAGCAGGTGCAACAGCAGCAGCCGCCACCTGAGCCATCGTGGCTTGATTGGCAAGCATCACAGGCAAAGCGGTCTACAGCAACGTGACCAGGCTCTGCACCTGAGCTGAAAGCTGCTACACCTCGCTCTGAGAAGTTGCTTGCGTCGATGAAGAAGGAATGTCTGATGTAGGATCCACCGGAGGAGATAAAGTGGAAGCATCCGAAGCAGAGCGAGCTGGTGAATTGGTCTGATCCTGATTATCTGGTTCGCCAGTGCGTCCGCGCACCTGATCCACGTACTCCTGCACGCGGCGGCTGGCACGCCTGGGCGGAGGCATACTGTTGCATTGAAGAAAGATTGAAACAAGCAGGAAATAAAGATGAGTGAGAGTAACAATGGAATCCGGAATCAAGTAATATGCCAGTGCCTAGACATGCATGCATGAGTAAACTAACCCCAAGCCCTATGCACGTGCCATTTTATTTATTAAATAGATTTTTTTTCCAGAAACTACAGCCTAAGCTCTGATACCAACTGTAGCACCCCACATACAGACAAGGTGGAATACTACTATGGAACGTCATCGCCAAGAAATAAGAGTAATAATAAAAGACAATAATAGAAATTCATACACAAATTAAAACCTTTAAAGTACTTTATTAGATAATCAACGAAAGTTGTAATAATGTTTGAAATATGGGACCGATCCACTTCTAATCAAATGACAAATAAAGTAAATGACAAAAACTTGTGGCAAGCCACAGTGCTGGAATTCGAGTGCTCCCACCCATGCATGATGCTATCACTCCACTGGCCTTTTACCTGAGACTGAAAAGAGCAAGCGTGAGATTTGGAAATCTCAGCAAGTACCCAACTACGGTCGCAACACAAAAGTAAAACAAGCGATGCAACCATATGAAATAAAGGCAAGCATGACAAGTAAGCAATGGACAAAAGGCAACCAACGAGCAATTGATATCGGAGATACTGTCATGATTAGGAGACGGATATTATGAGAACTGTATATTAAAGATATTTGTTATGTGACCAGTTATAACAAGTTATAGCACGGGTGCCGGCGACCTCATCCCACATACCCGGTTATACGAGAATAGCCAGGCACAACCTTGTCCTCGACTGTATAACCGCAGACGGGGCAATATCCTGTGTAACGAGAATGTACGGCCCCCCGTACGTTACCAGGTTGGGTGGAAATGACCCCTATATGTGGGTAGCCCCGGCGTGATAACCCTTAATTTGTTATTTAGCAACTTATCCAAGATATATTTAGTGAGTTGTAATTGAATTAGGATATAGTTATGAGAGTGAAGGTTTGATACGATGAGACTAGAGACAAGGTTGATGATTCATGATGTTGGAAACAAGATCTGTCGATAAGGATGTTCCTAACCAGAGTCATGCAAGGGTTGTCAAACAAACATTTTATTAGGTGATAATTGGTTATTAGTCAAGTTAATGTATAACAACTAAATCAACAACAGTTCACAAATAATAATCAACAATTAAAGCTCACCAATGTAAGACACATAAAAATAACCGGGCAATGTTTAAAGATTACTAGTGATTAACCTTATATTTAAGCATGAATCGGCGCAACCCTAATTATCATTTAAACAATTATTTACATCCCTAATCACACGTGGATTCTGTGGTTAACATTATATTAGTTACAAGTATTCATTACTACTAGTTCATCATAGTCAGAAATTACTAAAACTACAACAACTATCACAGACAATTTATAAAGTGCAATGATTGGAAATCATACAAAGTCAACAGGTAATTATGTGATATAATCGTGCAAAAGAAACGGTTACGGCCGCGAGGTACTTGCCTCAAGCACGCTCAACGGACACGCTGCACGATGGGTCTGAGATGCGCAATTGCCCGACTGCTCCCTCGACAACCGCGTGAGAACCTACAAAGTGATTTGGAGAACAACCGATCAGCCATGATAAATTGGACACAAAACAACAGGTGATAATTTGACGGGAAAGGATTAGCCGTTCAGTCGCGCAAACGGGCGTTCGGCCGCGCCGCTGCCGCCACCACCGGCGAAGCCGTGCACGCGGCATGTGCGTGTGCGGATAGCGTGCAGGCGGGCGCAGGCGTATGCGGCACTGCCGTGCGAGCCGACGACGCCGTCGTCGCCTCGCGCCGCTGCCCACTGATCGGCCGCAGGACGTGCGAGCTCGGCGTGCATGCGCTGCAACGGTGGCCGCGCCGCCTACCGGCCGGGCCGCCGCCGCCTTCCCGCCAGACCGCAGCCATACCTGCCGCCCGAACCGCCACTGCGGCCACCGAGCCACCATGGCAAAACAGTGCGCACAACCGGGAGCACATACACGGGCTGCTGCCGCCGCCGGCGGCACTGCCACCGTGGCCGCCTCCGCCGACGCCCATGTGGCCCCATGCGTGCTAACGCGAGAGAGAGAGAGATGGAGAGAGAGAGAGGGGTATAGAGGAGAGAGAGATTACCTGAGAATCTAATTGCGGCGCACAGGACGCAAGGATGAATCCCAATATTTAAAGCTACGGCTTGATTAGGGTTTTGGTTTTCTTATTATTATTATTTTTAATTAGAATTAGAATTATTATTATTATTATTTTATTTTTAATATTTTTTGAGTGTTACACCATCCTTGCATGCATGCCGCGAGCTGGCAGGGGAGCTAGCATGCACGAAACACCGAATTTTTTGTATTTTAGCACTTTTTTTGAAAAATATTCACATTTAGACCCCTGGTAGTTTTAATTCCGTTTTTGGACCCAGAGCTCGGCGCCGTGACCCACGGCACCGAGGTACCAGCCCCGCGCCAGCCTAGCGGCCGACGTGGCGCCGACGTGGCAGGCAGCTCGGCGCCGTGGTCCGAAGTCCGACGACACGCTTCTCCCGGGCCATGACAATGTAGCTTCTCCCGGGCCCTAGCAACCAACTCACTAAACGACGGTCGATCACTGAACATCAGAGGCACCCTTTGCATTTCAACAAATTGAACATTTCCATAATCATCATTTGTCACACTGCCTCCATGATATAGGGTCACTAGGTTGTCCATCTAGTTCATACACAAAACCAAACTTAATACCTTTAAGCGAAATTTTGGATAAATCACATGCATACTTGTTTAAGCAATAAAATATCTAAATGAACCCTTTCCCATTCAAACATCTATATATCTAATAGGATCCGGATATAGTCACATGAGATTTTCAGTTATAATATGCAGCCTACATTGTCTTTTTTTGGAGTTGTTGTGGTTACAGACCAAACAGAGAGAGAGATGGTAGTGGGGAGTGGGAAGAGTCCTGGTCCTCTTCTCCACAGCCCTTTCCTATATATATGCATATGGGATGTGCTTTTACAATCATGCCCTTACATATCTTACCCCCATTAGGGGTATTTGAGTCATTACACATGCCCCATTCTGGGCCCTATAACATTCTAAACAGGCCTGCTGGGTTCAGGTGGGGGCCACCCCTACAACAGGAGCCTCTCATGGTGAAGGGCTTCACAGGGCCGAAGCCATGTTGTCGAGTCCTTTGGCCCCCTCCGTCCCTGCGGCCTGTGAATCTTTTTGAACTTGCGGAGCTTTCATGTGCTGCGGAGCCCGGGATGTGAGGTTGATGCCGCAGTCGTTATCGAAGTGGGGGCGCGCGCGCTCCGTCCCTCACCCTCCGAACGGGTGGCAGCGGAGCTGGCGCCCAGTCGAAGTAGAGGCGCGCGCGCTCCGTCCCTCACCCTCCGAACGGGTGGCAGCGGAGCTGGCGCCCAGTCGAAGTAGAGGCGCGCGCGCTCCGTCCCTCACCCTCCGAACGGGTGGCAGCGGAGCTGGCGCCCAGTCGAAGTAGAGGCGCGCGCGCTCCGTCCCTCACCCTTCGAACGGGTGGCAGCGGAGCTGGCGCCCAGTCGAAGTAGAGGCGCGCGCGCTCCGTCCCTCACCCTTCGAACGGGTGGCAGCGGAGCTGGCGCCCAGTCGAAGTAGAGGCGCGCGCGCTCCGTCCCTCACCCTTCGAACGGGTGGCAGCGGAGCTGGCGCCCAGTCGAAGTAGAGGCGCGCGCGCTCCGTCCCTCACCCTCCGAACGGGTGGCAGCGAAGCTGGCGCCCAGTCGAAGTAGAGGCGCGCGCGCTCCGTCCCTCCCTTAGCTTGACGTCGCTGCGCCCCAGGACCGATATGACCCCACGGTCGGGTAGTGCGCTTTTAATGGCGGCTTGAATCGCGCCGACACCTGGCATGTCAGGGGGCAAACTGTCGCGTCGTGCCGCCTGCCATCCTGTGGGTGGGACACGCAGCGGTTCGCGTTTGGTGCGCCGTGGGTCGGGTGCGGTTGCGTGACCGCGGACGTTCGCTTCTTCCCTAGGGAAGGGGAGTTCGTGACAGGCGCGTGCTGGCACTGTGCGGTGTCTGGCCACCTACCCGGCGCGTTTCCCCACGAGCCGGTGGTTCGCCTTGCCCATTTGTGGGTAGCCGAACCGTTGGTGGAGACGAGCGGGCTTTAAAAGGCGCCCCTGTTGTGTTGGGGGCGTTTTGCCTTGCTCTTCGCCTGAGTACTGCTGGCCTCGTGCTGTTCACTACTGAACTCGCCTCTTTCCTTGCTGTGTTGGTGCGATTGAGGGAACCATGGCTGGCGACGACAACGTCCCCTGCCGCTCCGCTGGCGGCTCCGTGGCCGGCCGTGATGGGCCACCCGACTCTTCTGAGGAGTATGTACTGGAGCCGCGGGGGGATTCCCATGCCGACAAGTGGTGGATAGCAGAGGAGCGCTCGGGGGGCCGCTGCTCCCGCGTGCTGGGGAAGAGCCGCGTGACCGAGGAGGTGCTGCGGCGGCTTGTGCGGGAAGGGAAGATCGAAGAGCTTGATGGGGCTCGTTTGCCTCGCCGCAGCGAGACGGAACCGAAGCCCCGGGCACTGGAGGCGATCATCTTCGTCGCTTTTTTGACGCTGGTCTCCGGATGCCCTCCACGGTGTTTGTGGGCGCCGTCTTGCGGGCTTACAAGCTGGAGCTCGCCCAACTAACGCCAAATGCGATAGTCCGCCTGGCCGTCTATTCATGGGCGATGCGGACAGAAGGGCGGTACCCCAGCGCGAGCCTTTTTGCCACCCTGCACGACGCTTGCTGCTGACCGAGAAGAGTTGACGGGGCGATATCCAACTTCGGCAGCGTGGACTTCGTGCTACGGGCGTCATGCGCAGCACTGTTCCCCGCGCCCGCCTCCGTGGGGAGATGGGAGTCCGGCTGGACGCGGCACTGGTTTTACTACACCGTAACCAGCCAGGGCGGCCTGACATGCCGAGGCGGGCCAATCTCCTTTAACGGCTCACCCAGCGTGGAGCCGGAGGTCGAGGATGCGCAACGGTTGCGCAGTCTTGTCGGCATCGCTCGTCGGTTAAGCATGCGTGATCTGGCTGAGGAGTTCACCATGTATGGGGTATCGCCGCTTTCGTCTGTGCGGAAGTATAGTGGGCGAGGCGCCAGACGGGAGGACGGAGTCAGCCCACTAGTGCGCTGCCTGCTTCCGCCCTCCACTCCTTGTAAGTTGCCAAGCACTTTAGCGCACCCTCCATTGCTTCCTCGCGGCCTCCACCTGATCGGCTTTGCTATCTTGTGCGCAGTGGCTCGGCTGGAAGACGCGGAGCGCGCTGTTGAGGTGTTCCTTGGCCCGTACACGCTCAGGGAACACAAGGCTCGCGAGGACGCAACCAGCGCGGCCAAACAAGGGCGGGTAAACCGTACTTGCGAAGTTCTGGGCATCCCCATGGCCGAACGCGCGGTGCCACAGGAAGCTCCCGCTGAGACCCCAATTCGTGGCGACGGAGGCCAAGCGGGGGCCTCGCCCTCGCGTCGCCGCCCTCGCCCGACAGCTGGTGCGTCCGGCCCCTCAGCTCCGTCAACCGCCGGCACTCTTGGGGCTGGGCGCTCGTCCGGCCGTATAGTCGACGAGGTCGCTTTGGTGGAACGTGTTGCGCCAGCGCCGGTGGCGATGCCACCCGTCGGCGCCACCGAGCCTGCGAGCGCGGTCTTGGTGGAACCGAGTTCGAGGGAGGATAGCACCGCCGGCGGGAGCGTTGCTGCTGGTGATGCGGCGCCAATCGCGCCCGCTGCCGAGGACGCGTCCGGGCCGGCAGAGACGGGAGGCGCGACGGGGGCTGCAGCTGGTGGTGGCGCGGAGGGATCGCCCGCGACGCCGCCAGCTAAACGTCCTCGGGTCCATTCCCCTCCGCTCTCGAAGGGTCGGTATAATCTTGCCGGCCCTATGCTTGGAGTTGTGGCGCCCGGCACGATCGGAGGATCTGCTCGACCCTCCACCAAAGCCCTGGCATCACCTCCTATCGTAGGGGAGGATGCGGAAGGTAGGCATAGCTCCTTTTCTACGCGTGACTTCGCGAAACTGTCTCCGTTGTGCTCGCTTATTCCGTCGACATCAGGCGAGACGAGGTCTCCCGGGCGTGGCGACGGATCGAGCAGCGGGAGGGTACGCGGAGCCCTGGTCCTCGCGCAAGGTATGCCGCCCGTGTCGACCGTTGTTGAAGCGGGCGAAGTGTCCGCAGCTCCCGACGCAGCAGGTCCGGAACCCGTTGTGTCGGACTTCCTTCCGCGCCCGGAGGTACTTCGCGTCCTTACCGCGGCCGCGGAGCGTGCCAGCAACGGCCTCGACCGGCGGTTACTGTCGGCGTATGAGGGAGAGGCCCTGGCGCTTTTGCTGCGGGCGTCTGAAATTAGGGTAAGTGCTTGCTGATGCGTACTAAACTGCCATCGGGCGTCCTCTGACTTCTACGTTTTGTAGTCGATAATGATCGGAGAAGCCCTAGAGGAGGCCCGCCTCCGAGAGCGAAGGGCGTTGGAAGCCAGCCTTCGTACCGCGGAGGATGCTCTTGCGGCGAAGGATGAAGAACTTCGCGCACTGGGGGATGCCGTGGAGGCTGCGCGTCTTGAGGCCTTGGAAGCCAAGGACGTTGCTGCAGAGGAACGCGCCACCTCCCTGCAACAGATCTCTGCCTTGGAGGGGGAGAAGGCCCGGCTGTCGGAGGCCCTTGCCGCGAAGACCCGTGCCCTGGACGAGGCGTCCACGTCCGCATGGGGGGCGATGGGGTCTCTGAACCAAGCCCTCCGTGATCTAGGCGTCGGCGTGCCCGACACGTCTCACGGGCCGGAGGACTTGTCGGAGACGCTTGGGCTGATCGAAGAAGGGGTGGGCGTTGCTTTCCGCGGCGCCATGATCTTCGGCGAGCACTGCAGGTATCTTGGCGCGTGCCTTGTGCTTGGCCTGCTTCACACCCGTGGGTGCAGGCATGCCCACGAGCTGACGCACTCGCAGCTAGATCTCCCTAGCCGGGCGGGGATGCTGTCGGACGCCATTCGCTCCATCGACTCTGGCGCTCTAAACTTCCACCAACGGATCTGGGGCCGTGTCGGGGAGGAGGCGGCCAGGGTTGCGGTGCAGCAGACACGGCACGGGGAGGGGGACTTCCTTTGCTGGATCGAAGAAGCTTCTCGGAGCCGCACCAGCGGCCCAGGCCCTTCGGCACCTCGCGAAGGCTAGGCTGTTGCTCGTCAGGGGGGGGGGCTCGCGCATGTATGGTCATGGCTGTAATGGTTGACTTCATATTTTGTAATGAATCGTAGTACCTCGTTCTTCGCGTTACATGCCTTCGAGCGCGCAGGGGAAATCCCCGCGTTGATTATTTATACTCCGGAGAGTGCGCGGGATTGACATCCGCGACTTATTTATACTCTGAAGAGTACGCACGGGAGCAGAGCCTGTGCGTGCACGGGAATCCGCGTCTTGTTTATACTCTGTAGAGTGCGCAGGGAAAACATCCGCGTCTTATTGCGCGCGAGGGCGTCCCCCCGCTGCGTCTTATTTAGAGTCCGTAGACTGGCGTGTGCGGAGCGAGGCTCGACGCTACGTCTTATTTAGAGTCCGTAGACTGGCGCGTGCGGAGCGAGGCTCGACGCTACGTCTTATTTAGAGTCCGTAGACTGGCGCGTGCGGAGCGAGGCTCGACGCTACGTCTTATTTAGAGTCCGTAGACTGGCGCGTGCGGAGCGAGGCTCGACGCTACGACTTTCTTTATAGTCCGCAGACTCGCGCGTGCGGAGCGAGGCTCAACGCTACGTCTTATTTAGAGTCCGGGGACTGGCGCGTGCGGAGCAAGGCTCGACGCTACGACTTTCTTTATAGTCCGCAGACTCGCGCGTGCGGAGCAAGGCTCGACGCTACGTCTTATTTAGAGTCCGTGGACTGGCGCGTGCGGAGCGAGGCTCGACGCTACGACTTTCTTTATAGTCCGCAGACTCGCGGGTGCGGAGCGAGGCTCAACGCTACGTCTTATTTAGAGTCCGTGGACTGGCGCGTGCGGAGCGAGGCTCGACGCTACAACTTTCTTTATAGTCCGCAGACTCGCGCGTGCGGAGCGAGGCTCGACGCTACGTCTTATTTAGAGTCCGTGGACTGGCGCGTGCGGAGCGAGGCTCGACGCTACGACTTTCTTTATAGTCCGCAGACTCGCGCGTGCGGAGCGAGGCTCGACGCTATGTCTTATTTAGAGTCCGTGGACTGGGGGGGATTAAGGATAGCTGTGCAGTTGCAGGAACGGCAAACTTTATTGAACTCCCGTTTGCGCGGGCAAGCACCATACAACAAAGTGCTAATGCCTCTATGGCTGTTGTCCTGTCCCTAAGCGTAGTATCGCCGCAACCTATCCGCGTTCCACGTGTGGCGGAGGGTTTGTCCGTCGAGTGTGGCAAGGCGGTACGCCCCCTTTTGCAGTGCTTCCATGACGATGTATGGGCCTTCCCATTTGGAATCCAGCTTGCCCGCCGTCTCCGCGTGAAGCGCCACTCTAAGGACGAGGTCCCCTGGCTTGAATGTTCATGGGTACGTTGAACGATCCCGAGTACGCACTGTTTGCCTTGCGTATTTGTCGGCGTGCTGGGTCGCACTTGCCCGTACCCCATCAAGGAGATCCAAGGACACGCCGCGCTCGTCGTCGGGTGCTTGAACGCGGACCCTTCGGGAGCCGGCCTTGATTTCTTCGGGCGTCACTGCTTCGTCGCCGTAGAGGAGCTTGAAGGGTGTGAACCCGGTCGGGCGTGTTATGGTCGTACGGAGGGACCAGAGGACGCTGTGAAGCTCACCCGGCCACGTACCCCTTGGCATCCCTACGAGTCGCTTTTTGACGGCGGCGGAGATGGCGCCATTCGCCCTTTCGACCGCTCCATTAGACTGGGGGTGCCCCACTGAAGCAAACCGAAGCTTGATGCCCATGTCATTACAAAATTCTTTGAATAAGGTGGCATCGAATTGCAGTCCGTTGTCGACGGTGAGCTCCCGGGGTACGCCGAAGCGGCAGATGATGTTCTGCCAGAGAAAGCGCCGCATGGCCCCCGAAGTTATTTTGGCCAGAGTGACCGCCTCCGGCCATCTGGAAAAATACTCCAATGCGACCACCACGAACCGCAGGTCCCCTGGGGCCCGGGGAAGCGGTCCCACTATGTCGATGCCCCAGCGCGCCAACGGCCATACCGGGGGAATGGGGTTGAGGCTCGCGGGAGGCCTGCGGATGATGCGCCCCATCCACTGGCACCCTTGGCACCGACGCACGAGGTCTTGGGCATCGGTAATGGCCGTTGGCCAGTAGAAGCCCTGCCTGAACGCCTTGCCGACCAATGACCTTGGTGCGAGGTGGGAACCGCAGGCGCCCGCGTGGATTTCTTTGAGAAGCTTTTTTCCTTCTTCCCCAGAAAGGCAGCGCAGGAGTGGTGCGCACACCCCCTTCTTGTAAAGTACCTCTTCGAACACTTGGAAGGATCTGGCGCGGTGTTGAAGGCGCCGGAGCTCGGCAGGGTCGTCTGGCTCGGCGATGCCCTGTAGGAAGTTGAAGATGGGCTCCCGCCAGTCTCCCTGCGGGACGACATGATGTACGAGGGCCGCGTCCCGGTTGTCTTGCGCGATGGCCGCTTGTGGCAGTACTTCGTAAAACGCCCCGTCGGGGGGTGGCAGTTGTTGGCTAGCCGCCTTCGCCAGGGCGTCGGCCTGCTCGTTGTCCGCACGCGGGATGGCCTTGACTGTAATACCCAGGAAATGCCTCTCCCTTGCTCTTACGGCCGCGAGATATTTGGCCAGGTCCGGGTCCTTGGCTTGATATGACTTGTCGACGTGACCCGCCACCAGGCGCGAGTCCGTGCGGACAAGCACTCGCCGTGCCCCGACCGCCTTCAGCTTTGTCAGACCGAAGAGCAGCGCCTCGTACTCGGCTGTATTGTTGGTAGCCGGGAAAGCGAGGCGGGCCGAGTACATCAGGCGTTGGCCTTCGGGCGTTACTATCACCGCACCCACGCCCGCGCCGGCTACGCCGTAGGCTCCGTCGATGGTGAGCGTCCAGATCGGATCATCGCGATTCTGGGCGGCCTGGGCCTGCGGAGCTGGAGTCCATTCCGCGAGGAAGTCGGGAAGGACTTGAGATTTGATTGCCGTCCGCGAGGCATATGCCAAGGAGAACGGGGCGAGCTCCGCGGCCCATTTTCCGATGCGGCCTGTAGACTCCTTGTTGTGTAGCATCTCCGCCAGGGGGAAAGAGGAAGGTACTGTGATTGGGTGGGCCAAAAAATAATGTCGGAGCTTCCTGGAGGCCATGACCAACGCGTAGGCGAGCTTCTCCAGCTCCGTGTATCTCGTCTTGGCGCCTTGGAGGGCCTCGGAGACAAAATAGACGGGCCGCTGCACGGCGCCTTCCTCTAGGACCAGGACGGCACTGACTGCCGTAGCGGACGCGACCAGGTAGAGCAATAGGGGAGCCTCTGGTGCAGGGGCTACCAGAGTGGGGAGACTAGCCAGGTGCTTCTTGAGTTCGTTGAAGGCCTCCGTGCAATCGCTATCCCATCGAAATCCGTCGCATCCCCGGAGTGTCCTAAAGAATGGCAAACCTCGCTCCTCCGCCTTGGATAGGAAACGGCTTAGGGCTGCCATGCGACCTGCCAGCCTCTGGACCTCCCTCGTTGTCTTGGGTGGCTCCATCCCCAAGATAGCGTCGACCTTGTCAGGGTTAGCCTGGATACCCCGCCCGGAGACGAGGAAACCGAGGAGCTTGCCTGCCTGCACGCCAAAGACACATTTGTCGGGGTTGAGCTTGATGCCAGCCTTCTTGAGATTGTCGAAGGTCTCCTGGAGGTCCCGGCCATGCAGGGCGAGCTGCCGAGTCTTGACCACCACATCATCGACGTAGGCCTCTACGTTTCGCCCGAGCTGGACGGCCAAAGCAAGTGCGACGAGACGGGTGAAGGTAGCGCCCGCATTCTTCAAACCGAAGGGCATCCTGACGAAGCAGAAGGTCCCGATCGGCGTGATGAAGCTGGTCTTCTCCTCGTCGTCTTCCGCCATGTATACCTGATGGTAGCCAGAATAGGCGTCCAAGAAACTCATGAGCTCGTACCCAGCGGTGGCATCAACCAGCTGATCGATACGTGGCAAGGGGTAGTCGTCCTTTGGGCACGCCTTGTTGAGCGCCGTGAAGTCGATGCACATACGCCAGGCGCCACTGGCCTTTTTGACCAATACCGGGTTGGCGAGCCAGTCCGGATGGTGCACCTCGCGGATGACCCCGGCCCGAAGGAGCTTCGCCACCTCTACCTTGGCCGCTTGTTGACGATCCAAGGACATACGGCGGAGTTTTTGCTTGACCGGCTTAGCATCGGGACGGACCGCCAAGCGGTGCTCAATCACCGCATGGTCGACGCCCTTTATATCCTCCGGGGACCATGCGAACATGTCGGCGTTGCTGCGAAGCACTTGGAGCAGGTCCCGCTCGACCTCCGGAGGGAGCCCTTCGCCAATGGACACGAACTGTCCCTCCGCCTGGAGCGGTACCTTATTGACTTCGCCCTCGGGCCGGGGCTTAGGCGTCCATCCCGGAGCGGAGGGCGTGCCACGGGGCGCGCCTGCGAGGGCGTGCACCGGACGACGCCAACTCCGACTACCAGCCTCAGCTCGTCTGGCTAGGTCTTGGTCGCCGAAGATGGTGATGATACCCTCGGAGCCTGGGAGCTTCATGCACAAGAAGGCATGGTGCGGAACCGCCCCGAAGGAGTTGATGGCGGGTCGGCCCAAAATAACGTTGTAGGGGTGCGGGGTGTCCACGACATCGAAGACGATATACTCGCTTCGGATGCTGCCGCCCTGGCGGAATGCCACTAGAAGGGAGACCTGCCCTAAAGCTTCCAGTGGTGGACCTCCGACGCCCTGAAGAGGGGCTTCGGACCGCTGTAGGCGACTTCGAGGTATCTTCATCCGGTCGAAAGCTTCGGCAAACAAAATGTTCGCGGCACTTCCCCCATCGACGAGGATGCGGCTAACGTTGTATCCTGTGATGCGAGCCTGGACAACCAAGGGGTCTTGGTGGGGGAATTCCACGCCCGCGGCGTCATGTAGAGTGAAGGTAATAGTGCAGGGCGGCGCCCGCGAGCGCGACTGCTCGAGGGGATCCGCCGATGCCGAGCCTCCGGAAACGACGTTAAGGGCGCGGTGGTGCTCGTTGGCTTCAGCGGCTTCGGCGAGGGGCCGGAGGGGCGCAGTCCGAGGTTCGGCCACCTCGCGTCGCAGCTCCGCCACCGCGACGCACGTCCTCGTGTCATGGTCGCCGCACCCATGCACCTCGCACCATTTGCGCGCTGGATGCTCCTGCTTTGTGCGGGGTTCGTCGCGGCCGGATCCGCGCTCCCCTCCTCGGCCCCCTCTCGCGGGGTGGAGGCAGGGGCGTGACAGGCCTTCGGTTGCCTGCGCTGGTGACGCTGGGGCTTGCGCGGGGCATCGCGGTTGCTTGCCTTTTTTGGCGTGAGCTTCGGCGCGAGCGTTGGCCCGACCTGATGACTCGGGGTCTCCAGTACACCTCGGGTGATTCCGCGAAGACCCCCCGGACCCCGCTGGAGCGCGCCGAGAGCTGCTGGCGAGGCGCGTACCCCCGCAGACCCTTCCGCTGGGCAGGCGGCGCCAACTCCCGGGTCATCGATCGCGGCAGCGGTGGCGGGGTAGGTCGCCGTGGCTCCGGCGGCGGGATCGGTCGTCGCAGCTCCGGTGGTGGGGTTGGTTGCCATAGCTCCAGCGGTGGGGTTGGTTGCCGTAGCTCCAGCGGCGGGGTGGTTCGTCGTGGCTCCAGCGGCGGGGTGGTTCGTCGCAGTTGCGCGAATGCCGACGCTTGCGCCCGCCACGGCCGACGTCGACGCCCTTGTGCTCGTGCGCCGCTCCGGCCCGACCGTCTTCTTTCTCTTCGCCGCCGCCGATGAAGCTTCTTTCGGTGCCATCTTCTTCAGTCTTCAGGCTTGCCTCCGTCCTCCCCACGGACGGCGCCAGCTGTTGTGGTTACAGACCAAACAGAGAGAGAGATGGTAGTGGGGAGTGGGAAGTGTCCTGGCCCTCTTCTCCACAGCCCTTTCCTATATATATGCATATGGGATGTGCTTTTACAATCATGCCCTTACATATCTTACCCCCATTAGGGGTATTTGAGTCATTACACATGCCCCATTCTGGGCCCTATAACATTCTAAACAGGCCTGCTGGGTTCAGGTGGGGGCCACCCCTACAACAGGAGTCAAACAGAACCACCAATATTTATCTAGATATTGTATTAATCACACCAAAAGTCTAAAATCATTATGCCTTCTCCTAGGTACCATAGATATGAAGTGAACATTAAGCGACAGTGTGTAACATATGTGGAAAAAAATTCACGATATACTAGAGATTCACCTTGAAGGCTTGCGGGGGCCGGGGAGGCGGTGGCGGGCGGGGAGGCGGCGGGGGCCGGGGAGGCGCTGCCGGCCCGGGGAGGCGGCGGGGGCCAGAGAGGCGGCGGGGAGGCGGCGGGGGCCGGAGAGGCGGCGGGGAGGCGGCCGGGCCGGGGAGGCGCTGGCGGCCCGGGGAGGCGGCGGGGGCCGGAGAGGCGGCGGGGGCCGGGAAGGCGGCGGGGAGGCGGCGGGGGTCGGGGAGGTGGCGGGGAGGCGGCCGGGCCGGGGAGGCGCTGGCGGCCCGGGGAGGCGGCGAGAGCCGGGGAGGCGGTGGCGGCCGGGGAGGCGGTCACGGCAGGAGGCGGGGGCTGAGGGCAGACGCGACGCGAAATGAACATGCATGCTCGTCACGGCCGACTGGTAAATGCCGCGAGCTCGGCGCCAAGATCCACGGCGCCGAGCTCGGCGCCACGGACCACGGCGCCGAGGTGGCTGCCACGTAGGCGCCACGCAGGCCGCCATGCTGGTGCGGGCTTGCGACCTCGGCGCCGTGGACCACGGCGCCGAGACGTGTTACCTTGGCGCCGTGGGTCACGGCGCCGAGCTCTGGGTCCAAAAACGGAATTAAAACTACCAGGGGGTCTAAATGTGAATATTTTTTTAAAAAAGGGCTAAAATACAAAAAATTCGGCACGAAACATCTCCATTACATGTAGACTACACATTCGTACGTATTCATACGTACATGCATGGCGCCCTGAAGCAATAGACGTCGCCAAGCGGACGTGAGCTTCGTCCATCCATACATGCAAGTATTCGGAGTCGACCTCGCCAAGCGGAAGCTCGGCGCATGTGGTGAGCACGTGTACTCCGAGGAGGCCGGCAGGGCTCGACGCGAAGGCGGAGAAGCTCGGCACACCGAGCGGAGGCCCGGGCCTAGCGCGCGCGAAGCCTGACGTCTGAAGGTGGAACCCGACGCGCGCACCTCATCCCGAGCAGGATCCAGGCCCTTTTCTTCAGAGCTCGGCGGCGTAATCTCCGCGCCCGTCTCCGCACCTCCGCTCGCCTCAGCGCTGCCGAAGGAGAGCCTCCGCGCGTCCGTGGCGAGGTCCCCCCCGGTGCAGGCCTCGCAGCTGCCTCCGTTCGGTGGGACCTCCGCTGTGGCCTCCGATCGTGCGAGGCCTCTGCGTCTGCCGGTGCTCACGCCGTCGTGCGGATCCCTCCTGCTTTCCACGACGAATGCATGGAGCACCCATCAAGCATGAGCCCTACGTATCCATTCTCTCTCCATGACGTATATGTATTAAAGTATCCATGCATGCAGGAGCTTTACGTACCCATTCTTCATGGTGCATGTGTCAAAGCATCCATGCATGTAGGAGCCTTATATACCCATTTTTCATGGTGCATGCATGAAGCAACCGTCTCCTATGTGTGCATGCGCGAAGTGGTTGCAGGCTCCCATGGGAGGTCTTCGCGTCATCCACGCACGACCCAAGCTGCTTCGGTTCTGGTCTCCGCGCGCTCTCCGCTTGGCGTCCGTGACTCAGGACCTCGCCCCGGCGCGTCCGGCCGTCAAGCAGGCTCCGCGCCTACAGGAGCGTCGTGCGAGCGTTATTCAGCTTTGCATGTAGATAGCTCCCGGCTATTGATTCTCATGTCTGGACACCGCATCCACGCATGCATGAAGTATCACGTATCCACCCATATGCTCGTTCGCGTATCTGTTGCACGCACACGGTCGGCTGTGGCTTTTGCCGGTCCGCGTCTTCATACCGACATCTCCGCGCGGCTCCGTCGACGCAGAGCTCTGCACGGACCTCGCGTCAGCGCCGTCGACCACGTCTCCGCCCGTCGACCTCGTCTCCGCGCGGCTCCGTCGACCTTGCCCCCGTGGTGCACGAAGCTCGCGCCGGAGGGCGTGCCCGGGCACCGGGGTCTCCATGCCGGCCTCAACATCGCAGCCTCTGAGCACGATCCTTCGCCTCCGGATGTAATCGAAGAAGCAAGCTCGCGAGGTTTGGGTTACCAGAACGGAGGCTGTTCGTGCCAAGCTCCCACGATCGACAAAGCCAGGAGAACTTCGCGCCAGACTCCGTGTCGACATCATCGACTCGGGTGTCAGAATTCAACACCACCAGCTGATACTTCAAGTCGCTCCACTGGTCTCTGAACTCACGCACACAACAACCTGATTTGTGGCTGTGAACAGTATCTGAATAAAATCCGGCAATAGAGTGAAACGAGTGAAGGCAGGGTTTTGCGGTGCCAGAACTCACACCTTTTCTCAGTCTCTCTATTTCATTTATTGACTCCACGATAGGAGTTAGTTACATGCAGGAAATGGCCAACGAGAATACCGGATCTCTGATCAATCACCCGAGTATCAAGTTCGGCCACAGGAAATGCAAAACTGACTGAAGACACTGTCCAACTGAATTCCGGTCACTCCGGACTATTTCCAGCGGACTCTAACTAAACATGTATGCAACTTAGAAATAGCTAGAACTATAAACTTGAAAATGTGCTCAAGATTACATTTATTTCCAACAAAACCACCCCCTAATCTTGAAGCACTCACACATGTTCTAACCCCAACTTTGTTCTCAGCTCGATAAACCGAACTCGACCAAGAGGCTTAGTCAGTATATCAGCCAGTTGCTCCTCAGATCGAACATGCTGAACTGAAATCTTCTTCTGCTCAACACACTCTCTTATAAAATGAAACCGTGTGTCAATATGTTTGCTTCGATCATGAATCACTGGGTTCTTGCAGAGATTAAGTGCTGATTTATTGTCCACTTTCAGCACTGCACAGCAGAGATCCTTCTCCAATATTTCTGCAACCAAACGTCCCAGCCATATCCCTTGGCAAGCAGCAGTTGCAGCTGCAATATACTCAGCCTCACAAGTAGATAAAGCCACTACCTTCTGTTTCTGAGATTGCCAACTGATCAAGCTATTCCCAAGTGTGAATAAGACTCCAGTTGTGCTTTTCCTGTCATCAATATCCCCAGCCATGTCACTGTCACTATAGCCAACTAATTGGGGATTTGCTTCTTGTTTCCTTCCAAACCTGCAGCCAATATTCAGAGTTCCTGCAATATAGCGCAGTATTTGTTTGACTGCAGCCCAATGTTCAGCAGTGGGTCTCTCCATAAATCTACTCACATAGCCCACTGAATAAGCTAGATCAGGCCTTGAATTCACCAAATATCTCAGGCTTCCTACAATGCTCCTGTACAATGTAGGTTCAAAACATTCTCCAGTACTCCTTTTGCTCAGCTTGAATCTGGACTCCATGGGAACCTGAGAGGGATTACAACCCTCCAATCTTGCCTTTGCTAAGATCTTTGCTGCATATGCTGTTTGTGATAAAGTAATCCCTTCTCCAGTCTGACAGACCTCCATACCAAGGTAGTAGCTTAAGAAGCCTAGATCACTCATGTCAAACAATTTCTTCATTTGCTCCTTGAAATTGGTTATCTCATCTGTTTGAGCTCCAGTAATGATGAGATCATCAACATATACTCCCACAATCAGCCTTGTTCTTCCAGTGCCTCGGGTATAAACTGCACTGTCTGTAGCTGATCTGACAAAGCCCAGATTTGCAAGACTTGTATCCAGTTTGGAATTCCAAGCCCGAGGTGCTTGCCGCAGACCATATAGTGCTTTCCTTAGCTTCAAAACCTTATCTGCATTTCTCTCATCAATGAAACCCGGAGGCTGAACAACATATACATCTTCCTCTAATTCCCCATTCAAGAACGCGGATTTTACGTCCATATGATGGATTTCCCAACTTTCTTGTGCAGCCACTGCAATGAGCAATCGCACTGTCTCCAATCTTGCCACCGGCGCAAACACTTCATCAAAATCAACTCCGTGCTGTTGCACGTATCCTTTTGCGACCAGTCTGGCCTTGTGCCTGATCACAGCACCTTTTGCATCCTTTTTTATCTTAAAAACCCACTTCAATCCGATTGCACGATGTCCTTGCGGCAAGTCAGTAAGATACCAAGTGGAATTACCTTCAATTGACTTCATTTCTTCAATCATTGCCTTGCGCCAGCAGCTCTGCATCTCAGCCTCATCAAACCCCATTGGCTCCTCCTCGGCCATCAGGCACTGATCGCTGTAGTCGAAATCTGGAATCGGAGTCGTGGAAGCATTGAGGTCGTCAATTCTTCGATATCGGCGTGGTGCTTCACTGGTACCGGCGGAAGCGTCACTTGGAGGTGTGCAGAATTCCATCTGCCCAGACCTGTCCGATGAGTCCGGAGTTGTAGTTCCGCCTGGCGAGATGCCATTCCCTTGAGGGGAATTCCTGTCGGCTCCATCATCAACACCGTTGTTGGCGATTATTGTGGACTCTGGTGTCAGACCTCCAGAAACAGGAATTGTGAAATAATCAACCGTGAAATCTTCTGGCTCCCGTTCTTGCATCCCACTGGAATCACTCCATTCCCAGCTCGCTGCCTCATCGAAGACAACATCGCGTGTCACACAGACACGCCTTGTCGTTGGATCATACATGCGATAAGCTTTGGATCCTTCCTCATAGCCAATGAAAATCATCCTCGTGCTTCGGTCTTCCAATTTCTTGAGATTCGGCTTCACTGACTTGACATAGCCAATACAGCCGAAGATACGCAGGTGCTCTACACTTGGTCGCCGGCCGTGCCATGCTTCATAAGGTGTCACCCCGTCCAGACTCTTCGTTGGTGATCTATTCAGAATATACACAGCAGTTACCACAGCTTCTCCCCAGAAATGGCCAGCAAACCCTTCGCTTTTAACATGCTGCGTGTTGTAGCAACGACGGTCTGATTTCGGCGTTCTACAACTCCGTTTTGCTGCGGAGAGTATGGTGCGGTGAGTTGGCGCTTCACTCCCTGATTTGCACAATACTCCCCGAACTCGACAGAGGTGAATTCTCCACCCCTATCGGTGCGAAGCATCTTCAATCTTCGTCCTGTCTCAACTTCGACGCCGGCCTGAAATTGCTTGATTGCCTCCACTGCTTGCCCTTTTGATGACAGTAGCCGGATCCACATAAACCGACTCATGTCATCCACGAGCAATAGAAAATACTTCTTGCCCCCCGGAGTCACTGGCGCAATCGGACCACAGAGGTCCCCATGCACCAGCTCGAGCGCCGCCTGCGCCCGGAATTTCGATTCTTGTGGGAACGACGCTCGTCGCTGTTTACCAACAAGACACCCGTTGCAGAATTGATCAACTTGCTCAAGCATTGGGAGCCCTTTCACCATCTCTTCTTGTGCAAGCTTACGGAGTGACTGGAAATTAAGATGACCATAACGAGCATGCCATCGCCAGGTCTCCTTGCTGCACACTGCCGCCAAGCATACGGGTTTTGCCAACTTCAAACTGAGAAGGTAGAGACGGTTTAAGTTTCGAGATACCTTCGCGAGCAGAATGTTATCTTGATCACGGATGGAAAGAACCCCTTCCTCTATATGAATCTTGAACCTTTGCTCGTCCAATTGTCCAATGCTAATAATGTTATTCTTCAACCTGGGGATATAGTAGACACTCTCCAGGGCACGGTGCTCCCCATTCTTGCAGACGTAGACCACAGTGCCGCGTCCACAGATTTCAACCACAGAACCGTCACCAAATTTCACGGTTCCGGTGATGTGGGTGTCAAGCTCGGCGAATGCTTTCTTGGCGCCAGACATGTGATTTGTTGCACCGGTATCAAGGTACCAGGTGTAGGGATCGAGTTCTGCAGCATCCTCCTTGAACTCAATTCCCTTGGCCTTCGACTCATTGAGATGCACCTGTTCGTCAACACTGAGTGTCGCAACACCAGCCGAGGAGAGTGCACACAGCTCTGTCATCAGGAGAGTAGGTTCTGTTAGGATGATCTCAGGCATTTGGCCCAACGGCCAAATGCCAGCCCCTTGACCGCGCCCTGATCGGGGGCGCCCAGCCCAATAGGCTGGTGGGTGTTAGCACTATTCTTGACTTGTACATGTTTTAGAGTTTTGCAAGTGTTAGCAGCGTACATGTGTGTCATGTACCTAGTATTAGTTTGAGTCTGCATGGTGATGTGTTAGTCACATGCATCCAGAGTCAGCTAGTTAGTTCCTTGTTAGTGCATGGATAAGTGTTGGCCGACGGATGGATGCTGGAGTTGTACGTCGCAGCAAGCCATGGAGTGGTGCATGCGTATGGTGCTGAAGACCAGGACTCCGGAGGTGCAGCGTGTGAGCGGCGCAACGTGAGGGCGCCGGGTCTTCAGGATCCGAAGGCTGCATACTCGTGGTCGTGGAAGGCGTGGCTGCATGGCGACCGCTTCGTGTGGATCGTGGGCGCCTGCATGTGGTGCGTGCAGTCAATCCTTGTTTCTTTAGCTAGGCTATTTAACTTGTACGCCTGTTGTTTATTTAATAAGAGCAAGCGAATACAGGAGAAAAGGCATTCGTTGCCGAAGTGTGTCTTCCAGTGTTTATTCTCTCGTGTGTGTTCGTGAGGTTCAGGCCGGCTGCTCCGACAGTGGGCCCCTGTCGCCAGCGCCATATAAACAGAGGTGGGGGCCGGGCGGCACGCACCCCAAGGTTGACCGTGCCGCCGCCACCCCACCGACAAAACCCTAAGACCGATCTAAGAGGGGGCGCTGAAGCGACGGGAAGCCCCACCGCCGTTCACCGCCGCCAGGGAGACGCCGTCGCCCGGGACACGCCGCCGAGGAGCCCGCACCTCTTCCCCGACCGTCGCTGCCCGTGCGCAGACTCCACCGAGCGAACCCGCGATGGCCACCTCCTCCTCCTCTACATCCGAAGGTCGGTACCCCTCTTCTCCCTCTCGGTATTACATCAAGAACACGAACCCTAAAGAAATGAACCCGCTAGATCTAACCTAGGAGATCCTAAAAGCTAAAGACCTAAAACTAACAATGGTATCAGAGCACCTAGGCGTAGATTTAGATGGGGAAAAGAAAAGAGATGAATCCCCCCTAACCCTAGAACAACGACCGCAGTCGGTTGACCGACGTGCGGTAAAGAAAAGAAAGAAAGAACAGAAAAGGGGAAACCCTAGATCTGAAAAGAACCGACTCACCTGGCCGTCGTCGCCGGGCCGCCGTCGTCGTCGCTGGCGTGCGGGAGATCGGCCGAGCCTTGGGCTCGCCGGCGCTCCACGTACGGGCCACCGTCGACGCGCGCTTGAACGGGCGCCGACACGGAGCCGCTCGACGGCGGCGCGCTCCCTCTCAGGGGAGCGCGCACGCCGGCGAGAAGGCCCGCGGCGGCGCCGTCGTCTTCTTCTCCGGCGGCGTGGACGTAGTCGCCGCCTCTGAGTTCGCTCGGGCGCGAGAGGAGAGGGAGAGGAGAGAAGTGATTAGGGTTACGGGGGCGTCCGCCGCGCACGGGTTTTGTTCGGGCGACTTTCGCTCGCAGCCGTCGGATGGCGACGGACGGTACAGATCGCGCCGAGCCGCGCGGGCTTTTTTTGGCCCAGGCGGGCAGAGGAATTCCCGGCCCAGACCCAGGTTGTGGCCGGGCGCAAGGGCGGCGCGACGTCCGCGCGAGCGTGGGCGCGTGAGGCACGCGAGAGAGGCCGGCCGAGCGGGCCGCACGTGAGGCCGCGGGCGCGCGCGCGTGTGGCGCGGCCGAGTGGGCCGCTCGTGAGCGAGGGAGGCCGCGCGCGCTCGGCCGCGCGGGCAGGCCGCCGTGCGCCGTGGGCCGCGCCAGCGCAGGCTGGGCCAGGCCGGGCCAAATGGCCGGTTTGAACAGTAAAATCCGATTTTTGGATTTAATGATTTTCAGAAGTATTTTTTGATGAATTTGATTGAAATTTGATCCAAATCTCTGTAAAATTTTGCACCAACATGTATATTTTTTTAGAGATTAAAAGTGTTGTGTATAATGCTTCTGAATATTGAATTATTTTTTAGAATAATTACAGTTTCCGCTGCAAAAGTTAATATTGATTGATTTTTCATTATTAAATTCGAACCAACGGGAGAATTTAATTTTGAAAAAAAAATAGATATAAATCCCAGATAATTATGATATTGTTATTTTCTGACCAACGTTGATAATAACAGTATTATAATTTTTTAATTGATGATTTTATGCATTATTTCTATTTCTGCCCAACGGTGATGTAGATTTAATGTATAGATAAAATTGATTTAATTGTATGTCGTATTTTTGACCAACGTTGGAAATAAGACATATAATTTTCCTGTTATGTTCTCACTTTATTTGAAATATTTTTCAGGAGGATACAACTTGATGAGTTGTATCAGAGAGATTCCCACTCTCAAAGGAGATAATTATGGAGAGTGGAAGAAAAAGATAGACTTAGCGTTTATCTTGGCTGAGGTGGACTGGGTCCTCACTACAGCACGTCCCACTGAGCCTATGGCACCAGTGAGGGATCAAAATGAGGATGATAGCCTGAGGTGCCAGTGAGAAAAGAAATGAGGACGACACTGCTTGGCAGAAAAGACAGAGGGACCATGCTCCCTTACAGATGTCTTATGCCCTTGAGCATAAGAAATGACTCGTTCATAACATTCACAGATGATTACTCCCGTTTTGGATATATTTATCCAATCAAAGAAAGAAATGAAGCCTTAGATAAATTCAAGATATTTAAGGCTGAAATTGAAAACCAACACGATTTAAAGATTAAGATAGTCCGATCTGATCGTGGGGGGGAGTACTACGGTCGACATACCCCATATGGACAAGTTCCTGGACCTTTTGCAAGGTTTTTACAGGAAAATGACATAGTGGCCCAGTATTCTATGCCGGGCGAACCTCAGCGAAATGGAGTAGCTGAAAGACGCAACCGTACCCTGATGGATATGGTGCGAAGCATGATGAGCTACTCCACACTCCCATTGAGTTTATGGATGGAGGCGTTGAAAACCTCCATTCATATTCTCAACAGAGTGCCTAGTAAGTCGGTGCCCAAAACACCGTACGAATTGTGGACAGGAAGAGTTCCCTCACTAAACCACTTACGTGTGTGGGGGAGTCCTGCTGAGGCTAAAGTATTTAACCCAAACCTTGGGAAGCTTGATCCCAAAACAGTAAGTTGCCATTTCATTGGCTACCCTGAAAAGTCAAAAGGTTATCGTTTCTACTGTCCAGACAGATATACAAAGTTTGTAGAAACGAGACACGCTGTCTTCTTAGAGGATGAAATGATGAGGGGGAGCATGGTAGCTCGTGAGATTGATCTTGAAGAGAAGCGGGTGTATGCGCCCACTCCGATGATTCAAGAGCCATTCTTCACACTACCTGCTGTCGCTGCACCGACGGTACAAGACACTGTGGTGCCAGCACCTGTTATTGTTCCTCCTGTGGCAACAATGAATGAGAATGAAGAACCTGTTCTTCAGGATCATATAGAACCTATTGCCACAGATGAGGGGGAGCAACAGCAGCCTCAAACAGAAGATGTACCAAATGAGGAGGCCCCGAGGAGGTCTCAAAGAATAAGAACATCAGCTATTTCTGATGATTATCAGATTTATCATACAGAGGAATTTCAAATGGAGGATGATCCCACCTCATTTGAAGAAGCCATGAGAAGCGAAAATTCCTCAAAATGGCTTGAGGCCATGGAAGAGGAAATGAGGTCTATGAAGACTAATAAAGTCTGGGACTTGGAAATTATTCCTAAAGGAGCCAAAACAGTAGGCTGTAAATGGGTCTACAAGACAAAGCTTGACTCCCAAGGGAATGTAGAAAGATACAAAGCGCGACTTGTGGCAAAAGGCTTTACGCAAAGAGAAGGGATTGATTACAATGAGACTTTTTCTCCAGTCTCATGTAAAGATTCCTTCAGAATCATAATGGCATTAGTAGCACATTATGATTTAGAGTTACATCAGATGGATGTAAAGACGGCATTTCTTAATGGGGATTTGGAGGAAAATGTTTACATGGCACAACCGAAAGGTTTTGTCGTGGAAGGAAATGAAAGAATGGGATGCCGCCTGAAGAAATCGATTTATGGGTTAAAGCAAGCTTCAAGACAATGGTACTTGAAATTTGACAGTACAATAAGAAAATTTGGGTTTAAAGAGAATGTAGAGGACAACTGTGTTTATGCAAAGTTTAAAGATGGGAAGTTTATCTTCCTAATCCTGTATGTGGATGATATCCTACTGGCTAGTAGTGATGTCAGTCTGCTACTGGAGACAAAGAAGTTTTTGTCCTCAAACTTTGATATGAAAGATCTTGGTGAAGCTTCGTTCATTCTAGGAATCGAAATTCACTGGGATAGAAACAAGGGGATATTGGGACTGTCACAAAAGGCATACATAGAGAAAGTCTTAAAGAAATTTGGTATGCATAAATGTAGTCCTTCACCTGCACCTATAGTCAAGGGCGACAGATATGGGGATTTTCAATGCCCCAGGAACCAGTATGAGATCGATCAAATGAAAGCGGTTCCATATGCTTCAGCTGTCGGAAGCTTACAGTATGCTCAAGTATGCACACACCCTGACTTAGCATTTGTTACCGGGTTACTTGGCAGATTCCAGAGCAATCCTGGAATAGAACATTGGAAATTGATAAAGAAAGTCTTGTGTTATTTGCAAGGAACAAAAGGCCTCATGATGACATACAGAAGATCAGATTCACTCCATATAGTGGGGTATACAGATTCTGATTTTGCGGGAGATGATAGAAAGTCTACATCCGGATATGTGTTCACTCTCACTGGAGGAGCTATATCGTGGAAAAGCTCAAAGCAAACCGTCACTACATCGTCCACAATGTATGCCGAGTTTGTAGCATGTTATGAGGCTACGGGGCAGGTGAACTGGCTAAAGAAGTTCATACCCAGTTTAAAAGTGGTTGACGACATCAATAGACCACTTAAGTTATACTGCGATAATGAACCCGCAGTAACGTATGCCCACAACAATAAGTCAAGTGGTGTTGCCAAACACATTAACATAAAGTACTATGTTGTGAAAGATAAAGTTCGGGATCAAATTATAAGTCTTGAGCATATAAGTACCGCAAAGATGCTAGCGGATCCGCTCACTAAAGGCTTACCACCCAACGTGTTCAGAGAACATGTAGCCGGCATGGGTTTAAGGGAAAGCCTATGATTCCTGGACTAAAAGATGGCCCAAAAGATTAAAGTAACTATTTCAGAACAGAGAGGTGTATTGTAGCTGTTGAATCTATCGGCGATTGACCGTGACGATGAGACATGTTCTATGCACTAATCTGTGATGGAATGTGTAAAGTCAAAAGTAATTAAAGATAAAGTATAGATTGAGATCAAGGGGGAGAATGTTAGGATGATCTCAGGCATTTGGCCCAACGGCCAAATGCCAGCCCCTTGACCGCGCCCTGATCGGGGGCGCCCAGCCCAATAGGCTGGTGGGCCCCTGTCGCCAGCGCCATATAAACAGAGGTGGGGGCCAGGCGGCACGCACCCCAAGGTTGACCGTGCCGCCGCCACCCCACCGACAAAACCCTAAGACCGATCTAAGAGGGGGCGCTGAAGCGACGGGAAGCCCCACCGCCGTTCACCGCCGCCAGGGAGACGCCGTCGCCCGGGACACGCCGCCGAGGAGCCCGCACCTCTTCCCCGACCGTCGCTGCCCGTGCGCAGACTCCACCGAGCGAACCCGCGATGGCCACCTCCTCCTCCTCTACATCCGAAGGTCGGTACCCCTCTTCTCCCTCTCGGTATTACATCAAGAACACGAACCCTAAAGAAATGAACCCGCTAGATCTAACCTAAGAGATCCTAAAAGCTAAAGACCTAAAACTAACAGGTTCATCTTCTGTCTGAGTCAGATTGGCTTGATCCTTGCGCTCTCGCCGCGGCTTGCGACACTCCTTCGCGTAGTGCCCGAAATTATTGCAATTGTAGCATTTCACCTTCGAGCGATCTCGCGACCCACCGCCCGTGGCAGTCTGCTTGCCGTCGCAGTCCTTTTGGAACCCTTCTTTCTTCGGGCGCCATTGCTTGTATTTGCCATTGAAGCCACTGCCTGTCTTCTTGACACCGGTTGAGGAGCCCTCCCGATCCTTCTGCTTCATGCGAGCCAGCCATTCCTCCTCCATGAGGAGAAGTTTTTCGCCTTGGTGCACACCGCTGGACTCGTCTTCGTCGCCATATCGATCATCTACTGATGATAGGCGTCCGACTAGTTCTTCCATCGGCATCGTCTTCAGATCAAGCAACTGCTCGATTGCAATTGCCACTTGCCGATACTTGGGAGGTACAACCCGTAGCATCTTCTTGATTGCTTGCTCATCTTCTAATACGCCCCCATCTCACGGATGTCGTTGACGAGGCCGGTGATGCGCATCCCGAAATCTTCAACTGATTCACCATCCTTGAACCGGATGGAATCAAACTCCTGGCGCAAAGCTTGCTGCCTCGCCTCACGTACGCGAGTGACGCCAACTCGCATCGTCTTGACAGCATCCCAGGCAGCCTTTGCGGAATCCTTTGTCGCCAGGGACCTCAGCATCTCCCGCGGCACAGCCTGGAGAATCGCTGCGAGTGCCATGCGATCTTCCCTGAAGTCGCCGTTTCCGGGCTCAATTGCACCCCATACTCCTTGGGCTTGCAAATTCACCCGCATCTGCGTAGTTGGTTCGCGTCAGCACCGGGTACTTGAGCGCCACCCCCGACTCCCTTGATGCCTGCTGGGAAGCCACCGGGATCAGCACTCCAGCCGATCCTGAGTTATCGCCGATGCCTCCCATGCTATCCCGCCTTCCAGGTGGTGTGTATTTGCTCGGCGTATTCGACATGATGGCAGGATCAAAGACACGCTCTGATACCAAATGTCAGAATTCAACACCACCAGCTGATACTTCAAGTCGCTCCACTGGTCTCTGAACTCACGCACACAACAACCTGATTTGTGGCTGTGAATAGTATCTGAATAAAATCCGGCAATAGAGTGAAACGAGTGAAGGCAGGGTTTTGCGGTGCCAGAACTCACACCTTTTCTCAGTCTCTCTATTTCATTTATTGACTCCACGATAGGAGTTAGTTACATGCAGGAAATGGCCAACGAGAATACCGGATCTCTGATCAATCACCCGAGTATCAAGTTTGGCCACAGGAAATGCAAAACTGACTGAAGACACTGTCCAACTGAATTTCGGTCACTCCGGACTATTTCCAGCGGACTCTAACTAAACATGTATGCAACCTAGAAATAGCTAGAACTATATACTTGAAAATGTGCTCAAGATTACATTTATTTCCAACATCGGGCTCCGCGCGGGCTGGTTCCGCGGTGAACAGCCCCGCCTCCGTGTGGCCAGGCACTGCAATAAATACCTCCGCGTGCTGGCCTCCGCGTCGCGCGGGCGGCCTCCGTGTTTGCAGGACTCTACGCCACACCGTCGGCCTCTACGCACCGGCCTCCATGCCACCGACCTCTCCGCTCCTCACGGGCGAGGACTTCACGAGCAAGGAATACAGCGGCAGCGCGCTGGTGATGGACGGCCGCGCAGGCTTCGGCGGTGGTGGCGCGGTGGAGCGAGCCGTGGTGGGCGACTTGGGGAGGCTCCGGCGGGCGAGGGGTGCAGCTTGATAAGTTCGGGATTCGCGGCACGAACAGCAGGGAGACCGCCTCCGCTCCAGGCAAGTTACACCCCCGCGTCGAGGTCTTCCCAGACCGCGACGAAGTCTCTCCAGACTCCACTTCGCCGGAGGACGAGCCGGCCTGTATCGGCTTTCGCAGCTGCTCCGCCCCCTTGGCCGTCGCTTTGCCAGAGCCCGAGCTGGCCGCGCCGACTGCGCCTCGGCTCCAGGGGAGTCTCCGCCGGCCTTCGACTCGACTTCGGGACGACCCCACTGGCCTTCGCTTGGCCTCACAACACTTCGACTCCGCGCGCAATAACTTCGGCGGCCCCCTACTCGACCTCTGCCCGCCTTGGGTCTGCGCATAGGGACTCCGTGCGCCTCGACCTCCGCGCACCACGGCTTCGTTGCTTCGGCCTCCGTGTACCTCGGCGTCTCCTCATCGTGGCTCCGTCGGCTGCTACAGTCACCGCCCGCCTCGGCACGCACGACCGGACCCGGTCGCCTCTCCGACAATGCCTTCAGCCTTCCCCGCCCGCATGGAAGAGCTCATGGCAAGGTACGGTAAGGTATGGAGGTGCCCGCGGTCGAGCCCGTTCCAGATCACGGAGTCCGAGTGCGCCGCACTCTGCGCAGCCGAGGACAGCCCCGACCTCCGCTCACGCCGCCCCCGCCGGGCTCTGCACCGACCCCACCACGGCGAGGTCGCCCCTGCGCCACGTCCTTCGTGACGGCAAAGCCTTCCCCGACATTGCCACAGGAGTCAAAATGAAGCATCCAGCGTTCACCCATGCATGCAGGCAATTTCAGAGCCGGAAGAGCGGGTCGAGTTGTGCGAGCCGGCCGAGTTCCGATTGGCGGCGTACGCATGTGCCAGCACGACGTACTCGCCGGTGTTCCCAAGCTGCAGCTAGGAGAAGCGTCGCGCGGCGAGCTCGACGAGCCCCAAGTCGCCATGCTGCGTAGCGCGCTCGGCCTACGCTGTAAGCGTCCGCTCTCCGCGGGCACTGTTTTCGAAGATAGGGGAACGGCGCTCTCGCCTACTTGCCTTGGCGTGCGTAGCGCCCTCGGCCTACGCCGCAAGCGCCCGCCCTCCGTGTGCACTGTTTTCAAAGGTAGGAGAACGGCGCTCTCGCCTCCATGCCTGGGCGTGCGTAGCGCCCTCGGCCTACGCCGCACGCGCCCGCTCTCCGCGGGCACTATTTTCAAAGGTAGGGAAACGGCGCTCTCGCCTCCTTGCCTTCGCGTGCGTAGCGCCCTCGGCCTACGCCGCAAGCGCCCGCTCTCCGCGGGCACTATTTTCAAAGGTCGGGGAACGGCGCTCTCGCCTCCTTGCCTCCGCTTGCGTAGCGCCCTCGGCCTACGCCGTAAGCGCCTGCTCTCCGCGCGCACTATTTTTGAAGGTAGGGAAACGGCGTTCTCGCCTCCTTGCCTGCGCGTGCGTAGCGCCATCGGCCTACGCCGCAAGCGTCCGCTCTCCGTGGGCACTATTTTCGAAGGTAGGGCAACGGCGCTCTCGCCTCCTTGCCTTGGCGTGCGTAGCGCCCTTGACCTACGCCGCAAGCGCCCGCTCTCCGCGGGCACTATTTTCGAAGGTAGGGGAACGACGCTCTCGCCTCCTTGCCTCCGCGTGCGTAGCGCCCTCGGCCTACGCCGCAAGCGCCCGCTCTCCGCGGGCACTGTTTTTGAAGGTAAGGGAAACGGCAGCATCGCCTCTACGTATCTCGCGTCCGCTCTCCACGACTTCGTCGTCCGCCTGGGAGGCCTTGCCTTGGCGAGACGGCAGCACTCCGCCGTCGGCCTTGTAGGCATCGCCTCGGCAGGACGGCACGGCTCCGGCACAGGACTCTGCCGTCCGCCTCGTAGGCATAGCCTCGGCGGGACGGCACGCTCCGGCACAGGACTCCGTCGTCAGCCTCGTAGGCATCACCTCGGCAGGGCGGCACGGTTCCGGCGCAGGACTCCGCCGTCCGCCTCGTAGGCATAGCCTCGGCAGGATGGCACGACTCCAGCGCAGAACTTCGCCGTCCGCCTCATAGGCATTGCCTCTGGCGGGACGGCACAGCTTTGGCGCAGGACTTCGCCGTCCGCCTCGTAGGCATCGCCTCGGTAGGACGGCACAACTCCAACGCAGGACTTTGCCGTCCGCCTCGTAGGCATCGCCTCGGCGAGACAGCACGGCTGCGGTGCAGCTCCGGCGTAGGACTCCGCCGTCAGCCTCGTAGGCATCGTCTCGGCAGGACGGCACAGCTTCGGCGTAGGACTTAGCTGTCCGCCTCGTAGGCATCGCCTCGGCGAGACGGCTGAAAGCATCTAGGCCCCAAAAAATATTGATTTTGGTAATTAATGACATTATGAGAATATGAGACTAATTTGTGTATTAAGTGTTTAAAAGGATTAGTCTCATAAGCAAGGAAAGAAGCTCACAAAATTTCTCACGAAGATTCAAAGATCTCAAGGGCGACAAGGTAAATAGTTTAGGTATCTATTTTATTTTTACCGGTCTTGGAGATAGGTTGGAAGACCGGATTATAGGATAGACGCCGTACTATTAAGGGGGAGCACGGTGATTGCTTGATCATGTTCAAATGTGCCCTATGGATCAATTTAGGATCATGCATACATTTAGAAATTAAATTCAAATCAAATCTGTGCATTGTCAGAAAATCCGGTAGTTCCGGTGTTAAATGTGCAGAACTACCGCTGGTCCGGAAGTACCGGGCGCCCGAGCGGAACGTTTTTTCCAGAGAGCGCCCGGACTCTGACTTAGCCTCTCGGAAAACGAAAGTACCGCGGATTGACTTGCGGAACTACCGCATGTGCGGAAGTTCCGGATACCCGTGCGGTATGTTTTTTCCAGAGAGCGCCCGGACCAGGACTTAGTCTCTCGGAAAACGGAAGTACCGCGGTTTGACCTGCGGAACTACCGCATGTGCGGAAGTTCCGGATACCCGTGCGGAACTTTATTTCCATAGAGCGCCGAGAACAACACTTAACCTCGCTGAGATCGGAAGTACCGGGTCAAGGAGCGGAACTTCCGGACTTCCGGAAGTACCGCGATTTCAACGGCGGTAGTACCGCACTCATTGACCAACGATTACTTCTGACTCACTGACATAGCCGTTCTGACCGGTCAGTAGAAATCCGGTAGTACCGCCCATATACCTGCGGTAGTTCCGGATTTCCTGACTTTTCAGGATTGTTTATTGTAACGGCTATTTGAGGTTGGTGGGGGTATAAATACATCCCCACCAGGACTTGTACTTGTTGTTGAACCTCCATTGAATACATTTGAGCCTAGAGCAACCTCTCACACCTCATTTCCACCTTTGTGCATTCAATTGAGGTAGTTGAGCCTAATTTCAAGTGCATTGCATTCTAGAGTGATCCATTTGGCACTTGAGTGTGATCAAGCCGCGGTGATCCATTCTCTTGGTGCTTGCCGGCACCTAGACGGCTTGGCGGAGGTCCGGTGATCTTCTCAAGAAGATTGTGAGAAGGCCCGGAGGATTGTGAAGGCTTGGAGCTCGCCTAACCGGAGAGAGAAAGGGCTACCGATAGTGATCGAGGTGCGTAGGCTCAATTCGTGGAGCCGGTCCGATTCGTTCGGGCTTACCTCAACGTGGACTAGGGGAGACCGGCAAGTCTCCGATCACCACGGTAAAAAGTGATCGTGTCTTTTGTGGTTTGCTCTCTTGTGTTCATTTACTTTCAAGCAACGCTCTTTATTCACATTAATTGATTGCTTGTTTAGTTAGAGTAGCATTCCTAGTCCTAGTCCATTTGTTATTGCTCTTAGGAAATTTCTTGTGCTAGTGATATCTTGAGCCTCTCTAGATTGTTTTAGGTGTGCCTTTGTTAACTTGCTCTAGTTGATTCACTAAGTTTAAAATTGCTAATTAGAATTAGACTAAAATTTTAAAACCACCTATTCACCCCCCCTCTAGTCGGCCTCCTCGATCTTACAAGTGGTATCAGAGCTTGGTCTCTCATTTTTAGACTTAACCGTCTAGAGAGAAAAGGATGGCTAGTGAGGGTATAGCAATAGGAAAGGCACCTTTCTTTGATGGCTCAAATTATGCTTATTGGAAAATTAGGATGTCTATCTATTTGAAGGCCATGAGTCCTCAAATTTGGAAAGTCGTAAATGAGGGTTATGTCATGGCTCTTGATCCGGATCACCCAACGGAACAAGACACGCGTAACGCTCATTTAGACGCGCAAGCCATGAATGCCCTATTTGGAGCTTTGAACGCGGATGAGTTCAATAGAGTGAGCAATCTTGAGACGGCTCACGCTATTTGGACTACCCTTTCGGAAATACACGAAGGGACATCCATGGTCAAAGAGGCCAAATTGCATCGGCTTAGGATCAAATATGAGACATTCACAATGTTGCCCCATGAAGACATCAATGAGATGTACTCAAGGCTCAACAATATCGTGAATGAGCTCAAAGGCCTTGGAACTAACCTTCCCGATCTTGATATTGTTCGAAAGATGCTTAGGGCCTTGCCGGAGAAATATGAAGTGTTGGTGACACTCTTCCTCAACTCACCGGAGTTAGCAAGAATGACACCAAATCAATTGTTGGGCAACCTCATCACCAACGAGCTCTACAAGAAGGACAAGGAAGAACTCTTGGAGCAATCTTCTTCCAAGAGCAAGAAGATCACCGCCTTCAAGGCTAAAGCGGTGATGAGTGAAGAATCCGAAAGTGATGATGAGGAAGACACCGAAGAAGAGTTTGCGCTTCTAGTGAGAAGAATGAAGAAATTCATGAGGAGGCGTCCAAATCGAAGCACAAGCTATGAGAAGACCAAGAAGGGACATTCCTCCTCCAACAAGAAGTATAGCAACATTCGTTGTTATGAGTGTGATGAGAAGGGGCACATCGCCTCTCAATGCCCTACAAAGAAGGATGACAAGGAGAAGTCATCAAAGAAGAAGAGCTACAACGGCAAGAAGAAGCTTTTCAAGAAGCTTCACAAGGATGGCAAGAACGAAGCCCATATTGGTGAGTGGGACTCCGAAGAGGAGTATTCGGACTCTGACTCAAGCGAGGACGAATCTCCCAAGAAGAATGGGCTTGTGGGCATTGCAATCAAGGTGGCTCCATCATTATTCTCCACTCCTACATGCCTTATGGCTAAAGGAGAAAAGGTAAAATTGCTTGACGATGATGAGCCTTCATATGATGATTTGATGGATATGTTAGTTGAATTGAATGAATTTCTTGGAAAAGAAAAATCAAAATTTAAGGTCTTAAAGAGAGAGCACATCTCTCTCAAAGACGCTTATGAGGAGCTAAAGGAAGCTCATGATTTGCTTCTCCAAGAAAATCATAAATCTAGTACTAGTATTGGAGTTACTTGTAATATCTTAAATGAAATGTCTAGTATGGAAACTTCAAAATCTAGCATATCTACATGTTGCGATGATTTACTTGCCATGCCTTGTTCATCTAGTATAGATTCTAGAAATGCTTTAAATCTTGTTCATGATGATGTTATTGCTAATGAAAACAAGAATTTAAAGGAACAAGTGCTAAAATTGAACAAAAGTTTAGAAAGAGCTTACAAGGGAAAAGAAACCCTTGATAAGTTGCTAAGTGATCAAAGATGCTCTTTTAACAAAGAGGGACTTGGATATGTCCCCAAAAAGGGTAAGAAGCCGGTATACAAGCCTCCAAGGTTTGTAAAGGAGAATGGTAAGTATTGCACAAAATGCCGGTGTGTTGGACATGCTCAAAATGATTGCTCTAATAATAACATACATTCCATTGGTTTATATGATTCTTGCTATATGCTTAAAAAGTCTAACCTCTAATAATAACAAAGGAAATCCATTTGGGTACCCAAAACCTTGGTCACTAACCTCCAAGGACCCAAACAAATTTGGGTACCTAAAAGAGCTTGATTTTCTTTTGTAGGTGAACTACAAAACCGGTGGAAGGCATTGGGTGTTGGATAGCGGTTGCACTCAACACATGACCGGAGACCGGAAGATGTTCACCACATTTGAGAGTGGAAGCAATGACAAGATCACATTTGGAGATAATAGCAAAGGAAAGGTATTAGGATTGGGTAAAATTGCTATCTCAAACGACCTTTCAATTTCTAATGTATCACTAGTTGAAACACTGAATTTTAATTTGCTATCCGTTGCTCAATTATGTGATCTAGGCTTAACATGCACATTCTCAAAAGAAAATGTTGTCATATCAAAAGATAATAATAATGATCTAGTTTTTAAAGGCTTTAGATTTGGGAATCTCTATTTGGTAGATTTTACTTCAAATGAGTCTTGTTTGAAAACTTGTTTAATTGCAAAAACCTCTTTGGGTTGGTTGTGGCATAGAAGGCTAGGTCATGTAGGAATGATTCAACTTAAAAAGCTTTTTAAGCATGACTTAGTGGTTGGCTTGAAGGATGTGAAGTTTGAGAAAAATCGACTTTGTAGTGCTTGTCAAGCCGGAAAACAAGTCGCTAATTCTCACCCTTTCCAAAAGTATCATGTCAATTTCTAGGCCATTAGAGCTCTTACATATGGATTTGTTCGGGCCAACAACCTATAAGAGCATTGGAGGAAATAGCTATTGTTTAGTCATTGTGGATGATCACTCTAGATATACATGGGTCTTCTTCCTAAATGACAAAATGAATTTGATTTTAAAATAAAGAAAATTAGAAGTGACAATGGTTCCGAGTTCAAAAATACAAAAGTTGAAGACTTTTGTGATGACCTTGGAATAAAGCACGAACTTTCCACAACCTACACTCCGGAGCAAAATGGAGTTGTAGAAAGGAAAAATCGAACATTAATTGAAATGGCTAGGACAATGCTTGATGAATATAATACTTCCGACAAGTTTTGGGCGGAAGCCATTAACACCGCATGTCATGCCATAAATCGCCTCTATTTACATCGACTTTTGAAAAAGACTTCCTATGAGCTTCTTGTTGGAAGAAGGCCGAACATCTCTTACTTTAGAGTATTTGGTTGCAAATGCTATATTCTAAGAAAAGGTGTTCGGCTCTCAAAATTTCAAAGTCGGTGTGATGAAGGCTTTCTTTTAGGCTATTCTTCAAATAGCAAAGCTTATAGGGTCTTTAATAAAAATTCGGGTTTAGTGGAAGAATCTTGTGATGTCCAATTTGATGAAACTAACGGCTCTCAAGAAGAGCATGAGAACTTGGATGATGTAGGAGATGAAAGTCTTCGCAAGGCAATGGAGAACATGCAAATCGGAGACATCAAGCCAAAAGAGGATCCAACATCACCAAGCTCATCAAGACAAGTGGAACCACCCTCCTCTTCCACAACAAATGATGTTCAAGTCATAGAAGATGAAGAAAAGGATCAACCGCAAAATACCTTCAAAATTCACAATGCCATAGCCAAGGATCATCCAATTAATCAAATATTGGGTGATGTGAGTAAGGGTGTTCAAACTCGCTCTAGAGTAGCTTCATTTTGTGAACACTATTCTTTTGTATCTTCACTTGAACCTAAGCGTGTAGAAGAAGCATTAGATGATCCGGATTGGATAAATGCTATGCATGAAGAGTTGAACAATTTTGCTCAAAACGATGTTTGGACTTTGGTGGAGAGACCCAATGAGCACAATGTCATTGGTACAAAATGGGTCTTCCGGAACAAACAAGATGAGAACGGAATTGTGGTAAGAAATAAAGCAAGGTTAGTAGCTCAAGGTTATACTCAAGTCGAGGGGTTAGATTATGATGAGACATTTGCACCCGTTGCTAGACTTGAATCAATTAGAATCTTGCTTGCTTTTGCATCATGCTTTGATATTAAATTATTTCAAATGGATGTCAAAAGTGCATTTCTAAATGGAACAATTTCCGAATTAGTATTTGTAGAACAACCCCCGGGATTTGAAGATGCTAAATATCCTAATCATGTGTATAAATTATCAAAGGCGCTATATGGTTTAAAGCAAGCTCCTAGAGCTTGGTATGAGCGCCTTCGTGACTTCCTTGTGTCTAAAGGCTTTAAAATTGGTAAAGTAGACACAACTCTATTCAGAAAAATTATTGAAGATGATTTCTTTGTATGTCAAATATATGTTGATGATATTATATTTGGTTCTACTAATCAAGATTTTTGCAAAGAATTTGGTGAGATGATGTCTAGGGAATTCGAGATGTCAATGATTGGTGAGCTAAGCTACTTCCTTGGACTTCAAATCAAACAACTTAAAGATGGGACATTTATAAGCCAAACAAAGTATGTGAAGGATCTACTCAAGAAATTCGGAATGGAAGAAGCCAAACCTATCAAGACACCCATGGCAACCAACGGGCATCTAGACCTCAACGAAGGAGATAAGTCGGTAGATTTAAAGCTTTATAGATCCATGATTGGTAGTTTGCTTTACCTTACCGCATCTAGGCCCGACATTATGTTTAGTGTTTGCATGTGTGCACGTTTTCAAGCTTCTCCAAAAGAGTGCCATTTAGTGGCTGTAAAGAGGATTCTAAGATATTTAAAACATTCCTCAAGCATAGGGCTTTGGTTTCCCAAAGGTGCAAAATTTGAATTAATTGGATATTCGGATTCCGATTATGCGGGTTGTAAAGTGGATAGAAAAAGCACCTCGGGTGGTTGCCAATTTCTAGGAAGGTCTCTAGTATGTTGGTCATCCAAGAAACAAAATTCCGTAGCCCTTTCAACCGCCGAAGCCGAATATATCTCCGCGAGTAGTTGTTGTGCTCAATTGCTTTGGATGAGGCAAACATTGTTGGATTATGGGATTAAATTTGGTAAAATGCCTCTTTTGTGTGATAATGATAGTGCCATCAAAATATCCAACAATCCCGTTCAACACTCAAAAACCAAGCATATAGATATACGCCACCATTTCTTGAGAGATCATGTGAGCAAGGGAGATATTGAAATTAGCCACATCCGAACCGAAGATCAATTAGCGGACATTTTCACCAAACCATTAGATGAAAGCCGCTTTTGCAAATTGAGGAATGAATTAAATGTCATAGACTACTCAAATATAGCTTGAAATCAAATTTCATTCAATTCTGCTCATTTGGTGCACTTGTGTGGAATTTCAATGGATTTTCTCCTATTTTTGTTAAAAATTTGATTATTTTCATAAAAATTAGTTTCAAAGTATAGCAATAGCTAAATTAATGCATAATGATCCTAAATGACTTCAATTGGGTGCAAAACTAGGGATCATTTGCAAAATTTCAAGTTCTAAAGTTCAATTCCTGAAAAGTCCCAGAAAATCCGGAACTACCGCAGTTCATTGTGCGGTACTTCCGCTCTTGATAGAAAAACCGGAACTACCGCAGTGTAATCCGCGGAACTTCCGGAATTTCTGTGAAAACGGTACTACCGGCGTGTTACGCACGGTACTACCGCCCTCTGCGGGATTTAATGCGGTTTCCAAAACCGTCGATCCCCTGCCGTTTCTCTCTCTCCTCTTTAATTCCTTTTCCTCTCTCTCTCCTCGTTTCTCCTCTCCCAAACCGCAGCCGCCTCCTCCTCTCTTCCTCTCCTCTCTTCAAACTCTCTCTCCCAAAACTCCTCCTCCTCTTCCGATCTTCGAATCCGAGGGGAGTTTTTCGTTTTTGGGTGATTCCTTGCTCTCCCAGGGTTCCTCTCCTTCGACTCCACAAGGTAAATCGGATCAAATCCCCTTTATCTTGTTCTAAGGACCCTAGGGTTGAATTAGGTCAAAATTTGAAATGTAGTGATTTTTGCTAAGATTTCTTTGGATAAAATGATATATTTGGGGTATTATAATGTTTTGACATGCATGCATTGGATTCAATCCAAGAAATACCCCAAAAGATTCAATCTTTAACATGCCCTAGAAATGCCCAGAAAAACCGGAACTACCGGTCGAGCGGCCGGAACTACCGGGGATCCGGAAGTTCCGCACGTTTAACGCCGGAACTACCGGACTTCCCGGAAGTTCCGCAGTTTTGCCGTCGGTACTTCCGTTTTTCCTGGAACAGCAGAAACTCATTACCTTCAATTTCAAACCTATTTTTCAATTATCCCATCTCACTCCTTGTTTATCCTAATCTATCTTTGAAGATGCCGAGGATGAAGAACGCCTCTCACAAGACCTATGGGGGCCATGCAGGCCAATCCTCCTCTCGCGCCCCTCCGCCGGCGCATGACTCCGAGAATGACTCAGAGGACACTCACGAGAGCGGCTCCGAGGCCTCGCATGAGACCGAGGAGTATGCAGTGTCAGATGAGGAGATGCCTGAGATCATTGCAGATGCAGAAGTGGATCTCGCTAAGATCACCAACGAGGACTATGCTATCTTGCGTCGTCGCAGTCAGTATGTCCGTCCTCGCGACTCTCAAAACCCAGAATTCCATTCCAAGTTTCAGGAGAAAGTGTACCGAGAGATGTATGGTCCTGCTCGCAAGTTTGCTGCTCACAAGTATGTGGATTGGGATCACTTGTCACAGATTGACAAGTTTAATGGCGCTTATCAACTTTTTCAGCAAGCTGGGATCCATCACATTGTTGCCTTCAAGTGCGACTACATGGACAATATGGTACGACAGTTCTATGCTACCTTGTATATCTCTCCTGACTTTGAGCGCTTGTGTTGGATGACTGGAACGCAGCTCATTGAGTGCACTAAGCACGAGTTTGAGTTGGCACTTGGGACTGAGACCAGTGCTTATGAGAAAGTGTTCAGCAGGCCTGCTCTTCCCATTGCTGCTTTTTCAGAGTATTATGACCCGGCAGCTGAACAAGAGCTAGGGACGACAATTGGACTTCTCCCTATTCCCAGTCTTGCCAATAGGATCATCAACCACACCATTTTTCCCAAGAGTGGAAATTTTGACGCTATTCGTGGTCATGCTTGGAATGTAATTGACTACATTATGCGCGGTCAGAAATTTGATGTGGTGGATCTTATCATCAGGGGGATCGACGCCAATAAGAATGACAAGCAGAAGAGGATTAACTTTGCACCATTTATTATGGCTTTGATCATTCAGAAGATTGGATACCGAGGAGCTCTCTGCTCTCCGCACAAGCCATATAAGCCTCGCGCAGAGGCCCCTGTTCCTGCTCCTGCTCGTGCTCGTGCTCAGCCTCAGCCTCAGGCAGCAGCTGTTCCTCCTTCCCAGGGCGAGGGTGATGTGTCCTTGTCTTAGATCTACTCCACCATTCTCAGGCTTGAGGAGCGTCAGGATGTCTTGATCTCCTCTGTGGCTTCTCTTGGCGATCGCGTCTCATCCTTGGAGAGTGCAGTTCGTCTGCCGTCTCCGGTTCACTATAGTCGCACTCATCGTCGTCGCGGTCCTCCTTCTCCTAGTGCAGCTCAGGATTAGTTTTTCCTTTTGGTACTTTGATGCCAAAGGGGGAGAATGAAGCAAGGAGAAGAAGTTTAAGTTATCTATCTATTTGGCTTTGTAATAAATTATGGTATAATGAACCATGTGATGCTTATGGATGTTTATTTTTAATTTCCGATGCATTGTAATGAACTTTGTTTGGATCTCTTGCTCTAAATGCAATGCAATGCTATTTACTTGTCTATGCGTATCCTTGAATTCTGATAAATATGCTTTAATGCTATACTGTGATCATGCTTGCTCTCGTTTTATCAATAGAATTCATGCAAATCTTCATAAAATGTTATGCACATATTTAGGGGGAGCTCTTTCTTATAAATTGCTAAATTGCAAAAAATTCTTTATGTTCTAAATTGGCAATATTTCAAAAATCTTGTGATATACAACTTGCAAACAAGGAGTATATCCAAATCTTAAATTCTTCTCAAAATTTGCTTATGTTGTCATTAATTACCAAAAAGGGGGAGATTGAAAGCATTTAGGCCCCTAAAAATATTGATTTTGGTAATTAATGACATTATGAGAATATGGGACTAATTTGTGTATTAAGTGTTTAAAAGGATTAGTCTCATAAGCAAGGAAAGCTCACAAAATTTCTCATGAAGATTCAAAGATCTCAAGGGCGACAAGGTAAATAGTTTAGGTATCTATTTTATTTTTACCGGTCTTGGAGATAGGTTGGAAGACCGGATTATAGGATCGATGCCGTACTATTAAGGGGGATCACGGTGATTGCTTGATCATGTTCAAATGTGCCCTATGGATCAATTTAGGATCATGCATACATTTAGAAATTAAATTCAAATCAAATCTGTGCATTGTCAGAAAATCCGGTAGTTCCGGTGTTAAATGTGCGGAACTACCGCTGGTCCGGAAGTACCGGGCGCCCGAGCGGAACGTTTTTTCCAGAGAGCGCCCGGACTCTGACTTAGCCTCTTGGAAAATGGAAGTACCGCGGATTGACTTGCGGAACTACCGCATGTGCAGAAGTTCCGGATACCCGTGCGGTATGTTTTTTCCAGAGAGCGCCCGGACCAGGACTTAGTCTCTCGGAAAACGGAAGTACCGCGGTTTGACCTGCGGAACTACCGCATGTGCGGAAGTTCCGGATACCCGTGCGGAACTTTATTTCCAGAGAGCGCCGAGAACAACACTTAACCTCGCTGAGATCGGAAGTACCGGGTCAAGGAGCGGAACTTCCGGACTTCCGGAAGTACCGCGATTTCAACGGCGGTAGTACCGCACTCATTGACCAACGGTTACTTCTGACTCACTGACATAGCCGTTCTGACCGGTCAGTAGAAATCCGGTAGTACCGCCCATATACCTGCGGTAGTTCCGGATTTCCTGACTTTTCAGGATTGTTTATTGTAACGGCTATTTGAGGTTGGTGGGGGTATAAATACATCCCCACCAGGACTTGTACTTGTTGTTGAACCTCCATTGAATACATTTGAGCCTAGAGCAACCTCTCACACCTCATTTCCACCTTTGTGCATTCAATTGAGGTAGTTGAGCCTAATTTCAAGTGCATTGCATTCTAGAGTGATCCATTTGGCACTTGAGTGTGATCAAGCCGCGGTGATCCATTCTCTTGGTGCTTGCCGGCACCTAGACGGCTTGGCGGAGGTCCGGTGATCTTCTCAAGAAGATTGTGAGAAGGCCCGGAGGATTGTGAAGGCTTGGAGCTCGCCTACCCGGAGAGGGAAAGGGCTACCGATAGTGATCGAGGTGTGTAGGCTCAATTCGTGGAGCTGGTCCGATTCGTTCGGGCTTACCTCAACGTGGACTAGGGGAGACCGGCAAGTCTCCGATCACCACGGTAAAAAGTGATCGTGTCTTTTGTGGTTTGCTCTCTTGTGTTCATTTACTTTCAAGCAACGCTCTTTATTCACATTAATTGATTGCTTGTTTAGTTAGAGTAGCATTCCTAGTTGTAGGACCGAAATGGCGACAGAGGGGGGGGTGAATGTCGATCTTTAAAAATCGCCCCCAACACGTACCTTCTTCTTCAATAGCTATGGGAGCTATGAAGTTAGAAGACCAGTGCTATCACTACACTCCAGCAGGAAAACCACAAAAACTGAGAACCGCAAACGAGAAGAAACAAATCGGGAAAAACTGGCCTCGGACGGAAGTACCGCAGGGTCGGGCGGAAGTACCTCTGGGCCGAGCGGAAGTTCCTCTCGAGAAAAACAGCAAGCAGGATTTTCAGGCTGGAACTTTGAGACTTCGGATTTTTGGCTAAAAAGAAGGTTTGCTCTCAATCTTTTTGATCCAAGGCCTTACTACAACATACTAAATAGTAAGGGGACCTTGGGAAACAAGAGAATCAAATCAAGAAGCAAGAATTTCAGATTATGGGTAAAAATCTGAATTTTTGCACAACTCGAGCCAAAAATCAAATTGCTTCCAAACCTTTGATCCTATGGCCAAGAGATTTTGCAGATATATTAGCAATAGCCATAGAACCCTCCAGACCAAATCTCAGCCCACTTCCTTGAGAGAATCAAAAACGAGCTCAAACCCTAGACTAGAAACTCAGGGGAGACCAAGAACAGAGGAGCCCAAAACTTGAAATCTGAGAATCAAACCAAGTTTGCTCTAGGGATTAAATAGCCAAATGGCTTTTGAGCATCACCCATGTCATAGCAACCCATTTTGGCACTCTCCAGCAAGCAAGAACTCAAAACAAGGAAAATCAAGAAATCTCCAAAATGGGCTACGAAGGAAGAACACAGAGCACGGGAATAAAACTTCAGATTCTCATTTCTTGAATCACAGCAAATACAGGCGAGTCCCGATACCCCGTCTTGATACAAAGGAAGGATTACAATCTCTCAACTCATCCTCTCCCTCACCTCAACTCAAGAACACACACACACATCCATGGAGGGAGGAAGAACACACACTCTGTTCTACCACCTAGAACACATCGTAGGGGACAGAGGGAGCACCAAGCTCTGTCACCTCTACCAACTCACCAACTAAAGCCTAAAGCCTAAAGCATCCACTAAAGACTCTTTTGACTCTAGCAAACCCTAATTCCACCCAAGTGCTCAAAGAGGTCATGCAGCCCCTCCTCTCCTTTTATAGCGTCTGGCTAACGGGTCTCCGCCCCGTTACGCCCGCTACGTCCAACGGAGCCCGCTCCCGCTTGTGCAACCTTGCGAATTTCCCGATTCGCCCCTCCTGCACCTTCTGGGAAGCTTCCGATGCTCCTTGCCTCGCACGCCTCGCAACCACCTCGAGTCCACATCGTCTTCGACACATCCCGACGGTTCTGACCTCAGCGCCACCTGCGCCTAGTCCGGTCCTCCGTGTCTCGCCACGACTCCACTCGACGTCCTGCAGTCACACAGACAAGAACCACGTCAAATAGCACCGCTCGACACATGAAAGCATACATACCATTATACTTACCATTGCCGAAGTCCAAACCTGTCAAAACATTAGAATATGCATCCTAAGCCCTAATGACCAGGTTTGACCAAAGTCCGACCGAGCCCGATTGCCCACGCAACGACTCGACTCCGAACCACTCAAACCAAACTCAACTGTCCTAAACCCTTGTCAATTACTCATCACTCTCATGGAGCACGTGTTGGAAATATGCCCTAGAGGCAATCATAGAGATGATGATATTTCGTTGTATCCATGATTTAATAAATGTTCCTTGAATATTGCCTTTGTATTGATTAACAAGTATGTGACTTGTTTGTGAAACTCTTTACTTGTATGGTTATTCTAAAGTTGTCCCTAGTCGAAGTTCATATGTGGTCACACGTGAATAATGGATTAGCACATGTATCGGTTGATGACCATGTTTCACAGGTCATAGACATGGAGATGTCAAACCAATAATGTGGACACATGTTTAGAACATGGGGTTGGACCGACCCAACATGAGACATAACAATTATACTTATGGTTCTCTCTCTACACAATGTGTACGCCTTGTCCTTAGACCTGAGATTGTCGCATGTACTTGAGATGTGAATCGACCTACTTAGGGGCTATCAAACGCTGCTCCGTAACTGGGTAGTTATAAAGGTAGCTTTCGGGTTTGTCATGAAGCATGCTGCGAGGCATGGTCAGTCGAGATGGGATTTGCCCTCTCTACCTGAGAGAGATATCTCTGGGCCCCTCGAGTGATCGGATCCAGAAATGCATGGCCATGCTACTTAAGGTTAAGAGTTAACCTAGTAAGGGATTCCGGATCACAGGATCGAGAAAGAGTGGTCAGCTTGGAGCTCGACCAAATATCGTGAGGCAAAGGGATTGGCATGTACATAAAGTTGTGATGGTTCGTTCGATATGATCTTTATGTATGTTTAGGAGTTGGCACGTCTTGCTAGAGGCCGCTACCAACTATTGACCGAGTAGGTAAACTCGTGTCATGTCTAAACATACGTGAACCCATAGGGTCACACACTTAAGGGCTGAAGCCTAATTCGGATTGGATCCGGGTTGGACTGGGTATTGAGTCCTAATGGGCCTCCATTCGCTGAAGCCCATTATAAGGACGTCTATAAAAGGAGGGCTAGGGCGCACAGGGTTGGGAGAATTTTTTTCCGTGACCTCCTCAAACCCTGGCCGCCACCCCTCCCACGCCCTGGGCGCTCGCTCGGATCTAGTAATCCGGCGTGCGTCGCTTCCTCCCGTACGTGTGGATACCTTTTGGCGGCGCTGCATCTGTAGCGTTTGGACGAACCGCAAGAGAGGAGTTGTACGTTGGACGCCGCGACGAGGACGAGGAAGTAGTACGACTACTCTGCCCCGACGTGCTGCATCGACGTAGTACGACTACTCTGCCCCGACGTGCTGCATCAATTCCGCACCTGCGCGTCTAGTGGTAATTCCGTGATCTATAACTGCAGTGATCTTGGTTTACGGGCATAATTTTTATTAATTTGCGCTAGCGTAGCCTACCCGTAGTCCTTCAGTGGTATCAGAGCCAGGTTGTCATGTTATAGGTTCGGGTGATTTGCATATGGCGATATGTAAGTCGTTATGATCGATGTGATCGATTGTATAGTTCTGGTAATGGATAGATCTGGTTTCCGTGATCATTCTGCTAAGGTCGTGCCACAACATACCCCTACCGGTCGGTATCACCATCGGGGTAGACAGTGACACGTAAAACCGATTGCGGAATGCGAAGATCAATATGATTGGTCGAATCGGAACCTAGATTAATAATCGATATTCCGTGATTGTGCTGCTAAGGTCGTGCCACAACATACCCCTACCGGTCGGTATCACCATCGGGGTAGACAGTGACACGTAAAACCGGTTGCGGTACGCGAAGATCAATGCAAATTGGTCGAATCGGAACAATAGTCGATTTGGGGTAAATATGATTTGCCGATCAAAATCCTAAGTAAAATCCTAAGTAAAAACCGCGAGGGGCGCTGCCCCTTCGAACCCCGCGGGGGGAAACCCCCTCGACCCCCTTATCCGGTAGATTGCGAATCTATGCATAACTTGTTTTTGCAGGATGTATGTGACCAGTATGGCCTAATGTGTATGTGATGCATTTTATAATATTTTCATGACCTGCGTGTCGTGGGTTCGGCAACACGGCTGGAGCCATAGTGTTGTCAAAGTATTGTATTAACGGCCTGCGTGCTGACTTGTGATGATTCCTTGTATCCATGTATTTGATTACTAGCTGTTATGAGTAATAGCTTATATTAGTACTCGGAGGACACATCACTTGGAGGGATGGCACACATTAACCATGGAGATGGAGATCATCATGGTGGACAGATTCTATGGCGATGGAGATCACCATGAGAAAATGGGCCATACTGAGTCACAACTGTGTGAATGCTATTCCTGTTTGTTTTACTCCTATGCATGTTTGAATGGTAGAAGTATAACGATCCCTCACAAAATGTTAAGTTAAACATATGCCCTCCCAACTAAACCCTGCACCATCCCATGTCTTGTAAATTGATGGTGGGTCTATAAAATTAGGGCACCATCGACTTTCCTTGACTAGATGGGTTTGTATCGGATACATACATGCATAAGGGTTGGTGAACTTAACAAGGTTATCATAAAGGTTATGGGCCTTGGGGCATAAAGGTTGGGCGCCGAGGCATAGAGATGTCACCCAACAACAAGAGTCATATAGAGATATGATTAGTAAGGTGTTACTTACCGAATTACCTTGTCTCCTAGCGGTGATGCAAAAGCTCACTAGTAGACTAGTTAATTGCGGATCTTGAATTGCTAAGAATCAATAGAGGGATATTGATTTTAGTGGGAGTACATTCTATTAAATTTGTTTAATACAGTTTACTCTATCATGGTTCTATTTGTCTTAGTATTTTGCATTTTCTGTTGTAGATCAATGGCATCTAACAACCGCGCACACCCTTTTGCTTTGCGATCGATTCTTGAGAAAGAAAAATTAAATGGAACAAACTATTCGGACTGGGTCCGTAACCTGAGAATTGTTCTCAGGGCAGATAAAAAGGAACACGTTCTAGACACCCAAATCCCAGAAGAACCTGCTGACAATGCGACTGCTGCTGTTAAAAATGCCTACAAGAAAGCATGTGATGACTCTCTTGAGATTAGCTGTCTTATGCTTGCATGCATGGAACCTGACCTTCAAAAGCAGTTTGAGGATCAGGAAGCGTATGATATGATCATGGCGCTTAAGGACATGTTCCAGACACAGGCCAGGACTGAAAGGTTCAATGTGTCTAAGGCTTTTCTGGAATGCAAGTTAACAGAAGGTGCACCCGTAGGCCCACATGTGATCAAAATGGTTGGTTACAGTCAGACTTTGGATAAACTTGGTTTTCCAATTAGCCAAGAGTTGGCAACTGATTTCATTTTGGCGTCTTTACCACCTAGCTATGGACATTTCATTTCGAACTACCATATGCATGGGGTGGAAAAGGGCCTTAATGAGCTTTGTGGGATGCTCAAAACAGCAGAGAGTGACATTAAGAAGTGTGCAGGGCCTAGCCATGTGATGGCTGTGCAGAACAAGTCTAGCTTCAAGAAAAAGGGTAAGAAGCCATGGGCAAAGAATAAGGGCAAGGCTAAAGATATGATCTCAAAGCCAACGCCTAAGCCTAAAGCTGGACCTGGAGCTGAGACAGTATGCTACTATTGTAAAGAGACTGGCCACTGGAAGAGAAACTGCAAGAAGTACATGGATTCTGAGGAATGCAAGAAGAATGCTGGAAGTAAGACTTCCACCCATGGTACACTTGTCATAAATGTTTTAGACATTTTTCTTGCTGATTCTCCTATTAACTCTTGGGTATTTGATACCGGATCAGTTGCTCACATTTGCAACTCGATGCAGGGGCTAATAAGAAGTAGAGGAGTCGCAAGAGGTGAAGTTGATTTTCGCGTCGGAAATAAAGCAAGGGTTGCTGCGTTGACCGTCGGCACCATGCAACTTCAGCTTCCTTCAAGATTTATTATGGAATTGAATAATTGTTATTATGTTCCTAGTATGAGTCGAAACATTTTATCTCCCTCATGTTTGATGAGAGATGGTTATTCATTTGCAAGTAAAGACAATGGTTGTTTGATCTCTAAAAATGAAATGTTTGTGGCTTTTGCGCCCATTGTGAATGGGTTATTTATTTTAAATCTTGATGATGCGCCCATCTTTAACATAAATGCTAAAAGACTTCGACCTAATGATTTGAATCCCACCTATGTTTGGCATTGTCGTTTGGGTCACATAAGTGAAAAGCGCATGAAGAAGCTCCATGATGATGGTCTTCTAACTTCGTTTGATTTTGAATCATACGAGACATGTGAAGCTTGTTTGCTTGGTAAGATGACCAAGTCACCTTTCAAAGGTTCTTTTGAGAGGGCTTCAGACTTGTTGGAAATCATACATACTGATGTATGTGGACCAATGAGCACGACTGCTAGAGGTGGATTTCATTACTTCATAACTTTCACTGATGATTTTAGTAGATATGGCTATGTCTACTTAATGAAGCATAAGTCTGAAACTTTTGAAAAGTTCAAAGAGTTCCAGAATGAGGTTGAAAATCAACGTGCCAAGAAAATTAAGGCTCTGCGATCTGATCGTGGTGGCGAGTATTTGAGTCATGAATTTAGCAATCATCTGAAGAGTTGCGGAATTGTTCCACAGCTAACACCGCCCGGAACGCCTCAAAGAAATGGGGTATCCGAGCGGCGTAATCGGACCTTGTTGGACATGGTTCGATCGATGATGAGCCAGTCAGATCTACCATTATCATTTTGGGGTTACGCTCTAGAAACAGCAGCTTTCACACTTAATAGGGTACCGTCTAAATCCGTAGTTAAGACACCATATGAGATATGGACTGGGAAGAGTCACAGTTTGTCTTTTCTAAAGATTTGGGGATGTGAGGCGTTTGTCAAGCGACTACAGTCGGACAAGCTCACACCCAAGTCGGATAAATGCATTTTCGTGGGATATCCGAAGGAAACCTTTGGATATTACTTCTACAACCGACTAGAGGGCAAAGTGTTTGTCGCTCGAAGTGGTGTTTTCCTAGAGAAAGAGTTTCTCAACAGGGAGACAAGTGGAAGAACGGTGCAACTTGAAGAGGTTCAAGATGAACCAATCGGGAAGACTCGACGAATGATGCCCACGTGGCAGAACAAGTTGAGGAACCCATGGCAAAGGAAGCACCACCACCACGAAGGTCGGAAAGGCTCCGCAATGCGCGAGATATGTTATTGTTAGACAATGATGAGCCTACGACCTATGCGGAAGCAATGATGGACCCAGACTCTGAGAAATGGCAAAGTGCCATGAGATCCGAGATAGCATCCATGGGAGACAATCAAGTTTGGAACTTGGTTGACCCGCCTGATGGTGTTAAAACCATAGAGTGCAAATGGATCTATAAAAAGAAGATTGATATGGATGGAAATGTTCATATCCATAAAGCTCGACTTGTCGCAAAAGGTTTTCGGCAAGTTCAAGGAGTTGACTACGATGAGACCTTCTCGCCTGTAGCGATGCTTAAATCTATACGGATCATTCTAGCTATTGCTGCATATTTCGACTATGAGATATGGCAGATGGATGTCAAAACGGCTTTCCTTAATGGAAATTTAACCGAGGACGTGTATATGATACAGCCCGAGGGTTTTGTCGATCCAATCAATGCTAGAAAAGTATGCAAACTTCAAAAATCCATTTACGGATTGAAGCAAGCATCTCGGAGTTGGAACATTCGTTTTGATGAAGTGGTCAAAGGGTTTGGCTTCATCAAAAACGAAGAAGAATCTTGCGTTTACAAGAAGGCAAGTGGGAGCTCGCTCGTATTTCTAATCTTATATGTAGATGACATATTACTGATTGGAAATGATATTCCTATGCTCGAGTCCGTTAAGACCTCACTGAAAAATAGTTTTTCAATGAAGGACTTAGGGGAAGCGGCATATATTTTGGGTATTAAGATCTATAGAGATAGATCAAAAAGGCTAATAGGATTAAGCCAGAGTACTTACATTGACAAAGTGTTGAAACGGTTCAACATGGAGGAGGCAAAGAAAGGGTTCTTGCCCATGTCTCATGGCATAAATCTTGGCAAGACTCAGTGTCCTTCGACAACTGATGAGCGAGATCGCATGAGTAAGATTCCATATGCTTCGGCCATTGGATCTATCATGTATGCTATGATATGTACTCGCCCAGATGTTTCCTATGCTCTAAGTGTTACGAGCAGATACCAGGCTGATCCCGGTGAGAGTCACTGGACAGCGGTTAAAAACATCCTCAAGTATTTGAGAAGAACTAAGGATGTGTTCCTAGTCTACGGAGGTGAGGAAGAGCTCGTTGTAAATGGTTACACCGATGCAAGCTTCCAAACCGACAAAGACGATTACAAGTCGCAATCGGGTTTTGTGTTCATTTTGAACGGTGGTGCGGTCAGTTGGAAGAGTTCCAAGCAGGAGACTGTTGCTGACTCTACAACGGAGGCCGAGTACATTGCAGCTTCTGAAGCAGCAAAGGAAGGTGTTTGGATAAGGAAGTTCATATCTGAACTAGGTGTGGTTCCTAGTGCATGCAGTCCTCTGGATCTTTACTGTGATAACAGTGGGGCCATTGCGCAAGCCAAGGAGCCAAGGAATCACCAAAAGAACAAACACATACTGCGGCGGTTTCATCTCATTCGAGAGATCCTCAATCGAGGAGATTTAAAGATATGCAAAATACATACGGATTTGAATATTTCAGATCCTTTGACGAAGCCTCTCCCACAGCCTAAGCATGAGGCGCACACAAGAGCTATGGGTATTAGATATCTTCTAGATTGACTCTAGTGCAAGTGGGAGACTGTTGGAAATATGCCCTAGAGGCAATCATAGAGATGATGATATTTCGTTGTATCCATGATTTAATAAATGTTCCTTGAATATTGCCTTTGTATTGATTAACAAGTATGTGACTTGTTTGTGAAACTCTTTACTTGTATGGTTATTCTAAAGTTGTCCCTAGTCGAAGTTCATATGTGGTCACACGTGAATAATGGATTAGCACATGTATCGGTTGATGACCATGTTTCACAGGTCATAGACATGGAGATGTCAAACCAATAATGTGGACACATGTTTAGAACATGGGGTTGGACCGACCCAACATGAGACATAACAATTATACTTATGGTTCTCTCTCTACACAATGTGTACGCCTTGTCCTTAGACCTGAGATTGTCGCATGTACTTGAGATGTGAATCGACCTACTTAGGGGCTATCAAACGCTGCTCCGTAACTGGGTAGTTATAAAGGTAGCTTTCGGGTTTGTCATGAAGCATGCTGCGAGGCATGGTCAGTCGAGATGGGATTTGCCCCTCTCTACCTGAGAGAGATATCTCTGGGCCCCTCGAGTGATCGGATCCAGAAATGCATGGCCATGCTACTTAAGGTTAAGAGTTAACCTAGTAAGGGATTCCGGATCACAGGATCGAGAAAGAGTGGTCAGCTTGGAGCTCGACCAAATATCGTGAGGCAAAGGGATTGGCATGTACATAAAGTTGTGATGGTTCGTTCGATATGATCTTTATGTATGTTTAGGAGTTGGCACGTCTTGCTAGAGGCCGCTACCAACTATTGACCGAGTAGGTAAACTCGTGTCATGTCTAAACATACGTGAACCCATAGGGTCACACACTTAAGGGCTGAAGCCTAATTCGGATTGGATCCGGGTTGGACTGGGTATTGAGTCCTAATGGGCCTCCATTCGCTGAAGCCCATTATAAGGACGTCTATAAAAGGAGGGCTAGGGCGCACAGGGTTGGGAGAATTTTTTTCCGTGACCTCCTCAAACCCTGGCCGCCACCCCTCCCACGCCCTGGGCGCTCGCTCGGATCTAGTAATCCGGCGTGCGTCGCTTCCTCCCGTACGTGTGGATACCTTTTGGCGGCGCTGCATCTGTAGCGTTTGGACGAACCGCAAGAGAGGAGTTGTACGTTGGACGCCGCGACGAGGACGAGGAAGTAGTACGACTACTCTGCCCCGACGTGCTGCATCGACGTAGTACGACTACTCTGCCCCGACGTGCTGCATCAATTCCGCACCTGCGCGTCTAGTGGTAATTCCGTGATCTATAACTGCAGTGATCTTGGTTTACGGGCATAATTTTTATTAATTTGCGCTAGCGTAGCCTACCCGTAGTCCTTCAGCACGACCACATGGTCTCTCAATCTCCCCCTTGATGAGTGTATTAACAAACTCAGAAAAAGCTTTTTAAGAAGAGTTTGAGTTTGAAGAATCCAACATGGTCCACAGAATGAAATGAAGCTAATGACCATGTCGACAGAAGGAACACTAGAGCAACTACTGAAAGAGCAAATTGATCTACAAAGCTCTAAACTGTTCCCAAACAGACTTTTTCTTCTCTATTCTCCCCCTTTGGCAATAAACGCATCAAGATGCAATAGAGAGAATATGACATGTTAATGGATGAATATGGCTGAAGTTTGTTTTTATTAAGCATTTAGAGCCATGAGAATTATCCATAATGACCAACATGTAATACACCAAGCCATAACTCAATAAAGGCTATCTAGATCATGACAACATATATATAAACCAGCTAAAGCACATAGATGACAATCTGAAATGTAATGCATTTTAGTGAGCAAGTCAAGTCATCAATGAGCAAAGTCTGACTAGAGATATCCAAGGATGAGGCAGGCCATGTCAATGAGCTAAGCGCAACTAAGAATCTAATATTGAGACCAAATAGAGGCTAGAAGCTCAAGATTGAAACATTGGTTAAGCACTTGATTCTTTTGATAGCTTTGAGCAAAATCGAGCACAAATGATATATTTTCTTTGAAACTCAAGGTTGTTGACAACCAGATTTTTGTTTTATCATGTGCTAGGTCTCAAGCCTTATGCGACTATTCCAAGCGATAAGCTTAAGAAGATAGTCTAGGTCATCCAAAACTCCCCCTAAGTTCATGCCAAGTGCAATGGCAAGCAGTCTCATAGGAGAGAATTGGTGAGATCAGTTTTTTCGCACATAAAAGAGATCTTTTGCATTTTAACAAGTTGTACTAACTTATGCATCATCAAGAGACTAAAATAGCTCAATCTAAGGCTCAATATAGATTCAACGCTCTACTCAGCCTATTTGACATGGCATGAATCATAAAGGGATAGCTCAAGAAAGACTAATCTCGAATGCTAGCATGACAAGTTTTAGTTCAAGTTGAGCAATTTTAATTAACTTATCATGGCAAAGAGCTAGTCTACACATATGGAGTCATGATAAATTTAGCAAGCTAAGCACAAGTCATGGCAAGGTGTAAAGCATTTTAAGCATGTCATAACAGGATAATAATCAAGGCTCAATGCAGATTGATTATAATGCTAAATGCTGAAAATGCATGAAAGAACAGCTTCCCCTCAACTATAGATGCAACTTTTAGTTCAAGTTGAGTTATGACACAATTAATCTCCAGAAGCTCCCAATTGCTAGAACCTGAAAGCAGTGAGTGGGCTCAACCTAGTGAGAGAAGAGAAGCGGCTAATAGAGCAGAATCCTAGGTCACAAGATAAGAGCAAGGAGTCTAAACAGCTAGACGAGAAGACCACTCTAACCTATGCTGGAAGGACTAAACCCAAAGCACCCACAAATGCAATGCAACAGAAATGAGACAGAAGCATAATCATTATAGTAAAGCAGTAAAGCATAAGCTCCCCCTCACATCAGTCCATAAGGACAAACCACCCCAAGCTCTCCCCGCAGAGCTGAAAACCTCGAGCTGTCCAAAGGCTTGGTGAAGATATCAGCCAACTGGTGGTCACTCTCCACAAAATGGAGCACGATGTCACCCTTCTCTACATGGTCTCTAAGGAAGTGGAAACGAATATCGATATGCTTGGTCCGGGAGTGCTGCACTGGGTTCTTAGCGATGTTAACCGCAGAAGTGTTATCACAAAAGAGTGGAACACTGTCTAAAGCTAACCCAAAATCCCGCAGGGTCGAAACCATCCAAAGTACCTGGCTACAGCAACTGGCTGCAGCAACGTACTCGGCCTCTGCAGTGGACTGTGCAACACCGGACTGCTTCCTCGAAGACCAGGAAACGAGAGAAGTGCCAATGAATTGGTAGGTTCCGGAAGTGCTCTTCCTATCTATCCTACAGCCAGCGAAGTCTGCATCCGAAAAGGCTCTCAAGGAAAGACAGGATGAGGAAGAGTACCAGATACCATAGTCAATGGTAGCTCGAAGGTACCGGAAGATGCGCTTCACCGCCTGGCGGTGAGATACGCGAGGAGAAGCCTGAAAACGAGCACACAGACACACGGAGAAGTGTATGTCTGGTCTCGAGGCAGTGAGGTAAAGAAGGGAGCCGATCATACTTCTGAACTCTTTCTGATCAACTGGCTCGCCATCCTCATCTGGGTCAAGATAGGCTGTAGAAGCCATCGGAGTTGACACCGGCTTACCATCACTCATATCGAAGCGCTTTAGGAGGTCACGAGTGTACTTTCCTTGATGAAGAAATGTACCCTCCCGAGTCTGCTTAATTTGGAAGCCAAGGAAGAAGGTCAACTCACCCATCATACTCATCTCAAACTCGGTGCTCATGACATCCGAGAACTGGGAAACCAGAGTATGGGAAGAGCCGCCAAAGATAATGTCATCGACATAGATCTGGACGAGCAAAAGGTCATTGCCATGCCGGCGGATGAACAAGGTCTTATCAACTTTACCCATATCAAAACCATGACTTAACAAGTAGGACTTAAGCCTCTCATACCAAGCCCTGGGGGCCTGCTTAAGTCCATACAACGCTTTAGAAAGCTTGAAGACATGGTTTGGATATTTGGGGTTTTCGAAACCAGGAGGCTGTCGGACGTAGACCTCTTCCTCAATAAGGCCATTGAGAAAGGCACTCTTGACGTCCATCTGGTAAAGCTTGAATCCCTTAGAAGCTGCAAAGGCAAGCAGGATTCTAATGGCTTCAAGTCGAGCTACAGGGGCAAAGGTCTCCTCGAAGTCTAGACCCTCAACCTGAGAAAACCCCTGAGCTACCAGTCTAGCCTTGTTTCGAACAACCACTCCATCCTCGCTTTGCTTGTTCTTGAACACCCACTTAGTCCCAATAATATTGTGACCTCGCGGGGGCTCGACAAGCGACCAGACCTTGTTCCTCTCGAAATTTTCTAGCTCCTCATGCATGGCATTGACCCAAGACTCATCAGCTAAAGCATGAGAAACATCTTTGGGCTCAAAGGAAGCAATGAAGGCAGAATGGAGACAGAATTGAGATAAGCCAGATTTTGAGCGGATAACACGCTCGAAGAGGTCTCCAATGATCTGCTCTGAAGGATGGTCTTTTTGAATGTGTCTAGGAGGTCCAAGGTGAGATGAAGAGGTGGCCTCTACCTCGTGAGCAGACGAAGTAGGAACAGAGCCACCAGCTCCAGAAGAGGTAGAAGGCAAGGGCTGATCGCCTCGAGGTGCGGTTGAAGACGGCACCTCCAGAGGTGGATGAGGGACAGGATCAGGTAGACAACCGTCGTCTCCATCATCCTCATCATCCACGAAGATGGTCTCGGACTGCTCTAAAGAACCTGAGATATCAGGCCTAGTCCCTGGACTGGCCTCGTCGAAGGTCACCTCACAGGTCTCTACCATTTTACTAGACTCGTAGTTCCAGACTCTATAGGCCCGCGAAGAAGGCGAGTAACCTAGAAAGATTCCATCACAAGAACGTGACTCGAACTTATCTAGGTTCCCGGACTTCAAAACAAAACACTTGCAACCAAACACACGAAAATGAGAGACGCTAGGCTTTCGCCCATATCTCAGCTCATAAGAAGTGCGATGCAAGTGTGCCCGAAGAAAAACACGATTTGAGACATGGCACGCGGTGGCTATAGCTTCAGCCCAAAACTTCCGCGGTGTAGAGTACTCATCAAGCATCGTCCTGGCCATCTCGACCAAGGTACGGTTCTTCCTCTCCACAACGCCATTCTGCTGAGGGACGTATGGAGAAGAGAACTGGTGCTCTACACCTGTCTCACCACAGAAACTCTCAAAGTAGGAGTTCTTGAACTCCGTGCCATTGTCACTGCGGATCGCTCGTAAGGCACCTGGGAGCTCTAAAGAAAGCCTACTGAAAAGACCTCGGAAATGCGAAAACGTCTCATCCTTCGAGGCTAAGAAAAACACCCAAGAATACCTCGAGAAGTCATCGACCACAACAAGAACATACCACTTCCCTCCTGCTGACTGCACTCGAGCTGGTCCAACTGTGTCCATGTGGAGCAGCTGTCCCGGTGCATCGGTCATAGTAACTGTGACCGGAGGGTGAGAAGCGGCAACCATCTTGCCGTGCCGGCATGGAGCGCAAACAAGATCTTTGACCATCTTGAGTTTCGGCAGACCACGAATGAGATCGTGGCCGCTAACTCGGGACAAATGATCAAAGCCTATATGACCAAGTCTCCTATGCCAGAAAGAAAGGTCGCGGGACTCAGAAGCAACTAAACACCTGAGAGGATCGCCAGAAGACTCAGAAAAATCAGCACGAAAGATCCTCCCATAACGAGAAATCCCGCAAACCAGACTACCCGAAGGATCAATAATTTTACAAGCATTTTTCTTAAAGCTCACCTCGAAACCGTCATCGGTAAGCTGAGAAACTGAAAGCAAATTGTACTGCAGCTTACTAACCAAGGCTACATCTTTCAAAATGAAAGAATCATTAATGCGCACAGTACCTTTGGCGATGACGCGCCCAGATGAAGCATCTCCGAAGGTGATCGTCTCATCACCTGGAGCACGGGCAAGGGAAGAAAACCAACGGGAATCTCCGGTCATGTGTCGTGAACACCCGGAGTCTACGAGCCAAACCTTTCCCTTCCCTGCCCGGCGAACCTGAGTCAAGCAGAGAGTAAAGTATCAGTACTAGGGTAAATCAGGAGAGATTTTGGCACCCAATACTGAACAACACGTCGAGCAGATGAAGTAGTCAAGCACGACTGACCTCTATCTACCCTACGCTCTCTGTCACTCAAAGCAGAAGGTCTGTGAGCAGACCTGAAGCTGTTGCGGGGTCCGACTGCTACGGGAGAGCGAGTCGGAACACCGGCAACATGCTGATCACGCCGCAGGTAGCTATCTCGATGGGGGAAACGAGATCTACCCTCAGGGACGGCGGAAGTCACGACCAGAGGCAGCATGAGGACGAAAAAACAGAAAACTCAGAAAAACCAAGTCCTCTATGCTGCCTAAACTTCCGTAACAGGAGCAAACCTAGACCTCGTGTTGGTCTTAGGTGCACTCAGGATCTGGGGCTGACCCTGAATATCCCTAAGAGACTCAACGCGGTCTCTACGCGCGATCTTGGCGCGCCTGAAGCATCTCTCGATCGAGTGCCCATCCTTCTGACAGAAGGTGCAGTGGTACCTCACCTTCGAAGAGGTGGAAGTAGCACACGAGGACTTCGGCTTTTGAGAGGCCGAATTAGCAGGTGAATTCACCTTGCTGTCAGAGATCCCTTGGACAAAGCCCGCTGATTTGAATTTCACCTCGTCAGACCTGGGCTCAACCTCGATCACACCTCCTAAGATAGGTCGGAGAATAGCAGGAGGATGCTTCCTCATATCCTCATAAAAATCATAATCCTAGACCTTGATTAAATCTGTAAATTTTAGACTGATCCAGAATAAGATTAAGCTTCTTCTTGCCGCCTACAAACCTCTCGAGAGTGTTCATAAGATACTGACACTCCCGAAAGAGAGAGGTGCAAGAAGAGCAGGGGGAAGAGGGAACAGCAGAGATAAGGGAGCAGATGAAGAACCAACAGCAGAGGGAAGAATTGCTTGTACACGCACAGCCGACTCTGAATGGATAGTCCTCTGCTAGCAGGTTGGTTCACGTTGCTAAGCGTCTCAACCATTACCCTGGGGATTCTCCCCCTTCTCAGCACAGACAATACAAGCTGAAGGTTGCTTCTCTACTAGGTCCGTAGTTAGCTTCACACATTATCATTCAAATCAACGAGTTCAAGTTTTTAGTTTATCACAGCTAATGCATGGTGAGCTAACAGGGTCCTTAGTCGCATACTGAGCCAACTTCCTATCATGATCAATCATATCTTGAAACTGTTTGGAGACAGCTTCAAGTTCAGCAGTTAACTTAGGACAGTTTAAGCATGAATCAATCGGCTCAAGTAAAGAAGCACGCAACTCAGCAATTTTGTGATCTGCCCGTTTTAGGTTCATCTTTAATTTTATTGCAATTTCACAAGTCGGGCAGATCAAGGAGCATGGCATAAGGTCCTCTAGCAGCAATGTCCTTAACCTCACAGAGTGGGAGAAATGTCCATCATCAGTAGTAAGTAGGGTAACAGCATCCTACTCAACTCTAACTCAGCAAGCAGACTAACATTCTCCACCTTAATAAATCAAGCTCGGAGGACACACTATCATGCGAGGTCCTTAACTTCTCCAATCACCCAGCAAAGCACAGCATGTATCACAGTCGTCACGGAGGGGCAGATGTAAGTAAGTAAGCTCCCGTGACAGTCTATCTACTTCCTTCTCTAACTCGCTACCTAGCCTAGCTCTAGCATGAAAACCTCCTAGCTTAAGGAGCTTCATTAAGTTGGTCATAGGAGGGACATACCTCGTCCGAGTCGGAGTACAGCTCGCTGTCGCTGATTCGCCCTCGAGGGCCATGAAGCACATGCCGGAGAAGTCGTCGCCGCCATCCTTGGCTCTTGGTCACCCGTCCCGTCGTCGTCGCTCCATCCCTCCACCTCGCTGAGGTCGAGTCGTCGAAGGCGTGAGGACGCGGTGAAGAGCTTCTTGGCCTTCCGAAGTTGCGGAACTTCTTCTTTCCCGGCGTCGAGCTGGAGGCTTCTTGTTGCGGTTCTTGTCGGTGTAGTCGATCTTGCCCGAACCGCCGTAGTCGCTTTGCCCTTCTCCAGGTTGGGCATTTTTGCCCGAATGTGGTTGGGGCCACCACACTCGAACAAGCAACGGGTCCTCCTCTCTTTCTGTCTCTCCTACCCTTGTAGGCATGTGAAAACCTTCGGGCTAGGAGGGCCAGCTGATCATCCGCAAGCTGCTCTAACTGATCATCAG